>JAOSBK010000206.1:43277394-43302647 GCA_027568895.1 Erythroxylum shatona
GTTAATTAAGAGTCAAAAAGTGCATTAACAGTTATGAAAGTGTAGCCAATTAGTAAGATAAACTTGGGCTCAATCACTAGGTTAAATAACTTATTATATGTGGTTATTACCTTGATTAATCGATTGTCCTAATTCGTAATGCTACTTCCTAATTAAATCTAGAGATCGCATCCTAGGTTATTCAATGCTTTGGTTTAATTAACGATCGTATCTTGATTAAACAAAACCTAAGGAAACAACTTGGGGTAATTATTAACGCACGATTAATAGTTGCTAGGAGAGGTTAAAGAGCAACAAACCAACGAAATATGCTTAGTGAAAGTGTAGATTGAGATTAAACCCAAAAACTAGGTTCCTACTGAATTCTTGTCTTTATTGAGAAATGAAGACAAAAAAAAGACAAGAAAAAGGAAGCATAAAATTACAACAGAGAAGGAAATAAGAGCAACCATAGCATTGTCATGTATGCATTAAACTTTGTTGCGTTTAACGCTGGTAGAAAATGTATGCGTTAAACCCTTACGTTGCATTTAACGCATATGTAGTTGCGTTTCATACCTTAAAAAGGGCATAAAAAAGGCGTGAAGGGTTAGAAAAATATTAGCAGTGGAAAATAAACCCTAAAGGTTTATTTGTCCCATCAAGCAACAATGAGGGGATGCTACAGTAAACAGAGAGGGGCGATAGTGAGGGCTACGTGACCTACATTTAGTGTACTGGACTGCATTAAATGCAGACGAGGAAAGCAGGCGTGAAGAGAGGCAGTAGCATGGCTAGGCTAAAGCAACTTTTTCAGAAAGATTTATGAAAGGTTAGATATCCTATCACCTATTCAGAGGTGACATCGATGCCGACAACCTGGGTTAAGTATTTTTATTATTATTTTGTTTCTTTCTTTCATTAGAAATTGATTATGTTATCCTATGGTAATTGGTCTGGGTATTGTGTGTGGATAATCAGATTTTTGTTATTGTTCAGTTATTTGTGTATGAACTCATTGGGTATTGTGAAAAGATGATTTTAATGTGTTCATTGAATCGTTTAATTGCAAACCCATTGTTAGAATTTCGATATAATGTATAATTGTTATGTTAAAATTCATGTGTAGCGAATAATAATTCGTAATTATTAGAGATAACAAAACCTAGGTTAAATGACTCATTGTATGTGGTTGTTGCCTTGATCAATTGGTTTTCATAATTCGTAATGCTACTACCTAATTAAGTCTAGAGATTGTATCTTAGGTTATTTGGTGGCTAGGTTTAATTAACGATCGTATCTTGATTAAATAAAACCTAAGGGAAAATTTTGAGTTAATTATTAACACATGATTAATAGTTGCTTGGCGAGGTTAAAGAACAACAAATCAATCAAATATGCTTCGTTAAGGTGCAGGCTGAGATTGAATCCAAGAACGGAGTCTTTACCGAATTCCCCACTTTAATCTTTATTTGCATGTTTTCTTAAATATTGTTTTTATTAGTTAGTTTCATTTTATTTTCTTCTTTCAAAGCCCCCATTGGGTATTGTGAAAAGATTATTTTAATGCATTCATTGAAGGGTTTAATTGCAAACCCATTTCTAGAATTTCGATACAATCCGTAATTGTTATGTTGAAATTCATGTGTAGTGACCAATGAATCGTATCCTAGGTTATTCGATGGTTAGGTTTAATTAATGATCGTATCTTGATTAAACAAAACCTTAGGAAAAAACATGGGTTAATTATTAACACACGATTAATAGTTGCTAGAAGAGGTTAAAGAACAACAAATCAATGAAATATGCTTTGTTAGGGCGTAGACCGAGATTGAGCCCAAAAACTAGGTCCCTACCAAATTCTTGTCTTCATTGAGCATGAAGACAAAAAGAAAGACAAGAAAATGGAAGCACAAAATGACAACAGAAGAAGGAAATAAGAGCAGCCAAAACGTTGGCATATATGCATTAAACCATATTGCATTTAATACTGGTAGAAAATGTATGCGTTAAACACATATGTAGTTGCATTTCATGCCTTAAAAAGGGTGTAAACAAAAGGCGTGAAGGGTGAGAAAAACAGTAGCGGTGGAAACTAAACCCTAACGTTTTATCTATCCCATCAAGGAACAATGAGGGGATGCTATAGTAAATAGAGAGGGGTGGCAGTGAGGACTACGTGAGCTACGTTTAATGTAGTGGGCTGCATTAAATGTAGACGAGGAAAGCAGGCGTGAAGAGAGGCAGTAGTATGGCTAGGCTGAAGAAATTTTCTGAGAAAGACCTATGAAGGGCTAGACATCCTATCACCAGTTCAGAGGCGACATCAATGCCGACAACCTGGGTTAATTATTTTTTATTATTTTGTTATTTCCTTCTCTCATTAGAAATTGATTATGTTATCCTATGGTAATTAGTCTGGGTATTGTGTATGGATAATTAGATTTTCGTTATTGTTCAGTTATTTATGTTTGAACCCATTGGGTATTATGAAAAGATGATTTTAATGTGTTCATTGAATCGTTTAATTGTAAACTCATTGCTAGAATTTTGATATAATCCGTAATTATTATATTGAAATTCATGTGTAATGACTAACGATTCGTAATCATTAGGGATAACATGACCTAGGTTAAATGACTCATTGTATGTGGTTTTTGCCTTGATTATATGGTTTTTATAATTTGTAATGCTATTGCCTATTAAATTTAGAGATTGTATCATAGGTTATTCGATAGTTAGGTTTAATTAACGATCGTATCTTGATTAAACAAAACCTAAGGAAAAACTCAAGGTAATTATTAACACATAATTAATAGTTGCTATGAGAGGTTAAAGAACAACAAATCAATGAAATATGCTTAGTTAAGGTGTAAGTCGAGATTGAACCCAAGAATCGGGTCCTTACCGAATTCTCCACTTTGATCATTTTTTTACATGTTTTCGTAAATTTTGTTTTTATTAGTTACTTTCATTTTATTTTCTTCTTTCAAACCCCCCATTGGGTATTTTTAAAAGATGATTTTAATGCTATCATTAAATCGTTTAATTGCAAACCCATTTCTAGAATTTCAGTAATTGTTATGTTGAAAGTCATGTGTAGTGACTAATGATTCGTAATCATTAAGGAACCTAGGTTAAATGACTCATTGTATATGGTTGTTACCTTGATTAATCAATTTTTCTAATTCATAATACTACTGCTTAAATAAATCTAGAGATCGTATCTATTCGGTGGTTAGGTTTAGTTAATGATCGTATCTTGATTAAATAAAACCTAAGAGAAAAACTCGAGTTAATTATTAATACATGATTAATAGTTGCTAGGAGAGGTTAAAAACAATAAATCAATGAAATATGCTTAGTAAGGGTGTAGAACGAGATTGAACCTAAGAACCGAGTCCCTACTTAATTCCCTACTTTTATCATTTTTTACACGTTTTCTTTAATTGGTTTTTATTAGTTAGTGTCATTTTATTTTCTTCTTACAAACCCCTCATTGGGTATTGTGAAAAAATGATTTTAATGCATTCACTGAATCGTTTAATTGCAAATCCATTTTTAGAATTTTGATATAATCCGTAATTGTTATGTTGAAATTCATGTGCAGCAACTAATGATTCGTGATCATTAGGGATAACATGACATAGGTTAAATAACTCATTGTATGTGGTTGTTATCTTGATTAATCAATTTTTCTAATTCGTAATACTACTGCCTAAATAAATCTATAGATCATATACTAGGTTATTCGGTGGTTAGGTTTAATTAATGATCGTATCTTGATTAAACAAGACCTAAGGAAAAAACTCGGGTTAATTATTAACATATGATTAATAGTTGTTAGGAGAGCTTAAAAAATAACAAATCAATGAAATATGCTTAGTAAGGGTGTAGGACGAGATTGAACCTAAGAACCGAGTCCCTACTTAATTCCCCACTTTTATCATTTTTTACATGTTTTATTTAATTGGTTTTTATTAGTTAGTTTCATTTTATTTTCTTTTTACGAACCCCCCATTGGGTATTGTGAAAAATGATTTTAATGCATTCATTGAATCGTTTAATTGCAAACCCATTTTTAGAATTTTGATATAATCCGTAATTGTTATGTTGAAATTCATGTGTAGCGACTAATGATTCGTAATAATTAGGGGTAACATGACCTAGGTTAAATGACTCATTGTATGTGGTTGTTACCTTGATTAATCGGTTTTTCTAATTCGTAATGCTACTACCTAATTAGATCTAAAGATCGTATCCTAGGTTATTCGGTGGTTAGGTTTAATTAACGATCGTATTTTGATTAAATAAAACCTAAGGGAAAAACTCGTGTTAATTATTAGCACATGATTTATAGTTGTTAGGAGAGGCTAAAGAGAAACAAATCAATGAAATATGGTTAGTTAGGGTGTAGGCTGAGATTAAACCTTAGAGCTGGGTCCCTACTTAATTCCTCACTTTTATCATTTTTTTACATGTTTTCTTTAATTTGTTTTAATTAGTTAATTTCATTTTATTTTCTTCTTTCAATACCCCTAAACACCGGTTAATGTCATTTCATAAACTTTACACACACTCTCTGTTGGATCGACCTAGACTCACCACTACTATAGTAGTAGGTATAGTTATTTTCTTTTGACTAGCGTAACAACACATGATCAATTTTGGCACCATTGCAGGGGAGTGCGATGTTTTAGTTTTTTTTATGATTTAATTGGCGATTTGTATATATTTATTTGTAATTGATTTCTTTTCTATTATTTTATGATCTTTTCATTTTTTATTTCATGTTTAAAAAAGTTCAAGATGGACCGAAGTAATTTCTTACCTTATATTTTCAATATTATAACAATGTTTGGACTGATCAACCTAACTTTTATTATGGATGGGATAATCATCATAATTACTTCCATGATAGTTTGTAGGACACACAATAACTCTCATTCAAACCAGAAGCTTCCTATCACAACCAAGGTCCATCTCTGGAAGAGTTGATTAATAATGTGAACGCTAATACTTTGCAATTGTAGTAGAATACTCTACAATTCTAGAAGGATGGAGGGCAATTTCTAAAAAACACATGGACTAGTGCCCAAGATTTAGAGAGCCAACATAATTCAGGTGCATCTTTAGTAGAACTTGTTAATAATCTTGATACTAACAATTTGTAATTTCAATAAGATATGCAACAATAGTTGCAAGAACTCCAATGGGAGACAAAAGCAAGCCAATAGAGCATGGAACACCAAATGGTTCTGACCACGTGTCGTTACGCTAGTTAAAATAAAATAACTAGACTACTACTGTAGCAGTGGCGAGTCTAGGTCGATCTCACAGAGAGTGTGTGTAAAGTTTATGAAATGAAATTAACTGGTGTTTAGAAAAAAGGGAGTTTTGGATTTTTAAAGAAGAAAATAAAATGAAACTAACTAGTAAAAACAAATTAAGGAAAACATGCATAAAAATGATAAAAGTGGGGAAATCGATAGGGACCCGGTTCTTTGGTTCAATCTCAGCCTACACCCTGACTAAGCATATTTTATTAATTTATGGTTCTTTAACCTCTCCTAGCAATTATTAATCATGGGTTAGAAATTAACCCAAGTTTTCCCTTAGGTTTTGTTTAATCAACATACGATCGTTAATTAAACCTAACCACCGAACAACCTAGGGTACAATCTCTAGATTTAATTAGGCAGTAGTATTACGAATTAGGAAAACTGATTAATCAAGGTAATAACCATATACGATGCGTCATTTAACCTAGGTCATGTTATCCTTAATGATTACGAATCATTAGTTGCTACACTTGAATTTCAATATAACAATTACAGATTATATCGAAATTATAGCAATGGGTTTGAAATTAACGATTCAATGAACGCATTAAAATCATCAATTCACAATACCCAATTAGTTCATACATAAATAACCGACCAATAACAAAAATTTGATTATCTATACACAATACCCAAATCAATTAAAATAGGATAATACAATCAATTCCTAATGAGAGAATGAAACAACAAAATAATAAAAAATACTTAACCCGGGTTGTAGACGTCAATGTCACCTCCGAAATGGTGTCGGGATGCCTAACCCTTCATGGGTCTTTCCTGAAAAATTACTTCAGCCCCCATCAATGTCCCTAGCCAAAAATCCCTACTTAACTCTTAATTTGTTTCAGCCCAATCTCGCCACTGTTTATAATGTGACGATTTAATATTGGAGTTTCTTGGCCAGCCTCTGTTCACGCTCCTTCAACTGCGTCCAGCGCCAGCCTCCACGTTGTTGCTTCTCTAAGCCACAGGCACAACCACGCCAGCAGCCGGCCACAGCCGCAGCAGCCCACATTTCTAGTGTCTCCCGACTGCTGCCCTCACATTTCCACTGTTGCTAGTCCCTTATTATAGCTTGATAAGACAATTAAAGATGCAACTCCTCCTTAAAACCCTGTTGCTCATGCCCTCTACGCTGCGTTTTACTCCTTGCTATGGCTTGTGATGTGATCAATAAAGGTCACACATCTACACTTAAATCCTCTCTGCCTGTTGCCTACTGGTGCTGCTTTCTTCAGCGTTGTTTTAAGTAAAACGTCTCTCTTGCTCCTGGGATGCAGCGTTTCACGTTGTGCTGTTGCTACGTTTCACGCAGCACACACGTAAAATGCAGTGCATGCTGTACGCTACTGTCGTTTTGATTTTTTTTGCAAGCACTTTTAATTCTCCTATTTTGATTTTTCTTATCTTTCTTTTTTTTTCTTCTTGCTCCATGAAGACAAGCAAAAATAAGTATTCAAAAAATGACCCAAATGTAATGCTTCTAACTTACTTTAATTTCTTTGCTCCCAAATTATACCTAAAATCATATATGAATTAAAATGAGTATCTTAAGCATTTTCTTGTCAATAATCGCTAAGTGTAAATGATTAAATATATCAACAATTAAACATATATCAGTCACATATCCAAAATCTACTTCGTTGAGCCCAATATGTCCTCGTGTAAGCCTTGCTCCACTCCAATCACCACAATAACCAAGTTATTACTTCATGATGGCACACCTTTTGAGCATCTAACTCTATATCAAAGCATTGTAGGATCACTTTAGTATCTGTGTAACACCAGACTAGACATATGCTTCGTTGTAAATAAACTAAGCCAGTCTTAGTAAATCTACTAAATACTCATTAGGTTGCTTATAAACGTGTACTACGTTACCTAGAAGGCACTTCCAATCTGGGATTGCTTTTTCGTCCTTTGTCTACACCTTTGGCCTTTCAAGCCTATAGTGATTCCAATTGGGCCAGCTCTTCAGATGACCGGAAGTCTACCACTAGCGATTGTGTCTTCCTGGGGGGCAACCTTGTCTTTTGGTCCTCTAAAGCAACCCCCAGTCATTCGATCAAGTACTAAAGCCGAGTACCAAGCTCTCTCATAAGTGCCTACTGAACTTCTATGGCTCACATCATTACTCTATAAGCTGGAGTTTTCTCTTCTTCACAAACTGACTTTGTGGTGTGATAATAACGGAGCTCGATCACTAGCTCAAAATCATGTTTTTCACTCACGAACAAAACACATAGAATTAGATGTACATTTCATCAGGGACAAGGTCAAAAATGGGTCTTTGGAAATCAAATATGTAACTACTGCATAGCAGCTTGCCGATGTCCTGACGAAGCCTCTTACTTTAACAAGATTTAATCTTTTATTCTCCAAACTAAACCTAGTTCCAAACCCTCAGTTTTGTTTGGGTGGGGCTGTAAGAAGAGAAAGCACAAAGGGCATAAAGGGAAATTCCACTGCCAGCTAATATGAGTTGTCTTACACTTTCTGTTTCAACAGATTACCCCACAATCATTTGATTTATTTCCTTATGATTGAATGATTCACATTCATTGACCAATTGTATATATAAACATTGACAAAGATGAAATATGACAATTATTTCTTTCATAAATCTTTACAAGATCACGGGATTACAAGGATGGTCTTACTTTCTTTAAAAACAGAGTTCATTTAATAGCCACTTCTCTTATAATTTTATATACCCTATCTCAAGTTCACAATATGCATCATGAAGGTTAATAGAAGACCCTTCTTCACATTGCCAAGGATTTTCATTAGCAAGGAAAGAAATCGGCCATACAAAATTTGTAAAACAATGCACAACGTGTCAAATGAACAAATTAGAGCATTTATAAACAACTTGACTTTTGCAATCACTACTAATTCCATTATAGATTTGGTCTGACATATCTATAGATTTCATTGAGAGGCTTCCACCATCATTAGGTAAAATCATTTTGCTTATAGTGATTGATAGATTTTCAAAAAATGCCCACCTTATTTCCCTCTCTCATCTATATATTGTGGTACATATAGCACAGTTATTTTTTGACTGCAGTTATTGTTCGACAATGTATTCAAGTTACATGGATTACCTGAAACGATAGATAAGCGATATGTTTACAAGTTCATTATAGACTAAATTATTTCGATTGAGTGGCACCAAATTGCAGTTTAATTCAACCTATCACCCACAAAGCGATGGACAAACTAAAGCAATTAACCGGCATCAGTGATTAACCCCAATGTTGACTTCAATGGTTCCCGTAGGTTAAGTATTGTTTTAATTCTGCATATCAGTCTCCCTTAAAAACAACTCCTTATGAAGTCTATGATGTTGTCATATTGTTCCAGAGCATCTAAATTAGAGGCAATAGATTAAGAATTAAAAAAGCGTGATATAGTTTTGCGGGATCTTCGAGATCAACTTCCCCAAGCTCAATATGCCATAAAACGGTTTTATAAAGTAAAGCATTGCCATGTTCAATTTTAATTAGGAGACTTGTTCTTCTTAAACTACAACCACATCGCCAATTAATCTTTGCAGCTACCAAGTATCACAAACTTTCTCCAAAATATTATGGTCAAGAAGTTATAATAACTCCTGTAGATTTTACTCCTTTAGTTATTTCAAAGATTTCAGTCTTTTCAAATTTTAGTAGGTAGGTCAGTTCCTATTATTTTGTAATAGTGATTTTGTGTCTCCTTATTAAAAGGGAGTAGTTATTTTGACTTCTTTACATTGTAATGGGAGAAAGGAATAAAGTAGTAGAAATTTTATCCTTATAAACTAGTTTCATGAGATCAAAAGAATCCCTATATCGAGTCCTTACACAACCCACACCATAGGTTCAAAAGGTAGAAAATCAAAGAAACGTAGTTCTAATCAAGGTTTGCAGGTTGATTCTGCCACTAGTAGTTGTTCTTAATCCCTGGACCATAACAAAAAGCCACCGAAACATTAAAAGATCAAAACCTGACAAATTTAACAATTTTCAAGGTTAACGCGATAATTCATTAAATGTCTTTGTCAAGATCATCGCCAACTTCATAAAGAAGTTCTGAACTAACCATGATTAACGAGGAATTTATGACGAGCTTGGGTTTAACAATTTTTTCAACAAAAACGTGCGGTTTTGAATAAAGATGTCAATGGGTCGGGCCCAAGCTTCTCCTAGCCCTACCTAGTTTGACTCAGGTCCATGTGGCTCTCGATTCGACGGGTCACGGATAGATTGGGTCCAAGATGACCGGCCCATCGGGCCAAAAGCTGGGTCAATCCAACCTGTCATATATATTTTTAAGAAAAACGTCAAAAACGATGTCATTTTTAATTTTTGAAGTACCGACGTAGCCCGTGGCCTTCTAGACCTTTGCTCGCCTAACCCGAGCCAAAGTCGGTTGAGGGCGAGCCCTTTTTGACATTGCTACTTTTGAACCCAATCAATCCTACTATGTTTGTTCAAATGTATGTCTAAATTCCTTCTCTTATTGAACTGCTTCAATTGTATTTTTATGTTATGGTTGCATATGCTCATTAGTGGCTGGAAACAGACCAAAGGTTAATACTCAAGCTCAAACCTAAAAAATGGAATGACATAATGAAAAACCAAAACATATGATTTCAGCTTCAGAAATCCATTTTTTTAAGCAACAGAAGAAGAAGTTGGTTAGAAGAAAAAATTTGACCATCTTTAAAGAGAGGGAAAAAAAATTTAAAACTATATTAGGTAATTGAGATATCAAATTTTTAAAAAAAAAAAGGACAAACAGAGGTATACTTGTAACTTTCAGTATCATATCTCATAACCTTGATGGCTTCGATGACAATCAGACCAGCTTTGACAACATTTGTTGTCGCAACAGCGGAATAATATTACCAGCAATACCTTTAGCTTCAAAGAGACTGTGCAAAGGAATTCCAAATGTAGCAGCTCGAATATTTGCAGCAGCACAAACAAATTCTACAGCCAATTGATCATCTTTGTCAAAGGTCACGTTTCCAATGTCCTGTGCAAATTAGAAACTAAACTATCCGTGATGAGAAACTATTCATCATCTCTTTAAAGTACAAGATCAACCAACCTTTCCTCTGTTCATCAAAAATAGTTTAAAGGACTATAGAAAAAAATTTTAATTTTCCACAAGGCTCCATACATCCTGTGGATTCTTCAGGCTCAAAGATGTCATGGCAGATACTGATAGGCCATCAGTTGCACCACCTTCAATGGAATTTCCATTATGTTGTGTTGAATTGTCTGGTAGGATATCCTTTTATATACATGGACTTTGCTCTATTGTGGTTGTTTCCATGCCTCGTCATTAGACAGACCTACTTCAATGTTATAACCAAACACATGGTCATATATTCTCCTTTCATGCTGCTCCATTTCCTCATCTTCGTCATTCAAAGACATCTTCGGCGTGTTCTGACGAGTTAGCAGCGTCATTTGAGCGAATGTTTAATCATTTTCCTGATTTTTATCTCCAAACAACTTTGCAAAAAGTAATTCTTTTACCCAAACAATGCAATGAACAGCTGCATATGAAGCCAAATATAGAAAATAAGAACATGAGCACACTTCATCTTCCAAGAAGAAATATCGAAATCCTTCTGATCTAAAGGTTGTCATAACAAACAATGAATCAAATCACGTAGCAAAATTTCCCAAATCTCATGAGTCTATAAACAAAGATAATCTAAAAACTTCTACCCAGACAAAAACCCTAGAATGACCCGATGGACTGCATACAAAAGAAAATGACTCGCATCCCATCTTCTACCCATACAAAAAATGTAGACGTTTTCTGTTTCTTATGTTTATAAAAGTCAAAGTAGACAGCAGAAAGATCACCTGTCCTAGGAACCCTGTTGTCTCACTTTCAATTAGAGAAACTTCAGCTGCCAAGCAGAGGCGGTTCATATGTCGCCTGGCAACCAAATTATCAAGTCAATTCAGAGCAATGTCAAATTTCTTGAAAATATCCACGTTAAAATTAGGATCGTCCACATTTGCATGGCATGGTTTATGCTTATGCTAGGCCTAAATCTTAACACAGCATCATGAGCAACCTGGTCAGTACAATGATTGATAGCACATAAAAAATAATATCTAGATGTAAGCACTGCATACTTGAATAAAGCAAAAGTACATATTTTAGCTTTAGACTGCCCAACATGCGATTGTCGGAAAATTTTGCCCATTGAGGTTAATAACTGCTACCGTGTCCATGTCAATCTGCGAAGATAATTGTGTAAAAGCATTAACGGATAGTGCAAAAGGTCAATCTTAACATGAAATCTAAAGGGAAAATGATCAATATCTTTGACACTGCAACAGAAGCAAGGAATGACCAACCTTAAAACTCCCAACCAACTACAAGAGTCACCATTATAACTAGGCTATGACGGAGTTCATGTCTCATATCACCAAACACAGCCAAGTGTCATGCACAATTTGTCACATGATACAACATAAAAGAGTGTAAAACAAAGAGAGAAAAATCGTTGAATTTTAATTGAGACATAAAAATCCTGCAATACTAGAATCCCAGACAATAGTTACCATCACAGCTCATTTACATTGATGCAGTGTTCACTGCTAAAAATCACCTATTACGACAACCAAATTGTATCACTCAGTGCCACTTGTGGCTACTAATCTTTCATATCATCATCATATACGAGCAGAAATAAATTATGTTTCTATCGACATGAATACTGCACCCACACGAGTGAGTGAAAAAAGAAGGCGATGTTTAACTGTAATTCCATCAGTCATTCCATGTCATTTCCAGAGAGAGGTCACTTTTTAACTTTTTCACCAATCATAAATTTGCCCTCTACGTTATTTTGCGTTGTGGAATTCATTTAAACAATCTATATTGATTTTGCATGAAATTTTTGTAAAATTAAAACGTAATAAGTCATAATTCTTTCATTAATGTTATGACTAAAGCTACCAATAATCTATATTAATTAATCTTAAAGGAACTTTGATTTCAACATATCTCAACCATGGAGCAATTGCAACTAGAAATTATTTATGATCAAAATGTAACAGACGGAATCAGCCAATTCCCACCACCTTATTTCAAGCAAGGATCCTTTCTTTTTTTGGTTTCATTATTTTGCATTCTCATACTGAAGTTGTCATTAAAAAATTATGTATCTTTACAATAATGCTAATATGCCAACCAATTGTACCTCATGATATACATATATATATGTATATATACTATAGCAGCTGGATGTGCTTTCTTCTTCCAACATTTGACACAAAGATGCATGTGCTGTCCAGAATGCACCAGCTGATTTCATGCCACGAAATCATGCAGTAAATGGGAGGAACTGAATCTATGCTGCCTGTTCCCTGGATTTATGCACTCAAACTCAGTGGTTTCTTCATCTATAGAAGTTGCTGCTGCTGCATTGTAGATATCATCCCCTCTCATGGGAACGACAAAACTGTCATGTGTAGCACCAGACATTGGTAAGCTACCCTCACAGTGCTGTAAACCCAATGTGAGTGACACCCCACTGCTATTGCTACCCCCATATCTCCCCACATCCGCCATTTGGAAAGTCATAAACCTATCGCTGCCACCATCAGAATGAACAATTCCTTCAGGGAAGAGACCACATTCATCCTCTCTTAGCTTAAGTAATCCAAATCCGGTTGCACATTCCACTCGTATCCCATTTTGGACATTGCTTCTTGTACTAGAACCAGCCATTTCAACCTCATGAACATAGCTGGATTTGGAATCCATCGATTGTCCAGCATTGTACCTTTCCGTGGCTGTGGAACTTGCACTTTGCTGCATTTCTTCACCTCTATCGTGTGAGGACATCTTCTCGCCCTTAGTTGCTTTCACTGCATTTTCAGAAGAAGATACCGAGTCCATCTCGGTGTCACCAGTCTCTTCTTTGTACATCTCCTCCACCATGGGCTTCCATAGCCGTACGCGTGCATTAATAAACCAATTTGACACCTGAACAAAGGCAACATCATAATGCTACTTTTTGGAGAGGTACGTTCAATGATGATATGGAGTTGAAACTCAAACCAATACATAATTTCCTACTAAGAAACATAATCTGCCTCAGTTTCAATAACCGTGGGATCTACAAGGATTTCACTTCTTCAAGAATTCAAACTTGTTCCTACACAAGCCGAACATTATCTAGATCTAGATAGTATAGTTGAAGAAAGGGCAAAAAAAGGAATTTTTGGGGATCGATTAGGAGAAGATATCAATTGTATTATGCCAATGCCTGACAATTCTTTTACCTGACTTCTAGTCAAGCCTGTCTGCCTTGCCAGCATTATCTTGTCAGAATCCTTGGGATAACTGGCACAAATAAGACAAACAATGTACTATCACAGAAATAGTAAAAGCGTTTAAAAACAAATTAAATAAGTTCCAAAGTACGAGGACAAATGTGGCTAGTAGATTACGGATGAAGAAAATGCTCAAACAGCCAGGCACGAAGAATTGATACAGAACTTTCAGGCAGTCCTCTTTGCGGTCTCCAGGCATGTTGAGTCATACCAAGCTGTTGGAGGGCTCTCTGTTGTCTGAGTTGCTGATCTACGTACCGGAGACGAGTGATTCCAACTCCCTTACTATCTGAAGTTTCTTGCTCCCCAAGGCTTTTACGAGTTTCTCGAATTTGACCACTTATTGCATCACGCAAGCATCTGAAATGCCTGGAGATAGTCTGCAGGGCAAGTGTTGTGTATGGTTTTGCTGCCCCGCATCCTGCTATGACATCAAATGACGAGACCACAATCTGCATCTGATGATAATACTGTTTGTACCTTCTATCAACCTGCCACAGTTAAAACATTGTAAATCAGACCTTGTCTTGAAAAGAGTCTAATGCTGGACCATATCGGACACATAAACAGAATATACCATTCATCAACACCAGCAGAACACCCGGAATATTAGTAATAGTTTGGGCAGGAAAATGTAATTCCTAGTAAGATAGGAAAAACAAAAATACAATCATTTATATAGTTCTGTTTTTGTCCATGTAGCCAGTATAAAGGATTGCACCCTCGAGCAAACATTGTTTCAAGATATCATTGAAGGCAATGGAGAATAGCCTTGCAATTACAAACTCATAATTGCAGCGATGTAACAAATCAAATAATAACAGCACCATGCTTTATGATGTACCATAAGAGAAATGTTCCCTGTTATGATAAGACACTAGTAGCCTGTTTTTGCCATTAGTTGAGTTTAGTGATAATTATGCTCCCATGTCTATGTCCTAACTCCTAAATTACTATTTGAATAGAATTCCACTTACACACTGACTACAGAAATGTTCATAAGAAAGAGTCTGTGACAGGATTGCAGAGAGAGGACACAAAATATCACTTATATTCCACGTAGAGGAAACTAGAAATTAAATTTGAATACATCACGAAACAAATGAGACATATTTCTTACCTCATCCAGCATTGCTAAAAGCTTTGTTAATTTGGTCTGCAATTCTTGTTTCTCGGCGTGTGAAAGCTCACTTGCTGAGTTGCTGGATTCTTCAGGATTTGGAGGCCCATTCTTTGATCCATTGTCAACCTTATTTGCAATGTTAATATCGTGCTCATCTGTGTATTGGTTTTTCTCTTTGTCAGGTTGTTTTAATGCTTTTCGAACACTAACAACTTCGTCAAGCAGTTGTTGTGCTGCTTTAAGGTACCTGGAATGGGGAATGGTTCTTGCAACACTAGTCATTCCATAGGGTGACAAGTCTCCTTTAGTCAAGTCTTGATTCCCTCCGGGAAAACCTGGTGGCAGATATTCAGCATTTCTTGATAGTTCATCTCTCGAAGATCCATTTCTATCACCACTTTCACCCATAACTGATATATTTGGACTTAAGAATGAAGCAAAGCCTTGATTGGGATTTAGATTCCGGTAGGGGATGGAGGGCATTTGAATTCTAGATGAAACTTGGGTGCCAAGGCTGAGAGATAAGCCCTGGCCCTGCAGGTTCTGACCACCCTGAAGAATGCTAGAAGGACAAGCCATTGACTGCATAGCCAATATCTCATTTCTGCTATCCCTCCATGCATTGAAATCATGGTCTCCAATTCGTGATCCACTAAGATTTGATATTATCTGTTGCTGCTGTGGGGTTGAAGCTGAAGCCTCTGCAGGCTGAATTTCAATGCAGCTATTTTGCTGCTGAGAATTTCCATCCAAGGCATCAGAATATGATCCTGAATTCATATAAATCATCATATTGCCAGGAAGAACAGGTGCCTCCGCATAGGAACCAGGCAAATACATCATTGATGTAGCTTCTCTTTGACTGTTGGAACTTGTGTAATAAGTAGCCATTTATTTACTCCCAAGTCATTCCACCTACATTTGAAAGTCCCCTGTTAACTGATATAATCAATGAAACAGCCCAAGTTAACAAAAGCTCTAAATGTGCACTGAAGCAACTCATGGCGCAGTCACTTTCACAAGAGGAAAGAAAAAGTATGAGGAAAATGGACGGATGAGTTGAAATGTTCAGTGCTTTACATTTGAGTTTTTGTTCCACGTTCATCAAAGAACTGTTAATCGTTAGAATTCACCAAATAGGAAGGAATTCACAAAGACTAGCCATTACAAGTATATATGAAAAACCCTGACGTAAACAGAAGCCATCATTATGAAACTTTTGAGTTACAATAGCAAACAATCAACAACCACAGATTGTTCAATCATCAAACACAAATTAAAACATGAAGAATAAATCCTTTATTCAAATTTTCATCCACCACTCATTGTGAGAAGATTTTCAAGGAAAAAGAAATTTTAATAGAAAGGATTTTTTTTAAAGAAAAGAAAAAGGTAAGTAACAGTAAGGCCAATAACCCAAAACAATCTTACACAAAGCGCTATCAAATTTACAAACTGTGGATAAGAAGAACCTTGAAAAGCAAAAACTAACAATTGAGAAAGATCCCGAGATAAACAACAACTCAATCAGCAGCAATAATAAATCCAACAAGTCAAAAAGGATGATAAAACAAAGCAGGAAGCTAAGCTAGCTAACCCAGTTATCTGCAAATCCCAACAAATGGTCACTGAAAAAATAGAAGGAAGAATATTCATACCTTATAATATCCTCCACCTTCAAGCAGAGAGAGAGAGAGTAAACGAACAAAATGAAAAAGAATACTTACAAAATTTTTAAAAGAAAAGCATAATGAAAGAGATAAATGTCGACAGAAGTGAAGCAATAAAAAATTACCTGGAAACCAGCAACCCCTGTGGGTGTTTTGGGGAACAGAAAATCTCGAAGACAACAGTCGATCGGCTGATACACAAACCGATCCCAATACAACATAACAACAACAAAACTACACTTCCCTTTTCACGACACAACCCTAGGCATACAAATACAAGGACCATAATTAACACCTGGAAAAACATAAGAAAAATGAAAAGAGAAGAAAAAAAAACCTACCTTTTTGGTTCTTATTGGAAAAGAAAAGAAGGTGATAATTGAAAGCAGCAATGGATTTTCTCACTGTTGATTTTGTCTCTCATCATATATTCTCCATACATCACTCCATCGAAAACCCACGTGAGCATCTTTCTGTTTCTTCACTTTCGCTTCATCTCTAAGACAACTACCGTTGCT
Organism: Erythroxylum shatona; assembly: GCA_027568895.1. NCBI lineage: Eukaryota > Viridiplantae > Streptophyta > Magnoliopsida > Malpighiales > Erythroxylaceae > Erythroxylum > Erythroxylum shatona. The sequence goes on from JAOSBK010000206.1 coordinate 43,294,384, forward strand.
ATGCTTGGTTCTCTCTACAAAAGGTGTACTCTTTAAAGCAAATGATAGCTTCCTGTTTCTAAAGCTGTCTTCGTTTGACCTTGTTTTTCTTTGAAAGCTCCTACTTTTCAAGAGCTTTTTGGTTGCTGCTTGAAACCCCAGTCGCAGCAGAAGCAGTATATTAGCAATAAACAAAATCGACCTCCCTCGTTCTTCTTGTGGTTATGACTATTGCTTCTGAGTATTATTGTTGTTGTTGTTTCTCTTCTTCTCTTATTACCGGTCTTGTTGGTGGTGGTGTTTGCTTAATTCTGGGTCTTTTGGCTGTTGAGGATTGAGTTTGGTTAAGGAGTTCAATCTCTAACCACCAGTTGGTAGACCTAAAACCCCCCCTAAACCCCTGTAAGAACTCAACTCACCACAACCATCTCTTCTTCTCTCTCTCAGGCTGTCTCTCTCATCCTTCAGCTTGCAGGGTCTGGTTCTGCTTCAATATCCACCATACAATCATATTCTGTATTTTCTTTTCCTGTCTTAACTTATTATTAACTTACTTGCTTGGATTGTATGTCCGTAAATATTATCTATTATACTTATTATATGTTATTTCAGATTTTAATTTTTATATTGGAGGAGCAACATTAGGTGGCCATATCACTCTATTTGTCTTTTAGTTCTAACTACTATATTTCAATGTATTACAGTAGTAAGGTCACCCACAATGAGTTACACTTTTGGTGGATAGGTAGATTCCGAGACAGTTGTCCTTTCCAAGGTAAGCCTACGTCTAATAAAATTTGCACTAACATATTGTCAAAACCCTTGACACGTTTTACTTCGTTTTTCTCCCTTAGCTTAGATAATTGCCCACGCCACACAGCCCGCCTTAAAGAGCAGCAAGTACCTATTCATGGTAGTAGAAATTCAATATTGGGAGTTGGGTTTCAAAATTTTAAAGAACAAATTCTAATTTAATTTTTAAAATTTTATTAAAAGTTTAATTAATACTATAAACTTTATCTTTATCAACTTACATATTATAATTAAATATACTCCTTAAACTCTTAAACTTATAAAGATAAAGTTATATTCTAGGATTAATAAATTTAGAATTTATTTAATAAAATTAAACTTTAAAGTGTTATAGACAATTTTTAAATAAAGAACTAAATTTATTTTTTCAAATTTTAAAGGATTTTTTGTAATGTTAAAAGAAAAAGGTATATTTTTCTTGTATAGAAAAACACAATAAAAGAAGACCCAGATGGGAAAAAAAATATTCTTTTCCAAACATTAGAGGAATTTAAAAAAATCAATTTTGTTACACTTTGTTTTTGGTATAAGAAAGACTTTATTCGAGCATGAATACTTGATCAAGATTATAATCATGTTTAGGGTAATAGATCCTTTTAGCATTAGCAGAAAATAAGGGACAAGTACCTTGCAGGAAAAATGTCTCTCAAATCCTTTGTCCCATTACCCTTCTCTCAACCTTATCTCAACCCATCTATTTATATGAAACATACATAAATAAATAGTTGAGATGGATAAGGACAGAGGTAATGGGACAGAGAATCACACCCCAAAGAAATGAGTAAGTAGAGCGAGTCCTTATTAGACAAACCTAAATTTATTAGATAATTAGTAATAAAAAAAATTTCTTCAAGGATATAGTGGAACGTATAAGAAATAGCAGTAAAGAGCTTGCAATAATCCATAATGATAATCATCAGCGTGCTCTATTAGATGGAGGGATGTAATAAAGTCTAACATTATTATGCAAAATCATTATTACGTACAAAGACAAAAAATTAACGTTATTGATGAGACTGTGTCCACATCTTCACACGATCATGTTGCATTTTTAAATGTAGACAACATAATGTACATGCCCATCTATCATTCTCTAAGTCCCGAGAAAAAGAAAATTCATATATGGATTACATTTTAAACCTATAGAGGGTATAATACTCAAGGTAAAAATAGGCACAATTTTTATGCAAAATCATGTCAAAGGAACTTACAACCACTTCTCATTCATATAGGCCTCTTTATGATTAAAATGGTATGGAACAAACTCACAATCATTATAGGTCTCTTTATAAATATAACAGCATGAAACTTGCTCCCATTTTATATCAATCCTTATGAAAAACAAAAAAGCATGCATTTTCTCTAAATCACTATAGGTCATATTTTCATGAAAAGAGTATATCATATGTTAATCATTTATTAAGCTCTACTATCACACAAAGAGAACTCCAAATCCCATTTAATATAGACCTTGTAAGAAACAAAGAAGCTTGACATTTTCTCTAAATCTCCATGGGTCATATTTTAATTAAAAGAGCATAGTATATGCTAAACCATTTGTTCGGCTCCACTATCACATAAAGAGAACTCCTAATCCCTCAAATGTCAAAAAGAAAGCATTATATAACACACATCCTCTAACTAAACCTAAAAATGCATATATAAGTTATATTCTTAAAGGTCTTTCTCATATGGTAGTGGCACTTTCAATTCTTATTATGCGAAATGATATTTTATGGTGAACATATCTATAGAAATTTCTCTTTGAGATAATGCTTATGAAGTGGGTTGAAAGAAAAATTAGGAACTAACCTCCAAGGATCAAGTTTGTGTGGGTACCCAGAATTGACTTTTTTTAATCTAGTAGGATCAATAATCGACGCTCTTCGTCATAGAACACGACCTGCAAGAAAGTCAATAAACAATTAGCTAGTTTAATGAATTAAGTTATTTTTCTTTTTAGGCTTAAAGCTATTTAGGAAAGATTACACAAAAAGAGCTTAACTTTTAGATTAGGCTAAAAAAGGTTGCACCAATATACTAATGCATAAAGGGCTACAATTTGGCTTCAATTCAAATCCTAAGTAACTTTATTATTTTTTATCTTTGTATGCATCTTATACGTAATCTCAAAAAAACGAAATTCAAGTTCTAGAAATTCATAATCAAAGAACGTATCCACATGATAAAAGAAAATTTTCATGAATGTTTAAATCCTTATAGGATCACTCATGTCCTTAACTTAACAAATTCAGTTTTATAAAACAATATCTTTGCATAAAACATTAAGATATTCAAACTAAAATTGATCTATACATAAAACAATATCTTTGTTGGCTATTCAAATTTTCAAAAACAGTGTAGGTGTTATGATCCTTTAACTCTAAAACTACATATAACTTTCAATGCCTCTTTTCATGAATATGGGCTATATTATTTAGAGAGAATTCTAAATACTTTCCCATGGGAGAATTATAGTTATATGAATATATTGGAAGAGGAGATAAGCTTTTAAAACTAAAAGTAATTGAAAAGTTAATTTAGAATAGACAAAAAACTTTTTGATAACATCTATAAAATCTTTGTTCATTTGAAAAATGAGTCAAAATCATTATTAACTACATACTTGCCTATGTTAATACCATTAAGTGAAATAATCATAGATGAATTCATACCTGAATTCAAATCCTTAGGTACTGTCAAGCCTCATTTATGATAATTCTCATAAGACAAATACTATATGCAATAATTCTTATATTCTTTAAAAAAAATTATCTTAAATGTATCCAATCCTAATCTTAAGTTTAATTTCAAATATCTAATCAATAATTCTATCTCTATTTATAGATTTTCTAAACATATCCATTTATTATTACAATAATTAAATGTAGTTGGTTGTTTTCTTGCAAACTTCAAATTAAATGGAAGCATTGAAAGACATAAAGCAATGTTAGTTACAAAGGGTTATACAAAAAGTTATATGGTGGATTTTCAAGAGAATATTATAGCTAAACTCGACATAATTTACATTGTCGTATTTATAATAGCAAATTGACATCCATATTTTAACTTTCAATCTATTAATGAAATTAGCATAGAGCAAATAAGAGTTGATCCCACGAGAAAATTTTGATTTACTATATTAGTTTATAAGTTCATTATAATATTCCCAAAAGATTCCAATAAATCAATATCAACTTTTAATCAAGAAAAAATAATTTTAAATAAAAGAGAAACTTATAAATGATCTATTTAATTTCAAAGTCAAATTTATAAATCAAAAAATTGAACTTAAAAAGTAAAGATCCTAACAATTTTGCTTACGTGGAACAAATTATATCCTAAAATAGAAATATGGTCAATGCCTTAACATATAATGTCCTTTTCAACCTACATAAGTAAGCTACACCAAAACTTAAGAAAATAAACTTAAAATACCTTCTTAGAACCATACAGTCAATCACTAAGTAGTAATCATCCAAAATATATAATGCTGGAATTTTTAATGGTGAAACCAAATTATCCAAATCTAAAATTCTTAGCGTAGAAAACTTATATTCATATTTCATTAATGACTCAATTTCTTTCTAGTATCACCTATCTTCGATGCAAGCATGTTTCAAATGATTTTACAACTCTAAACTATCTAACAAAAACAAAATACATTACTTTCACAAATCTAAATTTTGTAAAATAAAACAATTCAGCTGTTTTCAATCAAAAATTAAAGTTCTCTTTTAGATTTTATTTGTTACCAAACTAAGATCTAAATGGTCACTCAAACATACATTAAAGTAAATAAAAACTTAGAATAGTTTTGATTTCAAGAAGATAAGAGTCACAAAGTTAATGACAAGGCATACACATTTCATCTCAATTTTCTCATTAACTATTTCTATCATTCATGTAAACACGAAATAATAATCAAATTAAATTGGTGTAACTATATTTTGAATTATCATTTGGCCAATCAATTCGCATAGATTTTAAAGTATCACCATCAAATGGAGTTATTGAAACTCACTCTAAAATAGGCATATATAAACTCAATTATTTTTCATATTCAGCATGAATTTATGGTAGCTATAAAATCAATGTAAAGGGACATATTTCAGCACCTAATTTGCTTCCTAAACTTAAACCAACTTGACTAACATTTCACAGCCAAGAGTAAAGTATATAACACTTCTTTTCAAGGACAAAATGTGAACAATTCTTCATAAACTTCAATAGCCCCTACTTCATCTTATAATACTTTTAAAGTAATCTTTAATTGGCAATTATAGATCTAGTTCAATCAAGATACATATCTTTACACAATTCAACTAATAAAACAATGTTTTTATAAACCAATGAACCACTAAAAGAAACATTCCATACTATAAATGATGTTAGAGACCTCTTTCATAACTTTCATGGAACAGTTGGTACATTATTGAATTTCATCCCTATTTTGTTTTAAAAATATTGTCTTCTTCCATTATTCACCAACATAACCACACAACAACAAACAATGACCCATTAACCACCCAAATAAACCCTCATGACTCAATCCACAGTAACACCAATACACTCAACATACAACGGTTCACATACAAAAATTAAAGACAAAAAAAATTAACCCAAGAGCAATAAATGGAAAACTTACCTTAAGACAAAAACCCAACACAATGGAAGCAGTTAGTGGAAGAAGGACATAAGATGAGTAGATGAAAGAAGAGAATGCGCAGAGTAGCTACAAAGAAGAAGAAAAAATTGAAGAAAAAGGAGCGGGGGAGGGGGAGGGGGAGGCTTTTTAATTTTATTAAGAATAAAACGATGTCGTTTTACTTTAAATTTAAACAACAATACCGACATTGATTGCATTTACCAACAGATTGATAGTTCTGTCGATAATTTACCGACAAAAATTTCTTTCAATGGTAAACTCCGTCACTTATTTTTACTGTCAACCATTGCTGCCTACTTTACGACGAATTTTATTATTCTGTTGGCAAAGTTTAGAGGATAAATTCTCTCCATCTTTACTGACGGATTTTTTCCATCGCAAAATACCATTTTGATGACAAGTTTACCAAAGAAATTAAATTTTGGCCTCTAATTTACTGCGAAATGTTTTTTGTCGTTAATTTATGTTTTAAAAACACCATCTCTTATTGCAAGATCAGGATTACCTTTAGCATAACCATTTGTGTTAAGTTTCAACCAACCATATAGAGGAGGACTATATCTCATGTTCCTACTAATGCGTATGTTTTCTGAACAAAAAGAGATGAAAAGCAAGTTTCAAAATATATTGCTTGAGAACAAATATATTGGAAGAGAGATGAAGGTGGTCGTTATGATCCTTCAAAAGATATTTAATTTTTGTTTTTTGTAAACTCCAAATACCAACAACAAAAATGAACTGCCATCAGTTTGACAATTGCATGGACCTTATAAAAATGAAATTAAGTTTTAGGGGTGCTTGGTTGGTGGGTTTAGAAAAAGTTCAATAGGTAAGAAATGAATAACGAGTGGTTGGTTGATTATTATGATTATAAGAACAATAATTTGATATCAAACTTTTGAGGATGAATCGATACCCCCCAAACATCAAATGAATGAAAACTATTGACAATTCCTTCTTCTTCTTCTTTAATCTTTTTAGCAATTATATATAATTAATTAAATACAATTAATTAATTATAATATAATTATTTAAAATACTATTACAATATAATTAATTAATAATAATATAATTAATTAAAATAATATTACAATATAATTAGTTAAAATATAATTATTTAATTAATTACAATATAATTAATTAAAATAATATTAAAATATAATTAATTACAATTTAATTAATTAATTAATTAAAATAATATTACAATATACTTAATTGATTAATTAAAATAATATTACAATATAATTAATTAATGATTATATTTTTCTCTTTTTAACAATTAAATATAACTAATTAAAATATATTAAAATTTGATGTAAAACAAAAATTTAACAAACTTTTATTTCTTAATATTTTAACAAGTCAGTCACTATCAATAGTAATGATAATCATTCATTTGTTCTAACCAGCTATCATAATTATATCTATTCTCATTCCTCACTATATTTATTCTCATTTCTATTATCAGTACCTCATTTGAACCAACTGCCCCCTCAATCAATCTTGAAGTAAAGTACAATAGAAAATGAAAGTTATGGGCATTGGAATCAAAAGATTACAAAAGTGTCTTAGCATAGGAAGAGTCTTTTAATATAAGTGATTCATCTTCCTTTGCGAACCCACAAAGTCTCCAAGTAAGGGAATCCTTAATATTAAGATTGAATTTTATCATGAAGAAAAAGAGAGAGACGAGAGAAAGATGAAACTTTATTAGTTCCAACGATATGAATATTGTTTCATACCGGTCAAAAAATAGAACGGTATTGATTTTTTTGGTACCGGCCAGAGATACCATAGGTAAATACCGACCGATACCTTAAATTTGAAAAAGAAGTAAGGACTAATTTGCAAATTTTTAAAATTTTAACCCTAAAACCCCCTCTCTACTACCTCACCCACACCTGAAGAACTCTGCTTCTTTTCATTTTTTTCACTCTCCCTCACCGACTTTCACTTTCACTCACCGCTATTCTCTCTCCTTCTCTCGTTCTCCTCTCCATCTCTGGCAGTGCTACCCCTTCCCTGATGACTATCATCTTCCTCCTCAATCCACGCTAGCATCAGAGATCCTCGACTCCTCCATGCGAAGTCCCTAACATGCCATCGTCTTCAACCCTCCTCCACGAAGACCATCGCACCATGTCGTCCCCACCACTAAGTGTCTGAAAGAGGAGAGAATGTTGTTGCTTGCCTTATATCAAAACTTGAGTCCCAACCCAAACACTCGAAGCTGTGAATTGGTTTTTGGGTGTGTTTTTTGAGTTTTCAATTTTTCTTGCTTAATTGCATTTTTTATTGTGAATCGGTTGGAAACTTGGGTGTTGAAAGTTGGAATTAAATTTTATGAATCTGTTGGAACTTGGTTTTGTGATTTGTATAGGTTGGAGTGGATATTGGAGTTGAATGATTCATGATTTTGTTTATTGATTTCTGGTTTGGTTTTGTGGATTGGTTTAACCGGTTAAGAGAAATTTATGATAAATTTTTTTATGAATGAAATGCATAACCTGATGTGAAGATGTGGTGATGTTGATGATGTGAATTGATTCAATTGAAAGTTTGTAAGTTGAAGCAACTTAAATTAAAATTTTAAACCAGAAATGTTAAATTTGCAAACTTGCAAATACTTAAATAATTAATTGACACATTCTTATAATTTGTGAAATGCTATTTCATTTTTAGTATTTGGGTATTGGCTTTAAGTAAATAATTAATTGAGTATAAAATTATGCTATTACAAATTATTAATAATTCAGTTTTAGTTAATGATAGTATTTGGGTATTGATTTTGGGTAAATAATTA
>JAOSBK010000206.1:43302747-43341487 GCA_027568895.1 Erythroxylum shatona
TTTCATATTAATTGTCATTATTATTTACTATTAAGATTTTTGAAAGCATGGTTGATGTAAACAGTAAACTAGTAAAGAATACAGTACAACTGTACAATATACTAATATGGACTATTTTGCAATTTTTAAAAATTTCAGGGATTATTTTATAAATTTAAAAAATTACCCGAAACGATACCCGGTATTGACCGGTACTGGTACAGTTCCGTTCCAGAGCTCAATCCGGTACCAAGCCCGGTACGATATTCATAACATTGCTACAATTAGAAAGAAAATCAAAATTATTTTAGTTATCGAATAAAGCAATTACCTAAAGATATTGACTAATTCAACCAAGAAATTAGTTTATAACAATAAACTATGTATTATGCTTCCACCTTCACTAAAAAACGTATGGTATTTTAAAAATTGGTTATAATCTACATTACATTATTTATACTTAACATAATTATATAAACTTCATCTCTTTTTTTCTCTTTTGCTAATAAATTTAAGTCTTGCTTCATGAGATTTATTTGTTCGTCAAACTCCTTATTTATGCTTGTTTTAGCATCATTTGTTCCAACAATTCTTATTTTTGTCCTTTTTTAATATTGAAATTTTCTTTCCTTAATTTTTGATTTACTTCAATGGCTCTTCTGAAAACTTTGTCGTCGTATTATTTTAAAAAAGTTGCATCTCCTAGCTTGAAATATTATACTTTATTATATAAACTTCAAACACAAGTTCTTAATATAATAACAAATACATTCTAACCCGATAATTGGGCATCCGCCAAATCTTCAATTAGAATTATGATAAAGTCAGTCTAGTTGAGTAATACAATTTCTAACTCGGCTAGAATGTCTAGTAATAAAGATGCTATCCGAGTGTCACTTTCTAGTTACTTAAGTGTGTACACACAGAAAAGAAAGACAATGACAAAACCAACGGCGGGAGCAATTATACATAAGAAATAAACCTTATACTTATGGAGTTACTTAGACAAGTATTTTGGTGATGAATATGGCCTTGAAAAAGGATGCGTCATAAGAAAGAAAAGAAAGAAGAGTGTATCACTGAAGAAACAAACAATTTTAAGAAACAAACAATTTTGTAGACACAAAATAACAAGTTCATGGAGAGACGGAAGTAAAGATTGATTGGCTCCTAAACGTGCATGTTCTTTGAGCTGATCGCTCCATAAATTCCTAGAACTGTGTAACCTGTTGGAAGTCCCCGCCACTGGAAAACAAGTAGAATGTTTTACCAGAAGAAGTTTTCATGGAAACTGCAGCAAATCCATTATATTCTCCTCTTGACTTGGCTAAACATATTTCAGACACATACTTGAAAGATTCGTGTCTTTGGTTGTACGGTTGAGCTGCATAACTCTCAATAGGCATCCACTGCAAAAGTCATAAGTAATTGTACTGATTATCCAGGTTTAGTATTAAGTTGAGTTCATTTTTATGTACTGATTGTCAAGGTTTAATATTAAATGAGTACTACCTGGGCTTCCTCCACCTCTGACTCTTGCTTCTTGATGTCAAAGGACAGTGGTTGTAACGCACAGACAAAAAATAAGTCTGATTTCCCAAAGAAAGTCTGGTGGGTTTGACTGTTTATAAACAACAAAAAATAACAGATTATTTTCGTATTGAAACGAAGGAAGGATAGATTGCAAACTCAGCATTTGTTCAGATTTAATCATTCATATCATCGTAAAGGAAAACAAAACAATGTAAAAAAAATTAAGAAGTGAATATTACCTAAATGCCAAGACTTGCAGAAATTTTGTATCAATCTGGAACGAAATACAAGAAGTTAGTGATGATCGCGTGAAAAAGAAATATCATATCATATTATGTGTAGGTTCCTTACTCCACTCTCTTCTTTAACTTCTCGAATGGCAGCCATACAAAAATCCTCACCCTGTGAGAACAGAATTTTAGTCTCTGGAACCGGAGGCAACATAATATGATAGAAATAGACTGCTATCTTACTTGATTCACAACTCCTGTAGGCATCTTCCACACACCCTTACCTCTGAATTGTCCACTCTTTTCCTGAACCACAAGTACCTGCAGTCAAATGAACGATTCACTTTACAACCATTAAGGCCTACAAAGTTCCTGAGCTTCAGCGTTGTTGAACAACCAAACCTCTTTCTTAGCATTCATAACAAAAGCACCAATGCCAACTGTATGTGAAGCATTTCTTGGAAGCGCATCAGGAATAGTTTTGGGAAGCCAACGTACCAGCATCAAGTAATCTGCCTCAGCATGGTGATACCTAAATCCTTCCTGCACAGTTAGTAGAAAGGGAAACATGATTATCGATACCAACCGAGATTTACTCATCTTGACTCGACACCCTCTCTCCAACAAGATATCTACATATGTACCTTCATTGTAGGTTCGACAAGATTGACAAGTTCTGAAGGCAATTTGATCCAAACACCCTTCTTCCCCTGTATGTATGTATGTATGTATATCATAAATTGCTTCATAAACCTCAAAATACGGGAAAGATATATGAGAAGACATGATCCAGGAAAGAAAGTACTTGCTGCCTCCACTCCGACAATGAAGCTTTAAGCCTAAGGGCGTAGATTTTGGAGTCCATGGGTTCCTTCATTTCCACTTTAACTCCCCCATAGAGATCATTATCTGCACTGAGCGGTTCTATTTGTTGATCTGCCTTTTCAATATCCAACTGTTTCTCAAGAGAAGAAGAACTCGTTGGAGATGACATGGCTCTGCAATCTCAATAATCTGTTGCTTGGATCTGATCATGTTAGAAATGACAACCACAAATTAATTCCAATAGTCCACCTAACTCCAACTGAGATCTGCCACTAAGTGCCTTAAATATCCTAGCAAAAATCATATATTGAAATTTTATCAGGAAGGTTAAGAAGCAGAAGGTAAAACTCCACTTTCATGCGCATATCTAACTTTAAAAGGTCATTAATTACTTCAGCAAGCATCATCCCAGAAATGAAACCTACCACAACTTAATCCCAATCTACCTGATGAACGTCCATAACTACCTGAACTTAATTTCGTACCATTTTCTGGTCGATACGTACAAAATTCATATCTTTGCTTAAAACATCTTATCAATAGCGTGGATTCAGGGGTACATGACATTAATAAAACTATCATCTAAGAAATAAAAGAGAACAAAAATAACAAACATGATTATTAGGCAGCACATATCAAAACTACCTTAAATAGGACTTAATCTGTTAACATACGAGGCAGGCAGGGGCCAGTGAAGGTCTTGGCAACACGGCACGCACTGAAACCCCCTGATAGCTGAGAAATATTAAAACCTCATCAACATTCACAAGAATGGAGCTGGTCGACCAAATAGTGAGGGAAACCCAAGTTATTCGGAGTTCATAACGAGTTATTTAATGTTATTCCAGGTTTCACAGCAGTGGTAGTTCTGATTTCTATAATTATTTGGTTGAAAGACGGCTTATAGTTTATGTAAAAAAACAATCAGGACTGGAAAAAACTTTCAGACTATAAACTAAAATAAATTACGGGATAAGAACATAACATGGCCGGCTTGGGGGAAGGGCACAGTGCACAGTGAACAGGGCACTTGTCTTATTTTATTCTATTTTTTAGCGGTTTATTCTTGACGTTTGTAGGAACGGAGATAAGACGCTATGTCATTTGCATTGTTTTAATAAGAAATTGTCTCGTGTACACTGAAAATGGCTGACGAAAAGGACTGAATTATTGTCAGTGGTTGCAGGTCTAAATTATAAGTACATATTATTATATTTTTTAATATTTTATTGAAATTTTTTTAATAAAAATTTAAATTTAAATATTTAATTTATAATTAAAAATATAATATTAATAATAATATAATATTAAATTCTTTATTAATATGTATTTTTTGCATTATAAATTTTATTATTTAATAAATTAAAAATATTTATAATTATAATATGACACAAATACGATATATAAAAATTATATACTAAAAAATATCAATTTAATGTGACTCTTTAAATTTAAAAATTTAATATTATAATTTTTTAAATATAAATTAATAATATAAAATTAAATAAAGATTAAAAAGTTTAATTAACTCATTTGTTATATTCTTTCAAACTTCACGATATAATTATACAATAAATAAAATCAAATTTAAAAAATATTCAAAGCAAAAGTAGAGAATAAAATAAAGGGCAATATTATCATAACTAAATAGCTAACTTTAAAAATTTTTCTTATAAAACTTTTAGAAATTAGTTTATTAAAATTAAATAAGCTAACCTATAAATTATTTATCAAACACATTCATAATTTTTAAGATGATAAAAAAAAAAACTAACTTTTAGTTTAGTCCATAAACTAAAAATCATATTTGCCAAATAACCCCATAATCGCATGAAACCGTTTCGGTGAAAAAGCTAGGTGTTTCAATCTTATATTATTAAAAATTTTTCATATATTTTATAAAAATTAAAAATTAAAAAATGAAGAAAAAATGATTAACTATAGCATAATTTCTCAGTGTTTTAGATATTGGTACATATCAAATCAAAATCGGTACAAAATTTAAGGTAAATTATATAGTCAGAAATTTTAAAAAATAGAGGAACATTTTTGTAAAGTTTCAAAAAAATTTTAAACTCTTTTTCTCTCACTTTCACCTCTTCTTCTCCTTTTTTAAATTTTTTAAATTTTTTATTTTATTTATTTCAAATTTTATAATTATTATAAATTTTTATTTTTAAAATAAAAATAAAATTTTATACTAATAATAATTATAAATTAAAAATAAATAATTTTTGTTTAAATTTTTATTTAAATTTATTAATAATGTATTAATAAAAATATTTTATTTTTTAAAATAAATAATTTAAAAATTATTATCTATAAACTAATATTTATTTTATATATTTTTAATTATTAAATAAAATTTTATTTAAAATTTATATATTTTAAAATAAATTTTAAATTTAATTATATTTATTAATAATTATTAAATTAATTTATAAATTAAATTAAAATTATGATTATTATTTATTATTATAATTTTTAGAGACATAGTTAAAAATATACAGTACAATTGTACAATATGACAATGGACTATTTTATAATTTTCAAAAACTTTAAAAATTATTTTATAAATTTAAAAAATTATTCGAAATAGTATCCGGTATTAATCGATACTAATATAATACTGTATTAAGAGGCGGATAGTTCGTATGGAAGAATGGTAATAAAAATGAGAATGAATATAGTGATGAATAAGAATTGATATTATCATTATAAATATGATGGTTGATTAAGAGGAAATAATTATTATTTGGTTTGTAAAAAAATTGAAAAATAAAATTTTATTATATTTTAATTAATTATTAATTAAAAATATTTTAATTAATTATATTTTAATTACTTAATTAATTACATTATTATAATTAATGAATGAATTATATTTTCATTAATTATAATGTGATTAATTAATTAATAATAATATTTTAATTAATTATAACTTAATTAATTAATTATATTTAATTAATTAGTATTTAAAATATATTTTTAAAAATTATTATTAAAGAACGAGTTTTGTTTCTCTACTAAATAAAAATTACGGAAAAATTTTCAAAAGTAAGATATCAAACTATTGCCCATATAATAATAAATAATAATCAGCACTCACTTTTTTTTTCACAAGGGAAAGCGCAAATTACAAAGTTCGCCGAGGGAGGCTAATCCCTGTCATGTCCTCTAGAAGGATAGTGGCACACTCAATATCAAAAATGGTGAGTTCAGGCTCAAAGTAAAAGCATGAGTAGCGAGCCAGTCAGCACACCGGTTACCCTCTCTGTATGTGTGTCGAGGAAGAACCACCCAATTCTGGATAAGTAGTTCGTTGATGCCCCGGACTAGAGGATTGAGAGTGAGGAATAGCTGCGGGCCATCAGAGAGGAGCCTTGTAACCACGAGAGAGTCCAGTTCCAGCATCACGCGCCGAAAGCCAAGGGTCCAGGTTAGTAGGAGACCTGAGTAGACACCTCAGAGCTCAGCCAAAACTGGGAAACACCGGCCGATATTCTGAGCAAACCCACCAAGCCAATCCCCAAAGCTATCCCGAAGAAGACCTCTCGTAGTGGCCAAGGAGGTGTCGCTGCAGCATGCCCCATCTGTATTCAGTTTGACCCACCCTGAGGTAGGCGGGCACCACCTAAAACATTGGTCGGATCGCGGGCGAGGGGCCAGCTTGGCTCGACTAAGCGAAGCGAAGGCCTGGGAACTCAGGCGGACATAATTAAGAACGACGGTCACTGGAGAACTCGACCAGGAAAACTGAGTGTCGAAAAGGGCCAAATTGTGCCAGGTCCATAGGAACCAACAGGCAGTTCCAAAGAGGGCTGTCGAATCAAGGCCCGAGACCAAATGATGGGTCTGGAGGTTAGTGATGAGTCATTCCTGGCGGTTACTAGTGAAGAAAGTGGGAGGGAGGGCTTGGCGAGGGAAAGTAAGTCAAAGATTCTACGCTAGGGGGCAGTCGCGAACAATATGGAGCGAGGTCTCCTCCAGCCGGCAGTGATAGCAGTCCATGTTCGTAGTAAGGTGTCGGCGAGCACGTTGCTGATTGGAGAGGAGTCGGTCTTGAGCCAACAGCCAAAGAAAGGAATGGATACGCTGGGGCCCGGTCCACTGCCAAATGGACTTCCATAGGCGATCGGGCAGAGCCCGAGGGGGCTCCATGAGCAGCGAGTAGGCCGAAGCGGCAGTGAAGATGCCGGAAGGGGATGGTCCCCAGACTAATTTATCTGATCCAAGGTAAGGCTTGGGGGGAGGGTGCCCGCAATGGCCAGCCAGATGGAGGAAGGAAGCAGCGGTTGAAATTGAGGCCAGTCCCAATGGCCATTGTGATCGAAGAACTGGTGAACGTGACGGTCAAGGTTAGAGGAAGGGATGGGGGTGGTAAGATGCTGGATAAGAGGACCCACATTGGCAACCCATGGGTCAAGCCAAAACCGAGTCTGGAGCCCGTCGCCAATCATCCAGTGCATACCATTGATGACATTTGGTCAGATGGTCCTGATGCTCTGCCACACCATGGATCCACCTGTAGAAGGAAGAGTTGAAGGGATATGGTTAGCATCAAATTTATACTTGGTCGATAAAATTTGGACCCACAAGATGTCGGGTTTAGTGATCATAGCCCACCCTAATTTAGTAAGCAAAGCATCATTAGTGGTGCAGGCGTTCCGGATCCCTAACCCACCCAATTCCTTCGGTTGGCAAACTTGAGTCCAGTGAACAAGGAGAATCTTGCGAGTGTCGGGGGAGGAGCCTCATAAAAATGTACGAAAGATCTTCTCCAATTCATCGCATAACCCCCGAGGAAGGCGAACCGTTTGCATCGTATAAGTAGGAAATGTAACGAGGATCGACTGGATCAAAGTGATGCGGCCCGCAAAAGATAAGAGGTTGGCTCGCCAACCAGATAGGCGATGGTGGACTTTTTCAAGGAGATACTGGTAAGTCCTTTTAGTGACTTTTTCAGTTATCCGGTCCGGTTCACTCTTAAAAATCAGTTCTCAATTGAACCAGTGAGAACCGGTCAAAACATGTCAATTGATCGGTCGAACCGGTTCGACCACTAGTTCAATAAAGTTAGTGATGATCGCGTGAAAAAGAAATATCATATCATATTATGTGTAGGTTCCTTACTCCAGTCTCTTCTTTAACTTCTCGAATGGCAGCCATACAAAAATCCTCACCCTGTGAGAACAGAATTTTAGTCTCTGGAACCGGAGGCAACATAATATGATAGAAATAGACTGCTATCTTACTTGATTCACAACTCCTGTAGGCATCTTCCACACACCCTTACCTCTGAATTGTCCACTCTTTTCCTGAACCACAAGTACCTGCAGTCAAATGAACGATTCACTTTACAACCATTAAGGCCTACAAAGTTCCTGAGCTTCAGCGTTGTTGAACAACCAAACCTCTTTCTTAGCATTCATAACAAAAGCACCAATGCCAACTGTATGTGAAGCATTTCTTGGAAGCGCATCAGGAATAGTTTTGGGAAGCCAACGTACCAGCATCAAGTAATCTGCCTCAGCATGGTGATACCTAAATCCTTCCTGCACAGTTAGTAGAAAGGGAAACATGATTATCGATACCAACCGAGATTTACTCATCTTGACTCGACACCCTCTCTCCAACAAGATATCTACATATGTACCTTCATTGTAGGTTCGACAAGATTGACAAGTTCTGAAGGCAATTTGATCCAAACACCCTTCTTCCCCTGTATGTATGTATGTATGTATATCATAAATTGCTTCATAAACCTCAAAATACGGGAAAGATATATGAGAAGACATGATCCAGGAAAGAAAGTACTTGCTGCCTCCACTCCGACAATGAAGCTTTAAGCCTAAGGGCGTAGATTTTGGAGTCCATGGGTTCCTTCATTTCCACTTTAACTCCCCCATAGAGATCATTATCTGCACTGAGCGGTTCTATTTGTTGATCTGCCTTTTCAATATCCAACTGTTTCTCAAGAGAAGAAGAACTCGTTGGAGATGACATGGCTCTGCAATCTCAATAATCTGTTGCTTGGATCTGATCATGTTAGAAATGACAACCACAAATTAATTCCAATAGTCCACCTAACTCCAACTGAGATCTGCCACTAAGTGCCTTAAATATCCTAGCAAAAATCATATATTGAAATTTTATCAGGAAGGTTAAGAAGCAGAAGGTAAAACTCCACTTTCATGCGCATATCTAACTTTAAAAGGTCATTAATTACTTCAGCAAGCATCATCCCAGAAATGAAACCTACCACAACTTAATCCCAATCTACCTGATGAACGTCCATAACTACCTGAACTTAATTTCGTACCATTTTCTGGTCGATACGTACAAAATTCATATCTTTGCTTAAAACATCTTATCAATAGCGTGGATTCAGGGGTACATGACATTAATAAAACTATCATCTAAGAAATAAAAGAGAACAAAAATAACAAACATGATTATTAGGCAGCACATATCAAAACTACCTTAAATAGGACTTAATCTGTTAACATACGAGGCAGGCAGGGGCCAGTGAAGGTCTTGGCAACACGGCACGCACTGAAACCCCCTGATAGCTGAGAAATATTAAAACCTCATCAACATTCACAAGAATGGAGCTGGTCGACCAAATAGTGAGGGAAACCCAAGTTATTCGGAGTTCATAACGAGTTATTTAATGTTATTCCAGGTTTCACAGCAGTGGTAGTTCTGATTTCTATAATTATTTGGTTGAAAGACGGCTTATAGTTTATGTAAAAAAACAATCAGGACTGGAAAAAACTTTCAGACTATAAACTAAAATAAATTACGGGATAAGAACATAACATGGCCGGCTTGGGGGAAGGGCACAGTGCACAGTGAACAGGGCACTTGTCTTATTTTATTCTATTTTTTAGCGGTTTATTCTTGACGTTTGTAGGAACGGAGATAAGACGCTATGTCATTTGCATTGTTTTAATAAGAAATTGTCTCGTGTACACTGAAAATGGCTGACGAAAAGGACTGAATTATTGTCAGTGGTTGCAGGTCTAAATTATAAGTACATATTATTATATTTTTTAATATTTTATTGAAATTTTTTTAATAAAAATTTAAATTTAAATATTTAATTTATAATTAAAAATATAATATTAATAATAATATAATATTAAATTCTTTATTAATATGTATTTTTTGCATTATAAATTTTATTATTTAATAAATTAAAAATATTTATAATTATAATATGACACAAATACGATATATAAAAATTATATACTAAAAAATATCAATTTAATGTGACTCTTTAAATTTAAAAATTTAATATTATAATTTTTTAAATATAAATTAATAATATAAAATTAAATAAAGATTAAAAAGTTTAATTAACTCATTTGTTATATTCTTTCAAACTTCACGATATAATTATACAATAAATAAAATCAAATTTAAAAAATATTCAAAGCAAAAGTAGAGAATAAAATAAAGGGCAATATTATCATAACTAAATAGCTAACTTTAAAAATTTTTCTTATAAAACTTTTAGAAATTAGTTTATTAAAATTAAATAAGCTAACCTATAAATTATTTATCAAACACATTCATAATTTTTAAGATGATAAAAAAAAAAACTAACTTTTAGTTTAGTCCATAAACTAAAAATCATATTTGCCAAATAACCCCATAATCGCATGAAACCGTTTCGGTGAAAAAGCTAGGTGTTTCAATCTTATATTATTAAAAATTTTTCATATATTTTATAAAAATTAAAAATTAAAAAATGAAGAAAAAATGATTAACTATAGCATAATTTCTCAGTGTTTTAGATATTGGTACATATCAAATCAAAATCGGTACAAAATTTAAGGTAAATTATATAGTCAGAAATTTTAAAAAATAGAGGAACATTTTTGTAAAGTTTCAAAAAAATTTTAAACTCTTTTTCTCTCACTTTCACCTCTTCTTCTCCTTTTTTAAATTTTTTAAATTTTTTATTTTATTTATTTCAAATTTTATAATTATTATAAATTTTTATTTTTAAAATAAAAATAAAATTTTATACTAATAATAATTATAAATTAAAAATAAATAATTTTTGTTTAAATTTTTATTTAAATTTATTAATAATGTATTAATAAAAATATTTTATTTTTTAAAATAAATAATTTAAAAATTATTATCTATAAACTAATATTTATTTTATATATTTTTAATTATTAAATAAAATTTTATTTAAAATTTATATATTTTAAAATAAATTTTAAATTTAATTATATTTATTAATAATTATTAAATTAATTTATAAATTAAATTAAAATTATGATTATTATTTATTATTATGATTTTTGAAGATATGGTTAAAAATGTACAGTACAACTGTACAATATGACAATGAACTATTTTGTAATTTTCAGAAAAATTTAGAGACTATTTCATAAATTTAAAAAATTATCCAAAATGGTGCCCGATATTAATCAATACTGATACAGTTCCATACCAGAATTCAATCCGATACCAAGTCTAACACGGTATTCATAACATTGTCAGGTACCACTCCAGTATCTAGTCATCGGCACAAGATATCTTCGAAACTTAGGATGTCTTGGCATCTGCTCCACAGACAAGTACCGAGCCACCACTCACTCTTATCGACTCAACCTATCAATCTAAGACCATCAAATGTAGCCTATCCTAGGCAAGTGACCAATTCTAGATTTTGACCAATTATTCTCAACATATTACCAACAGATCTCTATTTTACACATTTTCATTGAGTTAATATGCAATACACCTCGTAATATGCATACCAAAATATATTCACAAAATATCTTGTACTTTGATTACTTATTAATGAAATAAAATAAACATAATTCATGTACATAATTATTAATAATTAATTAAATTAATGACCAATTCAAAATATAATTTATTAATAACCAAACGGTACTTAATTTTAAGAGTAAAGTCCAAGGTTATCTTTACCTCAATTTTAGATAATTCTAATTTCTCTTTAATCGAACTTTTGGACCTAAAATTTACAAAAAAATTGTGAGACTAATTTACCAAAAATTTCTTACCCAATTACACTAATAATCCAACATTATTCTTAATTATACAAATAATATCCTTACTAACCTAACCCCCCATAATTACTAAAATACCCTTAATTAATTAAAAGTCCATTTTACCCTCCTCCATTTCAATTAATATCAAAAATGCCCTTCTTACAACAAAATTCCTGATTTATCCTTAACTTTCTGCACTTCTCATTCTGCCCTTACATGCAACTTAAATTCCATATTCACCCTTAACTTTCTGCACTTCCCATTCTGCCCCTACATGCAACATAAATTTTCAAAATAATGTCATTATCTTCACCCTCCCTTCTTCTCTCTTTTCTTCTTTAATAATTTTTCAGCCACATTTTCTCCCTTTTGATCCCTTCATGCAACTTCAATTATTATCCCAATCAACCACAACATGCAAACCAAATACAATCTAGTGTAGGATGATCAAAATCACACAAAAAGACATAAAAATGGTTGCTGGAATTTTACCTAAATGTGAGAACTTTTGATATTGTTCACCACCATAACTCCCTCCAATTTTTCTGCAAAACAAACACATTGAGGGAAACCTATGAAGAAAGTTTTACATGCAACAGAAAGAGTGGTGAGTTGGACACTTATGAGTTGCAAAATTTGAGAGAAAGATGAAGAAAAAATGTGATTTTTGTATGTTATCATCTATTTTCGAGATTCCGGTTCTTTTATACATGTTTAAAGGCTTTGAGTTGGGCTAGGCTGTGGTTAAGTTATATTAATGAATGGGCTTTATAGATCTCCCCCTCTTAAAAGAATTTTGTCCTCGAAATTAAATTATATACCTGACGATCTAAACAAATGAGGATATTGACGTCGAACCTCATCCTCTACCTCCTAAGTCGCCTCTTTTGGAGAATAATGATGTCACAACCTGGTATCACATCGAGCTTATGATAACCGTCGCATACTCGGGTTAAGTACACTCATGGTATTCTTAATCTGACTATGCAAGGCTAACTGAATATTTCTCCCCTTTTTTTAAAAAAATTTGGGCAATACAACGACTATATTTTAAAAATCTCAAAACTCAATCAAATACCTGCAAACAATTTTAAACACACTTCTATAGTCAAATCAAAAATTTTACCACAACTTCAAGACTTTAAAGTCCACTCAAGGCAATCTCAACAACAATATCAAAAGTACATACATAAGGTCTTTTACAACAACAAAATAGTCAAGAGTTAAATTTATATAGTCATAAAGCATATCAACATACCCAATCTTTAAAAAAGTAAAATAGTTCATGAGCTACTATGCAACTCAAGTACAAAACAGAAACTACTCACGTGCAGTAATACCCCGAAAATGTCAAAAGACCACACGATCCACTCAGAGCTTCAAGTTCACTAAATTAACATGCATAGTTGGAAAGCGGAGGGCGTGAGTACACTATGTACTCAATGAGTAGGAAAAAAAATATAAAATACTCGATACATACCAAGACGGTGCAGATAACCTATGCAGTGAACATACATCACATAGAAATACATAGGCCTAGCCTATGACTTAGCGTATACCGATGAGGAACCACATAGGCCTAGCTTATTAATCACCCATTCAGTGAACACAAGCTTATTAATCACCATAAGTTTGTGTTGATTTTTTTGCATGAGACTTAATTTAATATGAAGTTTTGTGTTGGATTGAAAGCCTAATAGGTAAGTAACAATATGAGTTTTATGGCATGTCAAATGATATAAACATGATGCTTGAATTGGAATGAAATGTATGCGATATTGGCGAAGATATGTGCTGGAAAATGTTACATGAATTTGGAAGTTTTTTTTTGGTTTTGGTGTATGAAAACCGCGTGATATAGATTGATTTATGGATGCATTAGGTCTGAATTTGAAGTATAATGAAGGTGGATTTATGTCAAAGAAAGATGTTAATTTGATGTTCTTGAATTGGGAAAGAAATAGGACTATATGTATAATAATGTAAAAGTCTGGTTTGATAATTTGTGAGCTATTAATTGAATAATTTTGAACTGAAATAGGAGATGTTATTGATGAAGCATTGGAGTATGATTATGGCCTAATAGAGGTATAATTGATAAACTATAAAGAAGTTGTTTAACTTTGGTATAAAATGTAAAACAATCTGGAAAAAAATGAAAGAAGAATTGCTGGATTATGCTAGCTGTAGTATTTCACTGAACATACATCGGTATTTTGGCTATATTTTGATATGTAGATTTCCAAATAAGATGATTCTTGATTTAAATTGAATTAGAGACATTTGGATACAAATTTTAAGAAGAAATTGAATTTGAATTCTATCCTTAAGGGTCTTAAAATTTAGCTTGAAATTGAGTCTTGGCTTAGGCTGTGGCACTACCCATGATAGAAATCATGTCCTGTTGTTATCGAACAAATTGTATTGATGTAGGCCTAAACAGACAAAGTTGTATTCACAAAAGTTGTATCTTATCCTCTTACTTTTCAATTGGTATGAAGTTTGTAATTTTTTGATATTATAATTGAGAGATATAAGTTGTACAAATTTGAGTGCATGATCATACACTAACCAAAATTTCAAATGTACTCAGTCTATAGTATTTGGAGCATAACTTATAGAATAATGGACCAAATTGTATGATCTTAGTGTCGTTAGAAACTTAAGACATAGGAGAACAATTTTCTGGCGGGAATTGTTACCAAATTACTCCATTTTCCTTATCAGAATGATCATATAAAGTGGACCCGAAAGTATGCTTTTAGAAAAAAAATCTGAAATGATCAATTGGGTTATGAAATTAGTTTCAAATTGTTTTATTATGGTCCAAAACCTTAGCACAAATTAACTTATGCGAGCTTTGATATATGAATGATTTTGTGACAATAATAATGATAAGATACAGGGATTATCATTGACTATGCCTTGTACATATTTCATATATATAGATTTGCATAAATGAATACTTATATAATTATGCAAAATTGTGATATATGTAAATGTGTTTTGCATGATTTAGAGGAGCATTTAGAGCGTCATCATCCAGATATTGCCGGGACTTCAAGGCAATAACTTTCCGGAGCGATTTCTGAGTAACCTAAACAGGCTTACTTAATTATTTAGTTGTCTAAATTATATTCTGAATTGTTTATGATTGTGAATTGGATTGTGTTGATTCCAGACACTAAAGGTTTGATGAAAAATGCGATTGGAACTATGATATTTGAAGTGCTCTTTGAATGTAAATATGAACTGACTATGTGCTTACTCAACATGATTGTTGAATGTCAGACCAAGGTCCGATGATAATTGTGATTGAAATTGTGAATGATTAATTAAATATGAGTAATGCATTCCATTACATGAATGCATAATCAGATAATGAGAGTTGTGACATGAGTTGTGACCGAAAATGAGCTTTAAGATGAGATTGTGATTAAGAGCCAACGGCTCGTTCAGTTCAATGAGCTCGGTATCCACAATGGATACAGGACAAGAAGCATAATTCATATACTTTTGTGTAGAAGAATGACTCAAAGGTCGATCAGCTAAGACTGAAGGATTTAGTTAAACTTTTTAATTAATTCCTCTTTCATGTATCATGTTTTGATTAGGTTTGGATCTTTGTACATATTTGGAAATTACTGAAAAGCTACAATGTATATATATAGTGTTTTTAATGAAATGAAATGGGGATTTAGTTTTAAAATATGGTGACATTTATGTATTTATGATGGTGCCATGATTAAGGGATAGTAGTTACTGCACTAACAAGCCATTATTATAGGCTATGTACTAGAATATCCTCAGGATGTTCTGGTATACATCTTATGGTAGTGGGATGTTACACTCCTCCTACCCTATTTACTGGGGCATCCCCCTGATCCGACACATCCGAAGCATGGATCAAACTCCTCGATTCCCCAGGTGACTCAAGGCTAACATTATCCTCTCTTAAAGCCATCCTAAAAGAGATAAGAACACATCATTACTTTTTTTAATCAATACGTCCTTAGAAACATAAACCCACTCTGATACCACCTAATGTGTCGCTCCCAAAATTCTTAAACCATAATTAACCAAACATTTCCCAAAGCATATCATTAATCATTAAATTCCTCATTAGTTCCAAAAGAGAGGATTCTTTGCCAAATATAAAAGGATTCTACATAACACAACTATCAGAGCTGTCACATTAAAAAAAATATACATTCCAAAAACTTTACACAAGTAATCTGCTGGCCTACCTAAACTTTACTCGGTTTATCCTGTACTCTGAGGTTATTAGTAATCACTCAATCTCCTAAAAAAAATAAAATGGCAAGGGATGATATGCCTACTCAGTAAGGATAACCAACCATACCCTTAAAGTCAAGTAACTCCATAAATAATTATAAAACTTAGTTTGAGATATTTAATGAAGTTGTGAATGAAGTAGGACCAAAAAATATTATTCAGTTTATTACTGACAATAATTTTGCATATAAAACGGCAGAAAAAAGGTTATAGAATAAGTATAATTCTTTTTTGTGGATTCATTGTGTTGCATATTGCATTGACCTAATGCTAGAGAATATAAAGGATCCTAGGTACTTTTTTTATTATTGATGAGACTATGTAAAAAGCTAAAAAGGTGACCAAGTTCATCTATAATCGTATATAAGTATTGAATTTAATGAGAAAGGAATTTATCAATGGTAGGAATTTGTGTCATCCTGCTGTGACAAGTTTTACAACAAATTTCTTATCATTTTAGTCTTTTGTTACGATGAAGAAAGAGTTAAGAAAAATATTTACAAGTGATAAGTAGATTGCATCTCAGCATGTTAGGTCTAATACTAGAGTAGAGGTTTGTAAAATTATTCTTGAAGATAAAGAATTTTAGTCTCAATGCCAATTTATTATCCGAGTCTGTGAGCCTTTAGTGAGGGTGCCTCGCTTGGCTGATAGTGAAGAAAAGCCAATAATGAGTTTTTTTTATATCATGAAGAGAACGACGAAAGCAATCAAGGCCAATATGAAACATAGACCTTCTTTGCACACACCATATCTTTCAATCATTAATGAGAGAAGAGAAATATAACTTTCGTCTCTGTTTTTACAGCTGAGGCAATTTTGAATTCCAATGTCTATTTTAGACTGGATTTTACTAAGCAAGCTTAAGTTAATAAAGGAATGCTTTTAACTATTATAAAAATTGTTTACATTGATGCGACGCAAGATCTCTTAAGCTCACAAATAGAACTTTATAAGTTGTCTTATGGGGACTTTGGAATGTTGATTGCTATTTGACAAAGAGGGAAACTTTTTTTTCAGGTATTAGTTATTTCCTTTTTATTATTGTTGAAAATTAATTATCACTTTATCTTGTTTATAACATTACTTTTGTTACCTTACGACTTATAGTTTCTTGGTGGGATCAATTCGAAAATGGTGTTCCAAACTTGAAAATGTTTGCAATTCAAATTTTAAGTCAACGTGTGAGTGCAACAAGCTGTGAACGAAATTGTAACATATTTGAATTTATCCACTATAAGAAAAGGAATAGATTGGAGCATAAGAAGTTGAATAACTTGGTTTTTATTCGTTACAATTTAAAGTTTTAGGAAAGGTATGTTATTATTATTCTAATAATTAAATTTTATTATTTACTAAGAGTCTTAATAGCATAGGTAGTTCAACTGATCCAATCTCTATTGATAATATTGATCTTTTTGCGGATTGGGTTTTTGAAGAACCGAATTTGGTAGATG
The DNA here is from genome assembly GCA_027568895.1 of Erythroxylum shatona. NCBI lineage: Eukaryota > Viridiplantae > Streptophyta > Magnoliopsida > Malpighiales > Erythroxylaceae > Erythroxylum > Erythroxylum shatona. Next base: position 43,320,109 of record JAOSBK010000206.1, read on the forward strand.
TCAGTAACTTAGAAGATAATCTTGGATGGAAAAGCATTGATATGTCATTTGGTGCATTAAATTTAAATGATAATTATGATAAAGTTCCTCTCAATGATGAGGATTTTGTACCAAATGATAACTAGAGTTAGTGCAGTTATAGCGGGTATCCTCTAGTAGACGATTAAATTTCATTCCAGGTTTTTGCTTTTCCTTTTCTTTTAATTTTAGTTATATTTGATGTATATGTTAAATTTTATATATGTAATGTAATTGTTTTTGTTTTTGTTTCAGATTTAACTTCTACTTGATTGTTTCCTAATCACGAACTTTTGTTATAAATTATAATTGTTTTAGAGTTAAGGATATTTATTGTTTTTCATTAAATATTTTGATGTAATTATCATTTATTATATGATGAAATTGTATTATTGTAATATTTTAAATATTTTGTATTATTCTTAATTTTATATTTATATGATGGTGATTTTGTTTTTTTTTTAATTAATTGTAGTTATTACTTATATGTAAAATATTTAAAATTATTGTTATTTCATATTAATCGTGATTATTATTTATTATTATGATTTTTGAAGACAGGGTTAATGTAAACTTATTAAGTATATGGCATAATTGTACAATATACCAATGGACTATTTTGCAAAATTTTAAAAAATTTATGAACTATTTTATAAATTTAAAAAATTACTCGAAACGATATTCGATATTAACTGATACCAATACAGTATTGTATTAAAACTCAATCTGGTACCAAATTCGGTACAATATTCGTAGCTTTGATTAGTTCTATTTTTCTTTTCTACTATTGGGTCTCACTTGTAATGCAATATATACATATAGTAACAGACCCAAAACAATACTGAATTTATTTTTTATAATAGAACAATGATAGAAAATTAAATTAAGATTTAAATTAAATATTTGTGAAGTGTTATGGTTCTTTTTACACGTATTAAAATATTTGAATTTAAATTTAAATTTGATAAAAAATATTATAATTTAATTGAACTTTTTTTATCTATTATTCTAATTCATAAAAAGGTTTTTTCCCTAGGAGCAGGTTTTAAGAAATTCAGTATTGTCCTTCACAGCGTAAATCCTCAACCATAGTATACGATCCAATGTAAAGTAACATAAATTTAGAATTTATTTGGCGGGACTAGTGCTGACAAACCATGTTAGTTGGATGAAATGCGTCCATGACGTGGAAAGATGGGAAACAGAACTGCCAAATCCAACGGTCCACACTCCGCTACCATTCCGAATCTCATGTTGCCACTCGTACTCGATATGATATGGGCTTCCGTAATCTTTGCTTTGCATTCTTTTTTCTTAATTTAATTTAATTTAATTTTCTTTTTAAATAATTTGCTACATTTAAGTGAAATCTTAAATTCATAAACTCTTATTCTCGAGTAGATATCAACAACTATTAAAACTATTCCTTCAGCTTCAAATATCCTCCTCTTTGCGTTGGAGGAAAGAAGCTTCTTAATTGCCTATTTGTCTCTTTTTCAATTATTGTTTTAAGGAGACAAGAGCCCAATCCAAATTTAAAATAAAAATTAATGCATTCAATACTAATTTTGCACTTCTTATCAAATAGAATTATCCGCTTAAATGATTCCTTCATATTTAAATAATTTCTAGTTCCGGATGCCAACGGCTGGAAGAACTGTCGTTGTACTTGTTAAAGCACATTTTAAAGAAGTTAGTTCGGATTAATAAAATGGTTATTCGGTACCATGTTTATCAACAAACTATAAGTTCTCTTGACTTACGGGGGTAGACTACGACAGGCAAGCCTACAAGTGGAAATATCAATTTTAAGCGATCAACTGGAGTTAGAAGTCTACTATTCCCATTTATTGCGTAAAAATAAGTGTTGGAAAATCAAAAATTAGCAAGTAAGGCTAAAAACTCAATTTGAAATTAAACCTTTATAACAAAATACAGAACAAGTGCTTAAATTAAACCAAATATTTTTTATAGATTGGAAATAAAATATTATTTATAATTAATTCTTTGATTAATTTTTTAAAAGTTAATTAGTGAAACTTATTTTTATTTAAAAACATAAAAACAATATTGTGTCAATATTCACATAACATTTAATTAAAGAATGTTTAATTCTATAAATTTTTTTATTTATTTAAATTTTGATTTGAATATTTTAAAAACGTTAAGATTTATATTGAATATTTTAAAATGTTGAAATTTAAGTTGTATTTTATAATTTTATCACAAATGTTAGAGATTCAAAAGTACGTATACTTTTTGGTCCTAAAGTTAACCAAACATATGGCAGTGGGGTAATCTATACTTGTCTTATTAGCGAAAAACTTCCGCTCTCGGTAAGTTATGAGGTGAAGAGAATTGCATACGCTTGGACTTTGGTGGAAATTTTCCGCAAAGCTTTTTCCACTTTCATACTATGACGATTTTCTCACTCATACTCTCAAAATCAAGGGCATTGTTTCCATTTGATTGTATAAAAATTTAAATTTAAACTGATTGATATTATTTGAGTCTGGGCAGTGGGGTCCTGATCATAAAATTTTTGACGGGTCTGGTAAGGACTTCACAAGAACCGCACAGCTATAATTTGTTACGTTTAATGAACATTTAATTAGTATACCGGCTGACGTAGGACATGACCTAATTTAGATGTCTCTCTGTTTGTTTATAATTAATGGCAGGTAGGTCCAATTCACAAAAATCATCCAATTTAAAGTACCTTCGACATGTATTTCAGAGATTATATCCCACCAAATATCAAACATATTTGTTTAGTATTAATAATTTAAATAATATATTCAAATTTATTATCAAAACTCATAATTGTAATACTTAAAAAAAGAATAAGTAAACTAATTTATACGTAATAATTATAGAGTTGTAATTGTATAAAAGTTATATTACACGAAGTTTGTAAACTATTACATGCATTCAAACATTAAAAAAAAAAAACAGAATTAAGTTATTAACGAAAAAATTATCAAACTTACAGAATTGAAGTTCCAACCAATACATATACAATCGGGAAAATATTGACCCGCATTGATTAGCTTTAAAGATAAAACAAAAGCAAATGATATGATGACATAGATAGCTTTCAAGTTGTTGCTAACAACTTTTTTCTTTTGAAACTTATCCCAAATCCAAAGGAAAGAGGCAGTTAGGTTTGTTGATAATAGCACCAAATCCTGAGGACCAAAGAAGACAAATAGCCGTGAGAAAAACACCGGGGCTTGTCTGGAGGGAAACCGGAGGGTCTATTCATTGAGATGTGGATTTGGGGGCTTTTCACGAAAGAGGTTTGTTGTCCTTGGATTCCAATTCAGCCTACACATAGACAAAGCCTAACTCTTTAAGGGTAATATTTTGATCCTTACTTGCTAATGGTAATGGCCAGGGAAAACCGAAAATCTCGAGAGTCACTCATGTGTCTTTTCCTCTTAAATTTTTTTCTGACAAAAATGCCCAATTACATTACCGCTTAGTGAATAGGGTATAAATATCGTATCATTTAATTGATTTTCAAGTTTTGATCCCCGTCTTTTGTTGGATGAAATTTGCCAAAGTAAACCGTACCCGAAATTCAAGTCCACGAGTCAATAATCAAATCCCATAGTCTCTCAACTTCTCATACACTTCAAGAAGGACGTATTGACTCAACTATGACATGTTGTATAATTAATACATGTGTATGTTACATAATTTGCATCGCGAAAAAAAAGTTATATTCATTGATTTTTAAAAATCACGGTGAGTTGTGTTTTTAATGCATTCCTCCCCACTTTCTTTTTTTTTCCTAGTTTTTTTAAATTTTTGCATGATTGGTGACTTTCAAGCTCTATAGAAAGGTTATCGTTAATTTAATTTCGCAACAAGAATTAGGTTTAGTTCTAATGACAACATATTTACACTTATAAAATCGATCGCCAACCAAATCAACTTGACTTAGGTTGATCAAGCTCCAGAAGCCATCTTAATAATATTTAAAAAAGTGCTGAGTTGTGTGATTACATTCATTGAATTTTGTCTTCAATTCTTTAGCATTAAGTTAAGATGTGGGGCTCATTAGTTTTTCCTTCACCTATTTTGGATATGGACCAAACCGTACACGTAAATTCTCAAGTTCAACCACAAGAAATTAAAGAAAAATAACAATAAAAAGGGAATACAAAGATAATTGACTTCCTGGAGGCACGGACACGATAGCTGTTCTCATTCAATCATTATACCCTTGTTAATTGTCTAATTTAACATTTTTAACATTTCAATTGAATCATACTACAAAATTAGGGCTATAGAGACCCTCCAAATTTTTTAAAGGCTTGGATTTCTTTGATTTGTTCATATAATAAATGTCTTGTAATATCTAATTTAATAAATTATTAACGGGTCCATCAGGCAAGCCCCGGCCGGCACGTAGACATGTAGACGCAAACTTGCCTTGATAGGCAAACTGATTTGGATATATTTTTTTATAAAAATACAATTAGTTTAACTATATTAGGTTGCCAGCTGTGATGTACCTAACGAGTTTAGTCGATAATCAATAATTGTCTAACTAATGAAACATTAATCATAGTTTTTCGCCGACGACTCGGTAAAGGAGAGTAGTAAACGATTGATGTTTATTAGACACGTAAATGTCATTTTAATTATATGATTAGTATGACATGATTGATTGCTGGAGTTTAACACTTGGCTTTTTCGTGGTACCGCGTGGAAATGTAATTTTGAGGTATGGATAGTGGGTCCCATGTCAGCTTTTAGAATCGAAACCACATTATAGAAATGATTCCCAAGGGGAAAAAAACAGTGACTTCAGCTATGACAAGAAGTGGGCCCCACCTAGAAAATGCCTTGTAAGTCTCAAGTGGTGCTTAAGTCTAGGAGGCCTTTTGTCGTATTGGAGGAAGCGCTCTGGCTTTGCCCAGGCCAGGGTTCTAAATTCTAATTATTCAAATTCTATTATAATTGATTTTCCTATCACTTTAAATATATATTAAATAATTCAATTTATATTTTAATATAAATTTATAAATTACACATATAAATAAATTATTTGATAAGTCTTAGCTTTAGGCTAGTAAGAAACGGAGTGATGCATTTGTCTTTCAAAGGGAACTAGAAACTTGAGGTAAATTTCAGTATCGGAATTCAATTGTATGCTTTCGTTGAAGCTTAAGATTGAGATCGTACTGTCGTGCCATCATTCTGCTGGTCATGTTAGACAGCTAAAGATTCCTGAGTGTGATTTCTGGCCCTTTCACTATTTGGTTGAAAACTTCGAAGCAAGTTAGATTCCAGAACTGGATGTAAGGCTGGTAATTACTTATTTATTGTTTGTTTATTTAACAATGAACTAATTAATTTATCCTTTAAAAAAAATTCCGAGAATATAAACTTGCATATCTGATCTATGTTTCTTTCCCTTAATTATTATTCAGATAAAAATGATATGATTTCCTTGGTGACTTGCTCTGCTTTCTCCTGCGGTATAAAATGGTGGCCCTCGATGATGATCAGTACTTGAAATTTGGGTACTACAAGGCTCTTGAAAGCTTGTCCACTAACATAGTCCTTTGTCCCAAATGATTGAAGACCCACGTCCTTGTCATTGAGTATGAACTTGGGGATAATAATTTTTAGCTCCTTGCCATGATCCAAAAACCTTCCACTTCCTACTTCCTATGCATAAGCGTTGAATTGAACCATGTATAATTGGTTCTAAGAAACAGGGAAAGCCATATCAATGATCATACGTTCTTACAAGTCACATGTCCATGACACGGCAGTAGTTCAATGCTCCTGTACTTGGAACTTGCTAGCACGAAACTGAAGTTCTTCATTCATCCGTGAAGGCAAAGAAGATAGGGCCGGTCTCTCTCAAGAAATTCAATTGTTTCAATTCCTGGAGGAGCTGCCAGAAGACTGGGAGCATTAACAAACAAAAACTTCTTCAATGCCCTCGAAGGGTCATCTCTAGTGAACGATTTCTGCGCTCGTCCCGGCTCCTACAGCTCATTTTTAATTTCTACATAAACTCCAATTTCAGAAAATAACTAATAGTGGCATTGTACCTGAAATTGACAGGCAGAGAAGCCTTCACCAAATATGTCATTAAGGAATTTAATATATGGGTTTGAATGCTGGAGATCCTGGCCTGTAAGGGACACGTTGAGTAGCAAGCGATGCCAAGCAATTTCTGCACACGCAAATCCCTGTTCAAGGACCACATCGTGTTTATTTGGCAAATGCAACTTTGCAAGCAATAAAAAGAATGTGTCTGTGCTTTTTGGTCATGGAAGTGTGTTACTAACCCAAAGATCAAAGCTAGTGGTTTAGACTTTCAAAAGCTCTCAAAATCACGTTTTGATGGTCTGGTAGTTGCACAAAACGACTACATATCATTTGTTAATGGAAAGATTCACATACAACAAATAATAAACTGGTGTGATAGTATAGCATCAACCATTAGCAAGAGGTGTGATATAGTCTGAAATTGCACGTAAATGCTAATCCAATTTCTCAAAGGCATCGAGTTCATATTTCTTTCATTTTTATCTTGTCATGCTTCGATAATCAAGCATCCTAGATTCTTTATTCCATGCCATGAGTAGTTTGTTATGATTAGACTTCACTGTATTATGCAACTAATTAATAAATTAGTAAATTTATATAAAATATGTAAGATACGAATTATTATATATATTTAAAAATTTATTAGCGTGGATTCGAAAGTTTATTGTAAGAGTTGCAGATTCTCAATTATCAAATGAAAAATAGGAATCAAAAAATTAATTAAGTACAATAATAGAGAGATACCTTCCCTTGAATGAGAGTTCAAACCTAAGTGCATAACATAATTGGCATCCCAAGTTGGTCGAGAAGGCGAATCAAGTATCCAACAATATGGAAAACAGTGTACGAGAATGGGTCTCCGAATCTTCATAGCTTCATGAGCAGCCAAGTGATTCCAGGAAGTCCATAGCACAAATGGTCCTGTTCCTTCTATTATATGCATCTATATCCCATTAGTTTGGATCCTTGTATGTTTTATGTCCATTATTTAATCCTATTCCATCATTAGTTCCCTGTTTAAGTATCACTCCGTCACAACTTGTCATATGGAGTTTTCAATTATTCAATATTGGTGATTTCGAATCCGCCCATGTTAATTTGAATGACAGTTGACTATACTTTGGGATTGAAATTTGATTTCTGAATTGTCAATGCCTTTAACTTGCGCGACTTTTCGGAATCTTCAACTAAATCTATTTTCAGTCATTCATTACCTTTCGTTTCTTTTTTGAGTTTTACAGGCAGATTACTTATTCTTTGGGTTAATTTTGTATTCAGGGCCTTCACTTTCTTTTCGACAAGAAATGTACTTCACCAAGCCGTTGAATTTTATTTCACATTTATTTAGAGGTCCTGGATCATAGAGTTATTGTTATTTTTAATTTTCAATGAATTGAACTGGAATGTGGGCCTACATCAATTAGACAACGAAAGCGCCAACTTGTTATAAATAGGAGGGCAGTGATGAGTCAGGTCGGTCTGGTCCTGATCTGTTCACTTTTTGGTTAATTAAAAGCCTTATCCATATAGGGCCGGGCGTAGGTTCAAAATGCTCGATTGATAAGAACAATTGGATTATAAACATGTTGTTCGGATGAAAATTTTAAATCACAATTGAACGCGGGACGGGCATTTTAGAGGGAAGAATGATATCTAAGTTCCGATTATTTTAAACATTTTTGGGCCCGTTTACAGGACATTAAGATGCAGACGGTAGCAGCGGCAGTGGTATTGTATTGATGATTTAGCTGCTGTTCATGCTAATTTAAACGGCAAAAGCCAGAAAACCTCAGGCATTGATCATGCTTCAGATGGCTCGGAATCATCCCAGAAGGAAACTGAGGTTGATTTTGACGAGGAAGTAAATATTGCGAGGAAAGTTTTTTCAGAATTTATGGTTTCATCATCCGAAGATTCGACTTCTCTCATGGATGACTCAGTAATGCCCAAGAAAAACCAGAAGCCTGATCCTGATGCAGGCATTACCCAAAGTAAATTGTCCAGTGAGTCTTAAGTACCTGCAAAATCCACCAAAAATAGATCTACAAACTAACGAACAGACAGCGGGAGATGATGATTTGCAGAGAACAGTTTTTACCAACAATCTTCCTTGAAGAAGTTAGACAAAGCTTCTCTGTATTTGGAGAAGTGGAATCCTATGTCCCAGTCCTTCATCAAGTTACCAAGTACATGTATTGTATGAGTTGCTTCCTACTTTTTCCCTGCTTTTGATTTTTATCATGAGATGTAATTCTTTTTATCGCAGGCGACCAAGGGGCACTGGATTTCTCAAGTTTAAGTCAGTGGATGCAGCAGCTAATTTTGGATCAGTCCAAGGATGTTTTTTTGAAAGCTAGGCAACTGGAAGTCTTGAAGGGTTTGGATAAGAAATCAACCCATATGGAATTAGAGAAGACCAAGACAGGGTCATGATCACCGCAATCTTTACCTGGCAAAGGTTGGTCCTCATTGACTTCACTTTTGAAACTTTTTAGCTTCTTATGCCTGCTTGAATGCGGTATCATTGCGTTATGAATGTCATCTTTCCAGTCTGATCTTACAGATTGTGGTTGTTTTTTTGGCTGCCCAAATTCTTGATAGGAGGGTGTTATTCATGAGGGAACTCCAGCTGCTGAAGGTGTTTCAGCTAGTGGCATGGAAAAGCCAAAATAGTAAGTTCATTCTTAGTTTCAACTCTTCTCTAAATGTTCTGAGTCGAAATGTGGGTTGAAAAGTAATCCACCTTCTAACAAGGAGCTGCGAGTACGTGTACATTTAAGCATGCTGTTTTATGACAAAGGTCAGAAGGTTTGCCTGAGATTATGAATGACACTACATGGCAACCATGTTGTGCCACAGCTCCCTCTCTCTTTTTCTCTGCTCTTCGTAGCATACGTGTGCCATTAATATTCAAGAGTTTCAACATACTTTGATTTTTGACAAACACATAAACTGAGGTTGATATTAATTTAACATAAATAATTAATAGTTTGGAAGGTTGTTCTCAATTTTTTCAAAATTAAAATATTGGCTAAAGCTGCTAGATCAGTCAGCTTCTCGATGAGATTCTCATTCTTGAGATTTTTTTTGCACAATTTTAATTTGTTCATTTTTGAAAGCCTTATGCATTGTTGGATCTTTAAGGAAATCTAGATCTTTGCATAAAATTATATTCTCTTCTTGTTTTTATTATAACTCTAATTTGTTTGTCTCATTTTGAGCTCATAATAATTGAAGTTTATTATTCTTTTCAAGAAGAGATTGATTTTTATGAAACATTGCTTTGATTTCTTTATTCATGGTTGCAATTTTTTTTATTTCCTCATTTTGTTCCTTTTTTATTTTTTTCTTTTTTACTCCCAATAAAATGATCAGCTGCATCATCTTTTTCAATAAATTCAACTTTAACTTCAAAATCATTGTTTAATTTTATATAAAATGATGATAATTTTATTGACTTTTGAGATTTAGACTATGATGTTTCATTATAGTTAGATCGTTTTCGATGACCAAGAGTTTTCTCTTTGCTAATATCGGCATATTTCTTCATATCTTTTAGGATTGGCTATACATGCTCAAATTTGAAATCTTTTTGAAAATTTGGATTTTGAATGATTGTTTTCTTGAACTGCAATACAACATTGTAATTTAAGTTAAAATTTAAGGTATAAACTAAATGTACTTAAATTCATATAAGGTAAAAAAATAAATAAATAAAGTACCTAAAATATATTGTTTAGAAGCACGATTTGGATTCAGATTTTCAATTTGTCGAATACATCCTCTTAATTTTCCAAAAGATGTTATTATAGTTTTCCATTGAATTTGTTGAGATTTCTAAGGTCAAACAATAGTAATATGATTTGGTAGCATTTGAAGATATTCAGTTGTCATAGGCCAAAACTGAGTCATAGATTGATTTCTACCAATAACTGGGCTTTGTGAAACATTAAGATATATATGGCATAAGACTTGATTTTTTTAAACTGAGTATGACGCACTTCAAGATGTATTCGAAGGTTTTTTATTTAAATTTGAGCTTCCCATTTTTTTAATAAGTTTCAAAGAGGGTTATAGTTTAGGATTTCAAAGAGTGTTATATAAAATGATAGTTTCAATTTGGTAGAGCAAATTAACTATTTATAGAGATATTGTGTGAAAGAAATAAGAATAACAAATTAACTATCTAACGGTTGCATAGTGATAGAGTTAAATTTTTTGCAGAATTTTTTATCTTGTTTTGGATATTGTATGAGAAAGATAAGAATACCAATAAATAGTTGAGATGAACGTAATCTAATCTAACGGTTGTGAAGAGATAGAGTTAGATTTTTTGCAAAGATTCTTTATGTTGTTTTAGATATTGTGTAGAAAAGATAAGAAATCCAAATGAACGGGTAAGATGACTGTAATTTGATTAAATGGTTGTGAAAAGATAGAGTTAGATTTTGTGTAGAGATAAATGAGATAAAACATAAAATGAATTATTTACTATATAAGGCAACGAATTATTAGCAAATTCATCATTGAACCCTTCACTACATTTATCTACAACTATGACTACTAATGCTAGTACTTCTCATATATTATCCTCATCATCATCATCGGAGGATGAATTAGATCTTATTTTTCCAACATTGGCATAAAACAAAGCTTTATTATCTGCATAAACTAATAACAACCATGTAATGGATTACTATATGAACAATGTAGTAACTAGCTAAAGCACAAAGGCTCAATTCCTAGTCATAGAGTAATTTATTGCAACAGTGCTGTTGTAGATCAAAGACTATGGGATGATTGTTTTGCCGAAAATCCAAGATATAATGCAACAATGTTTTGTAGGTGATTTCGAATAAGTGAAAATTTATTCCTATAAATTAATAGTGCTATTGAAGGTCACGACGATTACTTTATGCAATAAATAGATGAATGTGGTAAATTAAGATTGTTTAGTTTACAAAAAGTAACAACAACATTTTTGAATGTTGGTGTATGACGTATCAACTTATTTACATGATGAATACATTAAAATTGGAGAATTAATTATAATTGAAAGCACAAAAAGATTTTGTGGGGTTATTATGGAGATCTTTGGATAGTGTTATCTAAGAGCATCGAATGTTAATGATATTGCAAGATTGCAATAGTTTGAAATTAGTCAAAGGTTGTTAGAGAGCTTAGATTGCATACATTGGACATGGCAAAATTGTTCAATGGCTTGGGTAGGATAATATAGTAGATGTGGTGAATTCCTAACTATTATTTTTGAAGTTGTAGCTGATTATGATTTGTAGATGTGGCACACATATTTTAGTTTACTAGGGTCAAAAAATGACATTAATGTGTTGGAGGCATCTCATTTGTTCGCAAACTTTGCAAAAGGTATAACAACTTTTGCTTATTATGTTATTCGAGAAAAAGTGCATGATATTAGATATTATTTAGGCAATAGTATTTATCTAAAATAGTCTAGCCTAGTAGAAATCATTCATGATCCCAAGACCCTAAGAAGTTATTTGTGAAGATGCAAGAAGCATGTAGGAAGGAAGTTGATCATACATTTGGAGTTCTCTAATCATGATTTACAATTATTAAAGGACACGCTTTTGGAAAAAATCCATATTGCAGGATATTATGTCCGCATACATTATAATGCACAATATGATCATTGAGAACGAACGTGATATTGAAGCGACCATACAAGATTGGAAGGAAATGCCAGCTCCTAAAATTAATGTAAACAAAGATGATACAATTAGATTTCAAGAATTCATTGCTCAACATAAGCAAATTAAAAATAAAGAAGTTCATTATAAACTTTGTATGCATTGATTGAATATTTGTAGGAGTGATATAGTAATTCAAAAAAGTAGAGGTCAAATGTGTAATAAAAATATTATATTTGTGTATGTTATTAATTTGTTACTGCAATAATATTAATTATGTATGTCAAATAATAGTAATCTATTATAAAGTAGATATTAATTAATTAAAAATAATGATTTTATTTTAATTTTATAAATAAATAAAATAAATAAAAATTATTGTATAAATATAAATTAATTTAGTTAATAACTAAATTATTTTGAAACATTTTTTAAAGATACTTTATCACTAAATTTGGTGTAGGGTGATTGGAGTGTAAAAAAATTTGGTGTAAAAGGATTCCTAGAATATTTCTTTTTATACCAAATTTGGTGTAAAATTTTAGTGTAATGCCATTTCCAACCATTACACTAAAATTCATCCTTTGATGATAAGGATGATATATGAGAAGTACTGGTATTAGTACTCATGGTTGTAGACAAATATAGTGAAGGGTTCAATGATGAATTTGCTAATGATTCATTGCCTTATATAGTAAATAATTAATTTTATGCTTTATCTCATTTATCTCTACACAAAATCTAACTCTATCTTTTCACAATCATTGTATCAGATTGCATTCATCTTAATTGTTCATTTGGATTTCTTATCTTTTCCACATAAAATCTAAAATAAAATAAGGAATCTCTATAAAAATCTAACTTGATCTCTTCACAATTGTTGGATTAGATTGTGTTCATCTTAACTATTTATTGGTATTCTTATCTTTTCCACCTAATATCCAAGAAAAGATAAGAAATCCTGCAAGATACCTAATATCCAAGACAAGATAAGAAATCCTGCAAGATCTAACTTTATCTTAACGCAATCGTTAGATAGTTGATTTGTTATTCTTATTTCTTTTACACAATATCTTTATAAATAGTTGATTTGTTATATCAAACTGAACCATCATTTCATATAACACTCTTTGAAACCTATAAAAACAATGACAAGTTCAAATTTAGATAAAAAGCTTTTGAATACATCTTAAAGTGCATCATATTCATTTGAAGAAAATAAGTTCCTATGACATATGTGTCTTAATGTTTCACAAGTCCTAATTACTGGTAGAAAATAATTTATGACTCAATTTTGGTCTCATATCATAACTGAATATCATCAAATGTTACTAAATCGTATCATTACTGTTCAACTTTGGAGATCTCTACAACCACGATGGCAAACCATAATGACAACTGTTAGAAAATTAAGAGGATTTGTTTAACAAATTGAAAATTTGAATCCAAGTGGTGCTTTTAAACAAGTTATTGTAAATACTTTATTTATTTATTTTTACCTTGTGTGAATTTAAGTATGTTTGATTTATACCCTAAAATCTAACTTAAGTTACAATGTTGTATTGTAGTTCAAAAAAACAAAAGATTTATTCATTTAAGATCCAAATTTTCAAAAAAGTTTAAATTTGATTATGTATGGTCAATCCTAAAAAATATGAAGAAATATGCTGATAACTAGTAAAGAGAAAACTCCTGATCATCGAAAGGATTTAACTACAATGAAATGTCATAGTTTAAATCCCAAAAGTCAAATAAGTCAATAGGATCATCATCAATTTGTATGCAATTAAACAATGATTTTGAAGCTAAAGATGAATTTATTAAAAAAAATGATGCAACTGATACATCCTATTGGGAGAAAGAAAGAAAAAATGAAAAAGGAATAAAATGAGAAAATGAAAAAACTTTTTATGTCCATGAATAAAGAAATCAAAGAAATGTTTTATGAAAGTCAATCTCTTCCCAAAAAGAATTATGAATTTTAGTTTTTACGAGTTCAAAATGAGGCAAACAAATTAGAGTTACAAAAAAGATAGGAAAAGAATAGAATTTTATGCAAAGATCTATGTTTCATTAAAAATTTAGTGATACGTGAGGTTTTTAGAAATGAACAAATAAAAAATTGTACAAAAAAAACTCAAGAAGGAATCTTAAGGAAGAGCTGAATTATCTAATGATTTTAGCTAATATTTTGATTTTGGTGGAAATGTGGATGACCTTCGAAACTATTAATTATTTATGTTAAATTAATATTCTCAAGTGCTTAAAATTTTCTTTTAATTTGGTTATAATTTTATTTTGATTATAGTCTCGAGTTTAGTTGTAGTTGTAATTTATTTTTAATCTGGTTGCAAATGAAGCATTTTCGTTAGGTTTAATTTTTTTTAAAATCAATGATGTGGTTTATTTTACTTTTAATTTTATGTACATTTCATTTTAAATTTATTTTTTTATTCTTAAAGTATTTTATTAATGAATTTATAACACTTATAAATAAAAATTATCAATAAATTTAACATTATATCCAATATTAGTGTCATTTTAAAGGTCTCAACAAGATTTTTGTAATGATATATTTTGTGTAAAGTAATATATATTTTAAATTTAATTACATAACAAATTATATAAATAGATCAAAATGTGATAATCGGATCAAAGGAATAGGTAAATAAAAAAAGGTTACAGATGTCATTTTACAACTTTTGGTAGAAATAGTAACACACCAATTTTGGTGTGTTACTATTCATTATACCAAAATGTTGGTCTTGGGTTGGAATGGATTCAACACACCAAAACACCAAATTTGGGGTTTTAGTGTGTTGGTTGGAGATGGCCTTAAAGTCTGCAGTTTACAAGAAAAGAATTCAACGAAACTCCAGTCTCCAAATTTTCATGCTTCAAGGATTAGGTTAGTTATATAAAATTTGCCAAAGTCGATGGCTAAGAAAGAACTAAGAAACTTTGTGTTATTGCAGTTTTCTCTCGAGCTACAAAACAAAAACCTAATATTAGACAGGTTAGCTACATTTGCAATCTTGCAATTGTTCTAGTGTTATTTAAATTTCTTTTTCAATTTATTACATCTATGATGACACATTTTCCAATAAAATATTAATTATGAAGGTAAAGTTTTTGAAGGATATAAAGATAGGAAAGCTTGCCACAAAAACTCACTCGCTTGGAGTTACTTTTTCGAGTTTTGAGAGCACTAGCATGCTCTTGTCGCCTTGAGTGTTCTAAATAAGAGTCTTGGTGATGTATTCTATTTGTTGTTCAATCATAAGCCTAATAAGTGGATTTATTTTATAACTTAAATGCAACCTTTAGCTATGGGTAGAAACTTTTGGTTTAGAACAACTTGTTATGGAATTTGCTTTTGATAATGTCTAAACATTGGTGTGCTTGGTTTACTTTAGAGAATGATAATAAGAATTATAATGAATACAATAAGGAATGGAAATATATATGACTTCCATTTCTCGCTATATTGGAAGGTATGGAGTATTGGCCCAAAAAGGGATATAAGGCACTGTTCATTTAATCATAACATATTACTAAGCATTTTTTTCATTCTTTACCTATTTTTTTCTTCACATACCAACTAACTAAGCACCTCCTGAAGTTAGGAAAAGCTAAGCAATGAAGACCACAGGTGGAAACCCATGATTTAGGGAGTAAAGAAAATGATTATTCACAGAGGCCAAGCGTATTTCCTACGAAACATGAGAAGTATAAGAAAAGAAAGTACAGAGTTGAGGATACATCAGGGAAGAACTATGAACCAAGTAAAAAGAGTAGCATGGAAAATGTGATTTCTTATATAGATTTCTTTGAAAATCTAAGAAGTAAAAAGAAATAAAAGAGCAACTTAGAAGTGAGAACAAAACAATCATCATAAGATAAATTAAAAGGCAAAATACTTGGGTGAATTGGATTGGCAAGGCTAAAAAGTCATATTAAAATGACATCATAGTTGTGTTGAAAATTTTAATGGAATTATATATATAATATTAACAATTATATATTGTGGACTATTATAAGATTTACTCTAAGATAAAAGTGTTTTGTTAAGGTTTCAATTAATGAATTTAAATAATCTAATTAAATATATGTACTTAATTTATGATTAACAAATTAAAAATAAGTAGTGTATATATAAATAAGTGGTTATAGTCTTAAGAGAACATTAAGGTTTCTTTTTTGATATCTCATTGTTAGAAAATGCAGATAATCTATACCTTTCTCTTGGAAGGTTAAAAGCCAAAGGAGTCATATGATCTATACTATGCCTATTTCTATATATTCAAGTATATTGTTGCAATTAAATTTATTTTTGAAAATTTGATACAATTAATTTGTGTTCATATTATAAAATTTATATTAGATCTAATAAGATGTATCATAGGTTGTATTATATTATATTATTGAGATTAAGTTTATTTTTATGATTATATTTTTTATCCTTAAGATTTATATGGTTTTAATTTCTCTAAGTACTGATCTAAAGTATGGTTTTGCAGATGATAAATAATTTGATGATGTATGCTAACCATAATGGCTATAGGATCTTGTTTAACATCTAAAAGACAAGGTTGGCAGAATATCAACAACGTCAAAGACTTTATAAAAGGAAAAAAAAAATTGTTAGAATTCTTAAAAAAGATTTCTTGGAGCAAAGAAGTCATACAAATGTCATCTTTATAGAAAACATGGACATTATACTAAAACATTCTAGAATATAGGCTTAATATTGGACATAGGTATGTTAGATAAGAAAACAAACCCTTAATAATGGATACCAAATATCTTAAGGCTTGCCTTTTAAAATACTATTTTAAAGTTATCCTTTAATATGACCTTAGCAGGATCATATAGTCTGATATTTGTTGATACACAAGTTCAATCTTAAAGAGGCAAGTGTAGAACATACTAATATCTACCTGTAAGAGTGATACTACTAATGACTCAAGCTTTTAGGAGAGAAGGATGTTTGGAAGCTATGGAGGAATAACTAGTGTTATTTCTAGTTTTCCTTGTTGCCCTCATCTAAAGGTAACGGTTTGCTTATATAAACAGAGGAGGTTGCGAACATAAAGTAAAGTAATTTGGTTTAGTAGAGCCATTGTCATATTATGTGGGTCAATATACATATAGACATGTAATAGTACAATAATTTAACTCAGTATAATAACTTACTAATAGATAATTAATGGACATACATTATGGTGCAATACACATAATAATCATATACGATAAAGGCCTATTTATTTTGATGGTGGATCTTACTTATTCTTCCATTGGATAGGCTTATCCAATGGAGACAGATTCTCTTTATCATCTATGATGTGTCCGTATCTTTTGAAGACATGCTTATAATCTTCTTCGTTAAACTCGTGTATAAGTTTATCAAGATCTTAGGAATCTTGGAAGTATGCGGGAAGAGATTGAGATGGTCCTTTAAAAGATAAACTAAAGGTTGGGTCAATCCATCCTTTTAGGAAATCTATTTATATCATTATAAGTTCTTTAGGGCAAGGCCCAAGGGAGGTACATTTAATATGAGAATGCTATTTAGGAAAATTATTAAGATCATATAAGAACATCTTAAGACTCTTTATGACCATGTCTATGCTTAGGCCATTAAAGAGAAGTATGCTAGAGGTGTGCTTGGTTAGGTGTGCAGAAGAGACCATCTTTTTCTAGGCTGAAGGCCTATTAAGCATGAAAAAGCAATGTGTGCTTTGCTTGTTTAATAGAATGTCCTATAATCTATATTGATTAGTGACTTGGGATAACTTCTTTCTCCAACACATTAATAGTAAATTCCATTATAAAAAAGTCTACAAGGAAAAAGATTCATTATTGCAATCAAAGTTGCGAATACTGTACTAGACTTAGTATTGAATTGAGTTCTGGTATGGTACTGTATCGATACCAGTCAATACCGAGTACCATTTCAGATAATTTTTTAATTTATGAAATAGTCCTTGAATTTTTTTAAATTTGCAAAATAGTTTATTGGTATATTGTACAATTGTACTATATACTTTATAAGTTTACATCAATCCTGTCTTCAAAAATCATAATAATAAATAATAATCACAATTAATATAAAATAACAATAAATTTTAAATATTTCACATATAAATAACTACAATTAATATGAAAAATATAATCATAATCATACAAATATAAAATTAAGGGTAATATAAAATATTTAAAATATTACAATAATACAATTTCATCATATAATAAATACATAAAAATATCCAATGAAAAGAACAATAAATATCCTTAACTCTAAAACTATTATAATTTACAATAAGAGTTCGTGATGAAAAAATAATAAAGTAAAAGTTAAACCTGAAACAAAAACATTTACAATTATATTACATATAGAATTTAACATATATATCAAACATAAGTAAAATTAAAAGAAGAGAAAAAAAAATATGACATGTCAATGCACCAAATGACATGTCATATTTTCCATCCAAGATTATCTTCCAAGTCATTGACATTTACTAAATTCGGTTCTTCAGAAACCCAATATGCTAAAAGATCAATATTATCAATGAAAAATGGATCAGTTGAACTACTTATGTTATTAAGACTCCTAATAAACAATAAAAGTTAATTAATAGAAAATTATAAGAAATTATATCAAAATTAATAATGATAATAACATACTTTTCCTGAAGCTTTATATTGTGGCGAACAAAAACCAAGTCATTTAACCTCTTATGCTCCAATTTATTCATTTTTTGGAGTGGATAAATTCAAATGTGCTCTAGTTTTATTTATAGCTTGTTGCACTCACACATTGACTTAAAATTTGAATTGCAAATCTTTTCAATTCTAGAACACTATTTTCGAATTGATCCCACCAAGAAACTGTAAGTCATAAGATAAACAAAAGTAACATTATAAATAAAATAAAGTTATAATTAATTTTCAAGAAATAAGAAAAAGGAAACAACAAATACCTCGAGAAAGTTTTCCTTTTTGTTGAATAGCAATCGGCATTCTAAAATTCCCATAAGACAACTTATAAAGCTCCATTTTATGAGCTTAAGAGATCTTGCATCGTGTCAATGCTAACAATTGTTGTAATGGTTAAAATATTCCTTTATTAGCTTTAGCTTGCTTAGTAAGATCCAGTCTAAAATAAACATTAGGATTAAAAAATGTCCCAGCTGTAAACAATGGAGAAGAAAGTTGTCTTTCTCTTCTCTCATTAATGATTGAAAGATATGGTGTGTACAAAGAAAGCCTATGTTTCAAATTAGTTTTGATTGATTTCGTCGCTCTCTCCATGATATAAAAAAACCCATTATTGGCTTTTCTTCACTATTAGCTAAGCAAAGCACCCTTACCAAAGGTTCACAAACTCAGATAATAAATTAGCATCGAGACTAAAATTCTCTATCTTTTAGTATAATTTTACAAACCTCCACTCCAACATTAGACCTAGTATGCTGAGATGCAACCCACTTATCACTTGTAAATAATTGTTTTAACTCTTTCTTTATTGTAACAAAAGACTGAAGTAATAAGACATTTGTTGCAAATCTTATCACAACAGGGCGACACAAATTCCTACCATTGGTAAATTCCTTTCTCATTAAATTCAATGCCCGTAAACAATTATAAATGAATTTGATCACCTTTTTAGCTTGCTGCATAATCTCTTTAATAATAGGAAAATACCTAGGATCTCCTATATTCTTCAACATTAGGTCAATATAATGTGCAACACAAGGAGTCCAAAATAAAGAATTACACTTAGTATGCAACCTTTTTCGTGTAGCTTTATAAGTAGAATCATTGTTAGTAATAAACTGAATAATGTTTTCTGGCCCTACTTCATTCACAACTTCATCAAATATCACAAACAAAGTCTCAGTATTCCTAATAAGGACAGATGCATCAATAAATTTAAAAAACATAGAGTCAATTGTAGGATAAACCAAAAAGTTAATAATAGGCTCTTGTCTCTAATTTGTCCAACCATCACACATGATTGAACAACTATAAGTAGCCCAATTCCCTTTTCTTTTTGCCAAAAAACTTCTAATTTTAGAAACATAACAACTCAAAAGTTTCTCTCTTAAGTTATCAATCGAAGGACCTTTGTATGTCAGATTATAAGAGGCTATTGTATCCATCGTAAGTTAGTAATCATAAGACTGAAAAGCAATGAATGATGAACCTGTATCATACCACCATCTAGCTACTGTCATATCGACATTGTGAGTCGCATCTCTTGATTGTATTGCACTATGAATTGAAGGTTGGGTTCTAGGAGTTGTTTGTGGTACAAAAAAACTAGTCATCTATCTTCTTCTCTTCCTCACATCAGGTTAAGGAGCTTTTTCTTGGGCTTGGGATGGAATACTACTAGTGCCACTGCCACCTTTAATATTTCCACAATCACTACGGAAACTAGAAAATGAACTTCCACTACCAATTTCAAAATTCAACCTTTCCCTTCTATCTCTCTCATATTGATATTCTTCAAGTAATGTTTTCAATTGTCACCTTACATCATGACTTACTTTTTGATAGGGTTTCACATCTCCTTAACCCTAGCTACATGTTTCTTTCATCAGGTGATTCCTCCACCTTTCAAATGCTTGTTATAAAAATAAACAAATAGTATGGTTCCTCATACCGGGAACTAATGCAATATGAACCCAAGTTGGATTATTGTATCTTCCTAAAATGGGTTGATTAGGAGTACTTGAACTTCCTTCTGTTATCTGTAAAAATAAATGAATGCATATATCAAAATAAATAACACATAATTTCATTACACAATATGCGTGTCCATCTTATATAATATAACTCATTTTGTATGATTATATTATACACAATTCAATTTGATCGAACACAATTTACTATAAGTCAAAACTAACAATTCAATTATTCAACATATATAATTACACAAAACATACATAAACAATTTTCTTTTCCAACATTTACAAAACATGCACAAACAATTTCTCTTTCTAACAATTTTCATTTCCAAATTCCAACAATTTCATTTCTAACATTTTCCAACAATTTCAATTTAACCATTACAAAACATACATAAACAATTTCTACTTCCAACAATTTTCAACAATTCCATTTTTAACAATTTAAAGCAATTGCAATTCAAAGTTTCAAACATTACAAAACATACATAAACAACGTCCATTTCATGAAATATACATAAACAATTTCCATTTTCAACAATTTTCAATAATTTCCATTTATATTAATCACAAATCATACATAAACAATTTCCTTTTCTAATAATCACATCACATACATAAACAATTTTCATTTCTAACAAATTTCAACAATTTATATTTTCAATAATCACAAAACATATATAAAACAAATTTTAATTCCAATAATAAGAGAACATACATAAATAATTTCTATTTTTATTAATCACAAAACATACATGAAATTTTTTTCATTTCCAATAATCACTGTTGGACCCCAAACCTTTATATTAAATGAGGAATTGTTGGCAATTATTCATGTTGTAGAGAAAAGGAAAATTCTTGAATTTGAAATAAAATGGCAAAAAGGGTTTAGGTACAAGATGGGGTATATATGAT
>JAOSBK010000206.1:43341587-43352422 GCA_027568895.1 Erythroxylum shatona
CTATCTTGATTTTTCTATTTAAAGGGAAAAGCTTTATGAAAGCTAGCACTTTCTGTCTTCTTCCTCCAAAATAGTTTGGAAATTGCTTTGTGAATATCATCAGAGGCTGGACACATGGACAGCTAGTGATTGATCACTCAGAGAAAATCGTAGAAGTTTTTCTGATCCGAATAATGTTTTTAATTCAAGTTTATTCAATTATCGGGATCCGCTCAGAATCCGTAAAATATTTGTTTCAACTGCGCTCGTGATTCGATCACAGTTGGATTCCAACAGAACTAACGTGTATAGATATACTGAGAGGCACAGGGGAGATTCATAAATGAAGTGTGGGCAGTGCCGGCCCTGGGCAGGGGCCAGCAGGGCACCTGCCTAGGGCCCACGATGAGAGGGGGCCCCTCTTCAACAACCCCCTCTCTTTCTACTTTTCTATTATGGCAAATTTTTACATATAGCCAAACAAAATTTAACTTTGCTTTTCATACAGGCAATAGCCTCATCTCTAATTAACAGCAACAAACGCAGGCACATGCAACAGCCTCCTTAACGTTAATTATATACGTTGGCTTTAAATGACTTTAATATTATAAGTTAACGTTATTTTTTTTAAGTAAAGATAACTTTGTGGTCCTCATGCTTATAAATAGTCTTAAAATATTTAAGTGTATTTTTATCTTCTAATTTTTTTATTTTCATCAATATATGTGTTTGATGTGGATTTAGATTATCTTTTTTCTGAATTAAAAGTATTACAAATGACTTTGTCAAATGAGTTAATGTTATCAGTTGAAATATTAGAATTTGTTCAAGCGGCAAATTGTTATCCAAATGTTTCAATTGCTTATCGAATTTTATTGACTATACTTGTGATTGTAGCATCAGCTGAGAGAAGTTTTTCAAAGTTAAAATTATTGAAAACCTACTTGATATCGTCAATATCACAAGAAAGGTTGAATGATTTAGCTATGTTATGTATTGAGAAGGATATGTTGGACAATACTGATGTTGATAATATTATTAATGATTTTGCATCTAGAAATGCACAGAGAAATTGTTTTTCATAAATCATGATCCTATGTATATTTGTTAGTGTTATGATCATTTAATATTTAGTTGATTATGTAAACTTATAAATTGAGTTATTTATGTTTCATACAAATATGTAAACTTAAGTATATTATGGATTTATTAGGGCCCTTTTTTTAATTTTACTCCGAGCCTATAAAACTATAGGAACGGCCCTGTTCACGACCTGATCTTACTGAGCATTTTTCTTTGTTGGAAGGTACCAGGGAATTACTCTAATGGGATTGGGAACTACAACTCCAGCACATGCCACGGGAAGGGAACCAGTGTGCAAACTTTCTGGCAACCCTCGCTTTTCATACCAGCCCAGGGATACGATCTCTTCCGGAATCTCCAGTGTCCATTATGGCGCTCCTCTTTTGGGACAAATAGGGAGCTCAGTATCGTAGAGCTGTCGGCTAGCTAATTTTTTCAATGTTTTTTCCCTTGTAAAAAAAAAAAAAGGGAGAAGAAAGTCAAAAAAAAGAAGAAGAGAAAGAACCAAAAAGAATAAAGAATACTTGGGAGGTGATTACGTGCACAAAGTTGATGTGCTGGTTGAACTATATAGGTCCAAGTTCCCAAAGCCGAGTTCTGACAAGCTTGGTGGTAGCACTGATACAAGTTACTAAAAAACTCAAAAGACGGTTTGAATCCTCACTGGTATTCACTTGGCTTTGAAACAAATATAACGCAAGATATATCAGTTCCATATGTTTTCTACGACCTAAAATTTTGGCAAATGCGAGGCATATGTTATCCTTAATCAACCCATTTAGTAGAGAATGCATGACTCCGCTCTACGTTTTCCTCTTTTTGTATATTTTTAACATTTGCAATGGTTTTAATGTTTATAATTTAATTTTATGTTTATAACTTAATTTTAAGATGTGGTTTCGAAATAGTTATTATGTATAACATATATTTTATGTTAATTTTATTAAACTGAGTTATTAAATTAAAATTAACAATTTTCAATTTTAATCATAATAGGAAATTAATTTTTAATAAAGACTAATTTATTATAACTAAACATAGTTTTATGCTGGTTGACTGCTAATTTATTTTTCAAACTTCCCTTATTTATTTGTCATAAAAAATAAATATAAACATATAAATTTAATTTAGGTATAATAAACAAATAGAACAAAATATTAATATAAATATTGAGGGTCCGTCCTTATTTATAGTGTTCTAATATAGGTATATAATTTTAATTTATTTTTATGATAAAAATAATTTTCTATTTGTATTTTTAAAATAATTTAATTATTGAATATTAACTATTAATACAAATTAGAATTAATAAAATTTAATTATTTAATTTTTCTAATATTAAAATTTTGAGGAAAAACTTCACGTGAGTTGTAATTTCTAAAATATAATTTTATAATAAAAGAATAAATGTTAATTATTTAAACTTGAAAAAAAATATTTGAAATGATATTCAACAGTATAAGTGAATACTGAAACTACATCAAACAAAATTGGAACAAATTTTGGGAAAGTATTAGTGTACTAGGGTCAGCACATAATGGAGAAAGACTAAACGGCAACGGTTTTGGACACCATTTTCAGAATCAATTCAAGTAGATGTTCTGGGCAGTTAACTTGTGGATTACGGAGTTGTAGAATAACTCTTCCTACTTTTCCCAATGCAGCCTGCTGCTTGATACAGAGATTGCTTCCATGTTGATGTTGTGTCGTCGTTCTTTGATTTCCAAGGTGATGTTAACATAAGCATATATAACGAAAAGGGTTTAATCTAAGTTTACGTCGAGCAATGGAGACGTTAGCCGTTGGCCCCATAAATTCTCCATAATTACTTGTTATTCAAACATTGATGTTGTGATTAACGGTACTATGCGTTTAAGGACAACCAAATTGCTTTGGGCTTACTTTTCAAACTATGAACGTTACGAAACGTAAGAGACAAATCTATCTTCTATTAATAATTGTCATGTGAAAATTACTATAGTAATTATATGTGATAGCTCAACCACGACAGGGATGTTTAACAAGAAAAGGCTGAAAAAGAGACATAACATTGCTAAAAGCACCTCTGTTTTCAGCTCTACATTGTCCCTTTCTTATTTTAGTCGTCATTTGATGAATCGAGAAAGACCAACTTCAGAGACCTAAAGTTTGGACTCGTCCCTAAATATAAGTTTTCAATTGCGGAGTCTGGCATGGGTATTTACTATTTACCGTCAATTATGGTTGGTGGGTCACAAGCGGGTGCCCATCTTTTTCTAAAAGCACTTGTTGCCACACATGGACCAAGGTCGTAATGTTACTAGTAAACTAACGGAATCCTATGTGTAATATCACGTCTTTGCTCAAGCCTCACGCAAAGTACTTCTTTGGCTCCCTATCGGTTATGGTGCCCATAAATTAACCACACTATTAATGCTGTCAATACCTACTGAAACATGAACTTGTTTTTTCTTTTTTTAATGAAAGTTAGGACACAATACGATGTGTTGACATGTTTTTGAGCAGTAATAGTTTGGAGCATGAGGATTGCATCATTATATACACGCCAATGATCTATACTACATGTATAAGCATGAATTTGCAAACACATTATATCTTGTGTGATTTGATAAGAAAAGTATATCTTTACATGACCTTATCTTCACGTTATGTAGACTGGTATGAATATAGAATAATTATATCAAGAAAATTCAATCTCATTTAAGTAAATTAACTATTCTGTTCTATGGTTCTCTCTCTAAAGCACAGCTAACGCCCCACTAATAACATCGTTCTTACAATTACTGTGCTCTACTTATAGTCAAAGCTTTAATTCTAAAATAATGCCTGGATAGTTTCAAAGACTATAGCTTTTTTCTTTCTGAACAAACGTTGGTATTATGTTTTGTTCAGTCAGCAACTTTTTATCAAAACTCCTGAACTGAACATTGTGTTATGCATAGAATCCGTAACTTTACCGTCTCATAACTCTTTTTTCTTTGCTCATTCTCAGTTTATTTACCTGCAACTGCAAATAGTCACATAGGCCAACTGTGAACGCTTCATGACAAATAAACCTTTGTCTTTCCTTCATGAGCGATCCACTATATAGCTACCTTTGATTCTCTTTCTTCCCACATGTTTCATCTTTTCTTTTCCTCACTTCCCTTAAGCATCTTTTACTTTGTCTCTCTCTCTCTCTCTCTAAACAAAAGAAAACTTGGAAGCTAGCTCAGTTACCATGTGGCTTGCTCTCTGTACAGTGTTACTATGTTTAGGTCTCCAGTTGACAAAGTGTGATGTTACCTATGACAGGAAAGCTCTTATTATTAATGGGCAGAGAAGAATTCTCTTCTCTGGCTCCATTCATTATCCCAGAAGCACTCCTGAGGTTAACTCTTTCTCTTTTTGTTTTCATGAAATATTATCAGCAATGTAAGGTTTTAGTGCATTAACTAACATTTCATTATTCATTAATTACCACCGTTTTCATTTTCAAAAAACAAAAACAAAAGGTTTTAGTCCATTTATGGCCATGCGACCATCTTTATGCTATGTAGCTACAAAATGCAGATGTGGGAAGGACTTATACAGAAAGCTAAAGATGGTGGTTTGGATGCCATTGACACTTACGTTTTTTGGAACCTCCACGAACCTTCTCCGGGACATGTAGCTTGCTTTATCTATTTGCTTTCTTCACTGTTTACCTTTGTTTAATCCTGTCGTGTTTCACTGTTTTCTTCACGACTAATTTAGTTTTCTGTTCGTGAATGATCGTACTAGTATAATTTTGAGGGGAGAAATGATTTGGTTCGGTTCATTAAGCTGGCTCACAGAGCTGGACTTTATGTGCACCTTCGCATTGGCCCTTATATATGTGGAGAGTGGAACTTTGGGTAATGAAGCAAACTCATTGTTGAGATTTCCAGTAGTTTTAGTTTTGTGCTCTTCAAATTTTCTTCTCCTTAACAATGTTTTATTTTTCTTCATTTGTTAGAGGGTTTCCAGTTTGGTTGAAGTATGTTCCTGGCATAAGTTTCAGGACAGATAATGAACCTTTCAAGGTCTCTCACCGCTTCCCTCTTCCTATGTGTGTCTGTTTTGGAGGGTGTATTTAACAATGCTGAATTAAGAAAAGACTAGAAATTGGTTAAGTAATTATATCTGCAATGAGTATTATCTCTTTGAATTTCTTTAACAATAAGCAACTTGACCACTTGTTTATGTGGATTTGTTCCTAGTATCTTACAGTGTCGATATTTATTGCAGCTTGCTATGCAAAAGTTCACTAATCGAATAGTCCAAATGATGAAGAATGAAAATATGTTTGCATCTCAAGGCGGGCCTATCATCCTCTCCCAGGTGTGCTTTCTGGTTCCCATGAATTTATTCTGCTTATTGATTTCACTCAGATTTATGACTTCACAGAAGTGCTTCAGAATTACAAAACTCAATGGCCTTCATTACTTGCTAAACTTCTGTTGGATGCACTATGTTTGTTTTCGTGATTTGTTTCCGTTCCATTGTGCAGATTGAGAATGAGTATGAACCTGAAAGCAAGGCATTTGGTGCTGCAGGTCGTGCATATATGACTTGGGCTGCTAATATGGCTGAATCAATGAAGACTGGAGTTCCATGGGTTATGTGCAAGGAATCTGATGCACCAGACCCTGTGGTAAATAAGCTAACACTTCTTTTCTTTAAGCTATTTACATCTGATACATATTCTTTTCCTTTCTCTTAATATTTTCCTTCTCTTGCTCTTACTCTTTTATCTTTTTGCCTTGGGAACATCGGAGAGCTGTTTAGGTGCAGGCATAGAAATTAAAGCAGTTAGTACCCATCAAACTACTTTTATCATTGAGTGGAAAAGAATGAACTATAGGATTTTATAATTAGATTAAGCCTAACTTCAGTTTGACTGCGAGGAAATGAATATCTGAATCATGCCTTTGTTTCATTTGATAGATCAACACTTGCAATGGTTTTTACTGTGACTACTTCTCCCCAAATAAACCCCACAAACCTACAATATGGACTGAAGCTTGGAGTGGCTGGTGAGATTGCATCTCCTATCACTTAGTCTCCAGTTTCCCTAGGAATTTAGTTGACTTGCAACTTCTTTCTATAGGTTCACAGACTTTGGAAGTCCAATTTACCAACGCCCCGTTGAGGATTTAGCATTTGCAGTTGCTCGGTTCATCAAGAAGGGAGGCTCTTTCGTCAACTATTACATGGTAAGTTTACAAAACTGCTTAAATTTTGGTTCAGCTCTTAATTCATTGTAGTAAATTTGTACCCAATACTCATTTTAGGTACCACAAGAAGGAAATGTTAACTGTTTCACTAGTTACTTTTGTCTTTAAGTATCAAAGATAAGAAAGGTAATCACAACTTGCTTTATTCTGTCCTTGAATTTGAAGGAAACACGAGTATCTGAGCTTTACACCAGACAGAAGTTTAGGCCCTCGCGGGAACTCTACAGCCTATCACTTAGTTTCTGCAGGACTTATTCCAATAATATCACTTATTCATTGAGGGCTTCTGTTTCAGTTTCCTGAAAAAGAAAAAAAAAACAGAAGAAAAAGGTTACTATAAACTAATTGCATGGATGGGGCATTTTGTCCTTGTGGACATCACTTGTGGAATGGGGCAGTCATTTGCAAAGAGAGTTCAAGTATACAAAACAATCTGATTCCTTTATTGTTCTTCATAGTATCATGGAGGAACCAACTTTGGAAGAACATCTGGAGGCCCTTTCATTACTACCAGCTACGACTATGATTCCCCCATTGATGAATATGGTGACTAGTCTAAATAAAATTTCAAAGTTAAACTAGTGTGTCTTTATTGGATTTCTAACTAATAACGATTTGGTCCTCCTTTGATAGGTCTGATTAGGCAACCCAAGTATGGTCATTTAAAGGATCTTCATAATGCTATTAAGTTATGTGAAAAAGCACTGCTCAATGCTGATCCTATTGTCACGCCTTTGGGAAATTATGAGCAGGTATAACTTCTAATCCCAGCGAAGGCCAGAGGGACTTATTGAGTATTGTTGCAGAATCACAACTTAAAAGCACCTTTATACTGAAATAATTTTAGATAATAGACAATTCCATTGAGGCCAATGATAACTTCATTACTAGCTGTCTGAAGATATCTTTCATAAAAGATTCTTTACATTCAAACAAATCGTTAGAAGGACTTGAACTTAATTTGTGTTTTCCAGGCGCATGTATTTTCTTCAGATTCAGGTGACTGTGCAGCTTTTCTATCTAATTACAATCATGGATCAACGACAAGGGTGAGATTCAACAATATTCTCTATAGTCTGCCTCCTTGGTCCATCAGTATTCTTCCTGATTGCAAAAATGTTGTTTTCAATACTGCCCAAGTAAGTGATTTGAACTTAAAACAAATATTTGACAATCTCCAATATAACAAATAAGAAACATAAAATGTGTCAATCTCACAATTTTTGCAGGTAAAACAGAAGACTTCTCAAGTGCAAATGCTGCCTACTGACAACCAAATTCTCTCGTGGGAGACCTTTAATGAAGACATATTATCAGCTGATGATGACCACATGATGACTAATGCTGGTCTCTTGGAGCAGTTGAATATCACCAGAGATACAAGTGACTATTTATGGTACACAACCAGGTGAGTTCTAGTCAATTTGCTCCACCTGAAGTTCTATTTGTTGATCATAATGAATAGATAAATTATATGTACTGTCATTGTATTTCTACCATCGTACGGTGATCCCAGCATCGAGATAAGTCCGTCAGAATCATTTCTATATGGAGATAAACTTCCCACTCTCTCAGTGCAATCAGCTGGCCATGCAATGCATGTCTTCATAAACGAACAGCTTTCAGGTACATCTTTCAACTCCAACGTACACCAGATACAGGTAGTTTAGGGGAAGTACAAACGCAAAGAACAAATTAAAGGAAGAAAGAACAACAAAGGATATGTAGAGTAAACCGTGTCTCATTTTGATAAGAATGTGTGGTTTTGTGCTCCTATAATGCAGGATTCGCATATGGCACTCGAACAAACAGGAAATTCACTTTTACAGGAAATGTGAAGCTGCACGCTGGAAGAAATAGAATCTCACTACTCAGTGTAGCTGTTGGATTGCCTGTAATTTCTCCATTCCCTACCAAGTTCATACATGTATTTTGATCTTTGAACTAATTTAGCCAGTTTGTATATTGAAAGAATTGTCAAATAACTGGACAGAACATTCCTGTCCTGTTTTTGGATTATCATCATACCCTGACTTGTAAGAGACTGAAACTTGGTTTTTCCCGCTTTCTTTTTTTCCCTATTATCTGCCAATCTTTTTGTCCATCTCTAATTTCATCACGCTGTCAATGGTTGAAGAACAATGGTCCCCATTTTGAGGCATGGAACACTGGAATACTTGGACCAATCGTTCTCCATGGTCTAGACCAAGGGGGCATGGACTTAACTTGGCAGAAATGGTCCCACAAGGTACAAATACTCGGGTCTCTTTGATATCTTCATTCCCAGTTGTGATTCTTCTTCTTTCTTAGTCTTTGTCCCTAGTAAATTTTCTTTATTCCATGATTTCCAACGCATACATTCTTCTTTGTATAGGTTGGTCTTAAGGGAGAAGAAATGAATCTAGGATCTACCGACTCAGTATCGTCAGTTGCTTGGATTCGGGAGTCCGTTGTAGGCGACAAACAGCAACCTTTGGCCTGGTTCAGGGTAAGCCAAAGAAAACATGTCCATAATAATGCTCCACAGAATATCCAAGATTGGATAATCCTATGTTCTGATTGAACTTGCAGGGATATTTCGATGCACCCAAAGGAGATGACCCCTTGGCTTTGAGCATGAGTGGCATGGTGAAGGGTCAAATATGGATCAATGGGCAGGGTATTGGAAGATATTGGACCGTCCCTGCTAGAGGAAATTGCACTGCTAGTGGTTGCAGTTATGCAGGCACATACAGGCCGCATACATGCGAACTTGGCTGTGGCAGCCCAACTCAGAAGTGGTAAAAACCTTACCATAATCAACTACCTATGAGTCTAAATTTGAACATATTACGTGGGCAAATTCTAACATGGTTTTGACATTTGGAGATTTGCAGGTACCATGTACCAAGGTCATGGTTGAAACCAACTCAAAACTTACTGGTAGTGTTTGAAGAAATTGGAGGTGATGCATCAAAGATTTCTCTTGTAAAACGATTGGTGACGAATAGATAAAATATTTGTTCTTTTCCAGTAGTACCCCATGAAAAAGACATTTTCTAAAGCACAGCGATATGGCTCTCTCTCATCATAATTTCTTCCAAGTGTACCGAAGTCTTTACCTTTTAAAACTAAAGCATTGGCAAAGAAGAAACCAAACTTTTTGCAACAAAGGCAACGCTACAATCTAATACTAAACTTAGGTACTCCAAAAAAAAATCTTAAAAGAAGATTTAATGCCCAAATGCTCAGAGTATGCCAAATGGTTCAAAGGAATGAATACTAAAATACATCATCCCACATGCAAATAAACAAACATATCATTGGCTTCAAGCTAACACGAAAACTACTCTTCCCTCATTTCTCGCTCCAGAACTACCTCAGCTATTTACAATCACCTAGCTTTCTAATCACACGCTTCATCAAAGCTCTCAGCAAGAAACTGCACTTTGTAAGCCTTTGCTATCCAGATTTTAACAGCCGCATCTCGCGGAGGAGCGTGTGATGTACGCGATCTCCTTATATATATATGACAGCAAACAAACACTTCCATGGGCAAATTGAAAGCACAAAAGCGCCCTCTAGACTCCTGCACTATTACAGTGCGTTTGATTGATGTCTCCGCTGACACCAACAGAGACGGATATCAGGGATACAATAATCTTGAGTTTCGCAGTGTTTGCTTGCTATCTTCACCTATTTTTGTTTCGTCTTCATAACATAAGGAAAAAAATTTTTTGTTCTTTCCAAGATTATAGTACAAAAATTTTTGTCTTTGAGAGAAAAACAAAATACATAAGGAAATGTCAGAAATACTCTTCCTCCATATAAGCAATTTTTTATTTTTAATTATATGATTAAACTCATCATCACCATCATCATAATAATAATAAGAAGAAGAAGAAGAAGAAAATTAATTTCGTATAATAATAATAATAATAATAATAATAATAATAATAATAATAATAATACATTCAAAATTTATAATAAATGATGATGATGATGATTATTATTATTATTATTAATTATTGTTATAAATTTTCTACTTATTATTATTCTTTTTATTATTAATATTATTCTTTTTATTAATTTTATTAAACAAAATTAATTATCTTATTATTATTATAAAATTTGTACCTATTATTATTATTATTATTATTATTATTATTATTATTATTAATTTTATTATACAAAATTAATTATCTTATTATTATTAATTATTGTTATTATTATTATTAATTATGGCTATTGCTGCAATTATTAATTATTGTTATAAGTTTTTTACTTATTATTATTCTTTTTATTAATAATAATAATATTATTATTATACAAAATTAATTTTCTTATTATTTTTTTATTATCATTATTATTCATAATTAATTTTCTTATTATTATTGTGATCAGTAAATTCCTTATTATTATTAATTTTCTTCCTCTTCTTCTTCTATTATCATCATCATCATCATCATCATTATTATTATTATACGAAATTAATTTCTTATTGTTATTGTTATTATTATTATTTGTTAACTTTTTTACTAATACAAATTATTCGTT
>JAOSBK010000206.1:43352522-43382379 GCA_027568895.1 Erythroxylum shatona
TTATTATTCTTATTATACTATATTTTATTTTCAATCTTTTTATTACTATTAGTTGTTTAGTAATTTTTTCACTGTTGTAAATGTTTTTTTATGTCCTGCATCATTTTTTTTCATGTCACATCTGCATGTGGGTCTACCGGAAACAGCCTCTCTATTATGTAGGGGTAAGGCTGCGTACTATTGACCTCCCCAGACCCTGCTTCATTGCGGGATTTCAGACTGGGTGCGATGATGATGAAATTCTCGCTTATGGTACATAAACTCTATTTTAATAAATCTTATTTATATATTTATATAAATATGTAGATGATATTTAGTGCCTGTTTAGATAAATTTTTAGAAGGTCAATAAGTACTTTTTTACTACAATTTTTTTTATAAAAAGTGTTCCACTATAAAATAACAAAGTACTTTTTTAATAGATATAGCTTTTTGAGAAGCTCAAATTTGGAACTTCTCAAAAAACGCGTCTTAAATAATTTTTTCAGGTAAATTTTTTAGATCAGTTAATAAGCTTATTTTTTAGTTCCTTTTGTTCTAATGCTTTACACATAATACTCACAAACTCATCTTCATGTTTATCTTCCAAACTCATCTTCTCTAATATTTATTTTTTATATTTTTTTACTTATGTTATAATCCATATAAAATGTTTAGTTAGATATATTTTTATTTATATTTCATATGATTTAAAATTATATAATAATTAATATATTATGCTTTACATATTGTTTAATATATTTTAAATAATATTTATATACATAAATAATTTTTATTACAAAAAAATATAGTTAAAATTAAAAGTACTTTTTATTTTTATGTTACCAAATAGTCTACTGTATGAAGCTCTTTCAAATAAATATTTTTTAAATGACAGCCAAATACTCAACTGGTTTCTTAGAAAAGTTCTCGGAAAAGATCTACAGAAAAAAGTTATACTTATAAAAGCTCTACTAATATAAGCCCAACCAAATAGAGGCTTAATAAAATAGAGTTGAAATATCGTAACCTAAACAGAGAATTCTATATAAATATATAAATGAGATTTAATAGAATATAATAAAAATAATGTAACCAGAATAAAGGATCTATTCCTGTTTTTATCTGATCACTAGGATATACAAAGCACCAATATGATTGAAGGAAAGTGTACGATGCACAAGTTTAAAAGTTACATAAAGCTTGACATTGTCGAAAATGATGACTACTGCAATCATCTCAAGTATAACTCTTCTACTAGAGCCTTGAATTTGGATAGTCAATATGCATGTTTATAATATGTTATTCATAAAATTTTACCTTAAAGCATCTTTTGTAATGCTATTTAGATTACATTATGTTTGCTTTAATTTGTTTATAGTAGCTCAATAAATTTGATTTTTAGAGTTTTGTTTTATGAATTTTAAGTTGACATCTAATAAATCATACATATAACTTAGCAAGTGTTAGAGTGAAGTTTAATCATTTTGTATTGACAAAAGGGTCAAACTGGACCTTAATGTTTTCTCTTGAATTTATTTTTAGCTCAAACGTTTTAACTTTCTACAAACATTCAACTTATATTTAAAGATCAACTTAACATCTCCATCAACTTAGTATCAAAAAATCCTAGCTGATATTTTTTATTTTATTGTTATGGGCGCCTACATCAGATGTGCATCTTTTATGATAAATGGAGCTTTAAAAGTTCAAAAAATTTGGCTAAAAACATCCTAGAGCTAGACAACAATGTTTGAAAAATCCTAAAGGTTGTTGTTTGGCTAGTACAAACATCCAAGAGCTAACTCCTTCATTTGTTTTCTAAATCTTTAATCCTTAATCCATGATTCTTTGTTCCTCTAGCAATCCTCCATGCTTCTCTATCCCCTTAGCAATCCTCCTTACTTTTCTTTTCATTTGGTCTTCTCTATTCCTCTGACAATCTCAATTGTGTCGTGTTCCTCTAACAATATCATTCATGTCTTCTTAATTGTTCTTCTATGTTACTAAGTGACGTGCATATCCAATGTTAATCATGTCTTGTGTTAACTCAAAGCATATGCTATTGTTTTAATTGAATTTGATTTATGTTTTATAAGTAAAGGTGAAAGAGAATTGTGACTCCTTTTATCTATTATAGAGAATTTATAGGTAATATATGGTCCTGACATGTGTTTTACAAGTGTTTATGTTAGATTCTTTGTTGGTATTTTGAATATAAAAGAATAATCTATATTTATTATTTAATTTTGTCAATAATTTAAATTAAAACATGAAATTTGGAGTTTGATCACGTAGACTTTCTTTAATCTTCTTTGCAATCTATGATGAGAAAAGTTAGAATGAAATTAAATAAGATACTCCTACATGATCTAGCTTGTTATTTTATAGGGTATTAAATAAATAACTGTATGACATTACACAACATCCTCTTACATAATCTTGTATGACATTAAACAAACAATTATATGAGCTATTTTATAGGCTATTTTCATGTTATTTTATACGAAATTTTATGGACTTAAAATATGTTAATGTAATTTGTAGCTCATATATGTGCTTAAACCCCTGAATCACTAATAGTCTTGTATATATGTTTGTGTGTGGTGTGGTGTGGTTGTGTGTGTGTGTGTGTACGCACGTGCGCGTGCGTGCGTGCGGGTGTGTGCATGTGTGTTTACTTTCCATTTTTAAGGTCATAATGCCTCAGTATAGAAGGTTGAAGTTATATTATGGTGAATATTTTAAGAAAAATCTTGATTATTAGGATGGATTGTCAGGTTATTTTGATGAAGTTGATCTTGACATGTTAGTTATAAATAAATTTGTGAGATGGGGAACGAACTTAGATGCCTATAGGTTGTCATGGCTTATTTCAAAGTTCCAAGTTTTAGACTTATTGAATCCAATAAAAGTTGCATTAAGTCAATTAATCTTTTGAAAATAAATTGGACAATTGATGTGTATGTTACACATAAGCTTGACATTCTAATTATGACTTCAAATTTTTGGCTATAATAAGTAATGATGTGGTTTTGTTCTCTAATAGGGATTTGCATAATAATGAAGTTAATATAGATATCGTTAACAAAGACAGTGGTAATGATGAGGATGTGGGCACTAATGGGAATAAAGTTGAAGATGATAATAAAGTTGAAGTCGAAGATAAGTACTGAAATTGAAGGAGCACAAATTACATTTAATATGTAAATTCCAAATAGTCACAAACTAATGGGGATTGACTCTAATGAATATGGAAATTTTATTCACAGTGATAAGTACCCTAGTAGAGAGGAGCCTAGGAAGCCAATTAAAAGATCTAGTATAAGTGTTAAACATGAACTAGGTGGTGGTACATCATATTGGATATTGGGTATAAAACTTGGCAATGCAAAATAGTTCAAAGATGTTTGATTATTCAATAACAATGGGCATTAACATTAGATGGAAAAAATTTGAGTATAAGTGGATTAAAGTAAAATGTATTGAAGGATGCAAGTGGGAATTGTATATAACCTATGATAGTAAGGATAAAAATTTCAAAATAAAGACATGTAGGTCTAAACATATATGCTTCATAACAAACAAGCTTAAAATGATGTGAAATTTTTTTTATAGAAACTTCTGGGACAAAATTCTAAAAAAGCCTAGCATAACCACTATTAAGATCATTAAAGAATGAAGGGAAAAGTTGAATATATTTATGAATTCAATTATGTATAGGGCTATGAAGGTTGAAGTTGAGGGATGAGAGAGCATTAAATTATGTTTATGAATATTACAAGTTGCAAGGTTATATCCAAGAGTTGAAATATATCAATTCTAGTTTAATAGTGGAAATGTAATTATTAAGGAATTAAGAAGCCTATTATTATAATCTAAAAGGTTATATATTTATTTTGCAGCTATAAAAGAAGGATGGAGACATTTGAGGTCCATACTTGGGATGGATGGTTATTTTTTGAAAACTAAATTTTAAGGACAACTAATTAGAGTAATTGGAAGAGAAGGAGATAGAGATATGTATCT
Organism: Erythroxylum shatona; assembly: GCA_027568895.1. NCBI lineage: Eukaryota > Viridiplantae > Streptophyta > Magnoliopsida > Malpighiales > Erythroxylaceae > Erythroxylum > Erythroxylum shatona. The sequence continues at coordinate 43,356,530 of JAOSBK010000206.1, forward strand.
TACAGCATAAGTAGTTGTTAAAGTTGAAATTACTAATTCATAGAGTTCCTTCATGTCACTCTTGTAAACTTATTTGGAGTTGGAACATGGGGATGAAGTCACAATAATATTTAACATGCAAAAGGTACATAAATGTAAACTTTTATTTGTTTGAAATGTTATTGTTTTACATTTGACTTATTGTTTTACATTTTACATTTGAGTCAAAATGTCTAATTATTGATGACAATATGACTGAAACTTTCAACAGATATATCTTACCAGCAAGGGATACTCTAGAAACCACAAAGATAATGATCATAAAGAGACATGTTAAAAGGATAGCATATGCATTTGTATAGAAATTTAATGTTGCACCTGCTATTATCAAAACGCTTGAAAAAATAAGGAGACAATGCAAAGGATGATTATATGGAATGGAGTCGAAGCAAATAAGATCGACAAAAGGAGACCAAAAAACATATTATGAGACTAGGAAGAGACAATAATTGTAGTTTCAGACCATGGGACGTATAGTTACCCAAATAAATAAGCTATTAGTGCTACCAGTTTCTCCAAATGAGAACTAGAGGCATTTGTCAATGACTACTATAAGAAGAATACCTTTTAAGAGTGTATGATTAAATCTTGCAGCCTATTAAGAAAGTGATCTTTTGGCTATTAGATGATTATGAGCAAATACTTACTAGTCAAGAAGATGATCCTAGGAAGGCCAAAAGGTAAGAAGAGATAAAAATAAACCAAAGAAAGTACTAAATGCAAGCAAGGTGTGACAAAAGTGTCAAAACTAGAAATGAAAGTGTAATATAACAAGACCTAATGAATAACTTGTTAAAGTAAATAACTACAATTTTTTTCTATTTAATTACTGATGCTAATGTTATGCATATTATTTATAGATTAAAATAACTTCAATAGTAGGGATAACAACAAAAGAAGTATCATAAGTAAGAATATATTGTTTTCTCTTACAAAACAATGATTATATGAAATAAGCTACTCATTTAACCTAAATTTTATTTAGCATTCAAAGCAACATATTAGCTATTGATGAACGTCAATCTAGTCAATAAAGCATCAAATTATGTTTAACATGTACTTAGATACTTGTATATATGCTTAATATTAAACCCATATGCATGTTGATTAATAGGTTAGTTCACAAGTTACTAGTTTTACAAATACGACTAAAAGGACATATAAACATATTTATCTAAGATATTTCAAATTGTTATTTAAACCAGGAGGTCTTAGGTTTAAAAGTAAATCTAGCATCACTTCAAGATAATAACTAAGAGAAGAGCAGTAACTGGGACCAATGCCCAACAAGTTGACAAACTAGACAATTAGTATATTATGTAATTGGTAAATTAATGTGATTAGTGTATTATGGTATTATGTAAATCAATTTAATAAACAAGTTTGTTTTCTACTATTACAATTAATGTTTTCCTAGAATCTATGCATTATATTTGGAGTATTTTGTAACTATATTTTATAAACTAACTGAATGAGAAAGTTCACTTGCAAACTAGTTGAATTAACAAGTTTATTTAATAAACCAACTTAATGAAAAGGTTTATTTTGTAAACAAACTAAATTAACAAGTTTTATTTTGTAAACCAATTGAATAAATGTTCTCAATGATTAAGCAATTCTATAGAATTACTAATAATAATAGATAACTTTTTATTCAATAATAAAAAAGAATAAGCATGTTATACTATTCATACTCAAATTTTACAACCACATTGAGGGTGAACAATAAAATAAAATTTGAAGTGAGTCCTACAATATTGTTAAATAACATCAACCTCAACTTTTTCTTGTTTCATAATTTTTAGTTGCTCTTCATGTCCTTTGTTTTATATATACTTCTCCTTGTTTCAACCTCCTCCTTTAGTACATATATATCTTTCCTTAACTTTTGAATTATAAAGATAACTCCTTCAAAAAGTTTCTTATCATACCATTGAAAAAATTCACAATTACTATCATTGGGACATATTAAAAATATTATGCCTGAATTATTATTACTCCATAATGTCCTTAAAGAAGTATTTAGTCCATAAAAGAAACAACTTATTTATATTATTGTAATTATAACTGCCAGGTATTGAAAATCCTATATGTAAGATTATCAAAAAGAGTTCCATAATCAAGCACTTATGACATGATCCTTCATATCATATTCAACTATAAAAAAAATACTTCAAAAGCAAAGGAAGGAAACTTGTACGCTAACAAGTCAACAAAAGTGGTACAAACCTAACATTTACTTAAATATAAAAAATTGTATGCTTAATCAACAACATGATTATTTCAAAAAGAACAATTAATAATTCCATCTAAAATGTAGAACTATTTTACATATTAGATGCCAAAGAAAAGGTAAGAGTTAAAACATGACTACTTGATATGTTGCATAATTCGCGAGATACTTAGATAACATGATGCAAAAACAAAATTACAATGCCAAGAAATCAAAATCTGGAAGTTTTATCTAAAATATGATGGGTTGATACGTTAAAATTAGTTTTGCAGCACTTATGCAATATTTAATTATTTAGACATGCCTAATAGCTCATTTAAATTTTGTATGGTCAAAAAAAGAAGCATAACATAGTTGTAGTGGAAGCTGTAACATAATAGATTGTAGTAACCTGTAGTTTCTTTATGACAAACTTGAACTTTGTATGTTCTAACACAAGGCATACTAGAGATATAGCAAAAAATAAGACCAAAAAAGTTTGAAATTACTTTATAACATAGGTTGTCAACAGTATAATAATAAAAAGTATTTAATTTTAGAACTGAGTGGCCAACGTAAGTATGATAACATAATTCCATTACCAAAATATGTAGCAATTTGAGTACAATTACGTAAGTTTTGGAAAGTTGGGGCAACAATGAATGGGTTGAGTATACATCCTTGTATTACTTATACTGTGAGTAACAACATAAACTTGTATTTCTATTAGGAAAAAAAAGTCAAGGATACACAATAAGCTTTATAAAGTGAATTTTATATATCTTTGTGACCCTTTGGTTTAATATGTAGTATAAGTAGAAAGTCTAGATTATAAGCAGTAACTTGAATTTTATACTAGGAGCAAGAATGCAGCAAGAAAATATAACAAAGTAAGTCCCTGGTATTCCTGTACTAACTTAAATGCATTGGGGTTTGGCATATCATGTATTATAATTTACAAAGTATAAAGGAATATAAAAGAACATAAATCAACAATATCAAAACAATAAGCAAAGAACATCTACTAAAGACAAGAGTGGAGGATCGTCAAAGGAATACAGAATATAAGAAGTGTAAATTAATGATTAAAGATTGTAAATAATAGACGAAGGAGTTGGCCAGGCGAAAGATTAGGGATTCTTAAAAGAGGAACATTCCAGAGCTAGGCAATAATGTTTAAGATTATTTTTACTTATTTTTTTAGTTCTCACTTATTATGTAAGATTCACATCTAATATAGGAGTCCATAAAAAAATAAACAATGTTAGATAAGATTTCTATAATAAATACTTGACTAAGATGTTAAGTTAGAATTTAAATTGATCATTTATAAAAGTTGAAATTCTTCTTGAATGATTTAAAACACTTTGATTCCAATTTGATTTTGATGAAAACATTAAGATATAATTTAACCTTTTTTTTTTATCTTTTTGTATTTTTATGCTTATAAAAACGATTGTCTTACTTTTTCTTATTTCTTTTTGACGTATTTAGTTAGTTTTAACTCACTCTAAACTTTTTATGTTTTCATAATCATAAGATGTTGATTCAAACTATTAATAAGTTCCTTTAACTCTAAACCTTTTTTGTATTCATAATCATGAGGTGTTGATTCAAACTATGCATAAGTTCCTTTATGTATTAGTAAGTTCAACTACTCGCTAAAAGTTTGTTGAATACTTTATTAGATACCATTGCATTTCTTAATGCTTATATAGTTTAACAACATTGTTTTCTGGAGGATTTGTGATTTTTTGGTTAAGTTTGTGTTGGTATGTTTCTAAGATTTTTGTTATGGTAGGTATTGCAAATGTGAGATGCCTTATAATTATAATGACCTTATAGTTTAGTGCTAAGGCTACAGTAGCTAGTAAAAAGTACAATATTTCATACTAATTAGGTGTTATGAATTGCTCTTGAACTATCTTCCTTAGTGAACCAAAAGGTCATCCAGATTGTAATAGCAATAAGATAATGAATATTCACAATCATCAGTGACATAGTACATGATCAAGAGCTTAGATTGATATAAAAAAAAAAAAAAGCTAAGATCGAATTCATTAACATGATAAATAAATAAGGAATGTAGCTTGAAGACTATTATTTTTTGTCCAAGGTTTAGGATAACTACTAAATGATGATAACTTGACATAATCAACTTAGATCTGCGTAAGTTCTGCTTATCTCTATGCGGTCCTTATAGAAAGTCTCGTTTACAACACCAATCTAGTCCTAGTCCTAACATGACACTTCTTTTCATTTTAAGATGAGAGAGGGAGAATGGAGATAAAGTGAGTATTGGATCCTTTCTAAAGGCGAGTGAATGATATTTGTTTTAGCTGGTTAAGTTTTTCCATGTAAAAAAAGGTTAGTGTGCTTTATGTTGTTGCTAAGGATGTTAAAACCTTCTTTAAGTTCTTAGTTTTTGCAAAATCTACTTTTTTGTTTTTATGAGATGAACGCTTGATCTTGGAGTGTAGTTTACAAACTAATGAAGGACCATCATATGGCATTCCTTTTGTATTGTATGTGAATATGAAAGTCAGTTGAATTAGGATTCATTTGTTCTAGATATACAATTCAAAATGTGTCAATCAATAAAGTATGCATAAATTAAATTCTATGGATTTGAAGAAATTAAAAAATTTACTTGTAATCATTTTTGTGGTTAAACAATCATGTCTTTCGTTAGTGTGAAGTTATATGTTATTCCAAATGTCTTCTTTCTTAAAAATGGATGTGGTAGTCTTAAATGCGTATTCATTGTTAAGTATATTATTTATGTTCAAGCATTACATACTTACCTTACGTAGTTTACAGAAAATATATTTGGATGATTTATTACTCATACTTTTGATAGGTTTTGTCTTGTTTGTATAGAAATTAGCATTAAAGAAGGTAAAAAAAAACTTTAACCACTTCTTTTGTGAAAAATGCTCATATGAAGGCCAAAAGAAGTTGTAGAACTTTCGTATCAATGCCAAATAACCAAATGCGAAGGTATTATGAAGACTCTTATAACTTTTTCAAAGTTTGGTTCTTTTTTTACAATGATTTCTCTTGCTAATAAATTATTAGATAAAGGATTAATTACTAAATAAATATTAAACTTTATATAATTTTTAATTATAGTCTGAGCTTTAAAAGGTAATAATAAAATAATTAAACTTTTAATTCTTTGTAAAAATAGTATGATGTTACGCTCTTCTTTAATCAAACTGATATGAAAAATCATGTCAATTTTGTTAAATTACCCTTAAAATGTCAGGTATAAGTAAAATTCTACATCATATTATAATAAAATTAGATTAATTAATACTAAATAAAACATAAACGAACTTTTTCTAACCAATTTTTCTCTTTACCGGATCACCACCATATGTGTAAGTTGTAATTTAAGCTTGCAAATGATATTTGGAAAGAAAGCAAACCTAGGTCAATATGTCACTTGTCTTTCTCTCGAAAATAATTCCTTTTAGCTAGGGATACAGTCTGATCAGCTTATCTCATTGCTCAAAATTTGAAACCATTCACCTATATCTTAACTAACTGCTAGAGAAGATTCCAATTGGTCTTAGTTATCTGTCAAAACTTACAAAATTAAACCTTGGCAATTTGTAGGATAAATTTTGCCTTTTTTGGAAATCTTTCCAAGCTAAATTTGTTGGAAAATCGGGCTAAAATTTGATCCTACGTATAGCGAAATAGTGATAATTTTTTTTCGTATTTTATTTCTCGAAAGCAAAGATCATTAAATTCTATAAAATGATTAACACATAAATCTTAATTCATACCTTATTCCGAAACTTGATCATATTCTTATATTAGCCCTTGAATGGTTTTTGAAACTGGTTCATCTCAACCACGATAGCCACTTAAATGTCCAATCTCTAACAATATCTACAAAACAAGTTGAGAGAGCTCTACAACTGATGAAGAGAGGGTTAAGCAAGGAGTAGTAGCTCTATTAGAACTTAAGCCTATTTATAATAAATTTTTGGACATTTTAGTAATTTAGTTAAAATTAAATTCTATTCTCAATTAAACTGTAATTAAAAGTACAAATAATTCTAATTAATATCAATTATGTCCAAATAAGGTATAATATCTTATGTTGATCCTTATTTATTAAATATCTCATATTTAATTATAAACTTTCTCAAACTTTACAATCAAGTGCAACTTGATTAAAATATATTTGATCTCTTCAATCTATTTTTAATTTATGACTCAATAGGTTCTTAAATATGTTGACAATAGATACAAATTAAATCATATTTAGGATTAGATAAATTAAAATCCTTTAATTTATCTTTAATTCTCAAACAATTTATACTCATAAATTAAGATTAACACCATGACCAATCAAATATTTAGGAATGTCAAAGTGATTTTGACTAACATTTTTGTACATGATTTTTTTCGTATAATTTAATTATTTCATCATACAATGTTCCAATTGGACAACAAATATTAATAATTTTTTAATGTATTTGAATCAGTCATATTAGTTCTTCACCATTAGATATTGATTCAATTAATGACATTTATAAATTATTTATAAAATGTCATTCTATCTTAGTCAAAGATTTCTCGAATCAATACCATTTGAAATAACAGAAGATTCTCCCTAATTACCTTAAAATCTTATCTTGATCATTCAATTACTTCCATACTAGAATTGGTCATAAGTGGTGTTAAAACATAGCAATCTCTATACAAAATAACTTTGAAGATCTCAAGTTAAATGATCACTTATACAATCCTTATAATGAGAATTTTGTAGACATACAAGAAATGTTCCAGATGAATTTCACATATGAGGTTAGTTCAATGAATTTCTTCTCTAACAAGTGCCCAAATTTGTTTTAAGTATCTTCATACTTTAGTCTATAAAATCGACTTCTTCCTTCATAAGAAAAGGCATAATATGTGTTAATCTTTTTACGTTCTATTAATGTTCAGTCTTAATATAATAATGCAATGTTACAAATATCGTACCGGACTTGGTATCGGATTGGTTCTATTACGGTACTATACCGATATCGGTTAATATCAGGTACTATTTCAGGTAATTTTTAAAATTTATAAAATAGTTCCTGAATTGTTTTTAAAAATTACAAAATAGTTCATTGTCATATTGTACAGTTGTACAGTTTTAGTTTATATATATCTTTATTATATTTTAATTATTTCTATATATAATAGTTATCTATATATAACATATATCTATATATAATAATTATCTAAATATAATAATTTATTATAAAATAGTGAAAATAATTCAAAATTTTGAATTATTAATTATTTTCTATTTTATCAAAATTTTGAATTATTTTTCTAGATTTGTTGATTTTTCATATTCTATTTTATTTTACATTTAATTAGACATAATCACAATTTTAATTTAATATATAAATTAATTTAATAATTATTAATAAATATAATTAAATTTAAAATATATAAATTTAAAATAAATTTTGATTTAATAATTAAAAATATATAAAAAATAAATATTAGTTTATAAATAATAATTTTTAAATTATTTATTTTAAAAAATAAAATATTTTTATCAATAATTTACTAATAGATATTATATAAAATATTAAAATAAATTTAAATAAAAATAATTTATTAGTAATAAAATTAAAATAAGTTATTTTTAAGTTTTATTTAATTTATAATTATTATTAGTAATAAAAATATTAATTATTATTTTAAAAACTTTGAAAAAAGGGGGAAGAAGAGGCAGGAAAGAGGAGGGAAATTTTGAAAATTTTGTACAAATATCCTCCAATTTTTTAAAATTTTCGGTACTAGTCAGTATTTAGCCGGTTATAGCTAAAATCGGCTGGTATTGACTGGTATTTAAACTCGGTACTAAAACTCAATATACCATACCGGTTTTAATTCGGTAGAGTACGTATTGGCTAGTATCGGGTCTGGTATACATAATAATGGAATAATAACTAGGAATAATTTAGAAATGATACATAAATACAATATAAATCTCACGTTAAAATCTCATTATAATTTCATTTGCAATGTATAATTATCCCATGAACTTTGTTATATACATCTAAATATGTATATGATAAAAAAAATGCTTTTAAATTATTTTGTCACTGAAGTATAACCAACTAATTGGTTGTAAGCTATAAACTAACATAATCATCTTTCTTTAACAAAAAACAATCTTCAAAGGGACATTCCTGTTGATCTTGGATGTTTAACCAAATTAATACACTTAACCTTGCCATGAATAAGTTGTCTGGTATGATTCCTTACCCTATTTATAACTTATCTTCCTTGTCACTTTTCAATGTCTCTTTAAACTCATTATATGGACAAGTTCACGATGATTTGGAAATTAAAACTTTAAGTCCTCTAAGGGCTTTACTTTGTAGCCAAATAGTTCTCAATACTACTTACATCTTCATTAATCAATGCTTCAGGATTTGTAATCCTTAAGCTAACTGATAATTATTTCACTGGACGAATACCAAATTTAGGTAATCTACAATAGCTATAGAAACTTAAGCCTATAAAAACAAGTTTGGTGTTAATAGTGGCAACAATCTAAGCTTTACTAAATCATTGTGTAATTGTACTAGCTTATAAGTGCTGGAATTAGGTGAAAATTACCAACTTAAAGGAGTGTTGAAGTTAACTTTGGATGTAAGTTCTGATGAAACTTATAATAAGTTAACATCGAGACTCAAGTTTGCATTGTTTGGATTCCAAAAATAAGGTCTTATTATTTTATTATCCATCTAAAACTTACACCTACAAATAAAAACCTAGGCATAAAAATGTGATCTAACAAGGAGAGAGATGGGTAAATAGGAAAAAGATAGAGAACATTACGTTAGGTAAGGTTTTTTTCTATTTTCCTTAATATTAATGAATTTAATTTTATTATAATCTGACATGAAATTTTACTTATCTAGCATCCCATATGTAATTTAACACGGCTAATGTGACTTGTGATGCCAACTCTATTAACTCGAATCAGTTTTGCAAAAAAATGAAAGTTTGAATATTTTATTATTACTTTTTAAAGTTCATAATATAATTTATAAAATTATGCAAATTTTGAGATTTTTTGGGTAATTAACCCTTAGATAAATGTAGTGGCATATGACTAGTGTTCTAATATTAGATAAACTTCAAAGTACAAGCTTTGTTCGTTTTTCAAAATTGTAAGTTTGAGCTTACCTTGTATTTCAATTATCAAATATGTATAACTATTAAGTAGGATTGACAATATTGGTATGCTCTACTTGAAATTAATGGGTTGGATCTGAGTTGACCTGATTTTAGGTTGAACTCAAGTTTAAGGTTTAGTTTAAAACTTGACCTAAAAACTCAAAAGACCTAAAATTCTATTATTAAAACAATGTTAAGTTGAACTCGAGTTTTAAATTTAGCTTAAAACTTAACCTAAAAACTCAAAAGACCTAACCTTCTATTATCAAAATGATATCGTTTTGGTATAACTAAATAAAATAATACTTTTTGGTTAGTTATAATAAAACGACGTATTCAACATTAGGAGTGACAATGTATTTAGGATGACACCTAGTGCTAACAATTTGATAAACTTAAATTACATCAAAATGGCATCATTTTGATATAATTAACTGAAATAATGTCGGCTTAATTATTTACACTACAACGACATCTTGAATCAACTCCACCACTGTAACCTATATTATAAAGTACTTAACAAACAATTACATAGCCCAAACTAAGTCACGCAAGGCCACTTGAAAACACACAAACAAATGATTATTGTCAAAGATTGAATTAAAGGATTCCAACCTTCAAATGTTGACTCTGATGTCCTTGAAGAAAAAAACCGAGTTCAGGGTTAATTGGTCATAACCTTAGCTAAACTTGGAAGGTGAAGATGTTCGATGTGTCATAACTGCATTGAATCCATTTATATGCTATAGTAACTATTTGGTGTTCAAAACATCTACGGTTAGACCCTTAAGTCCTAATTGTGAAATTGTGCAAGCATTGGCAAACCTTGACCAATGTTTGACACACAGGGTGACAAAATAATACAAAAACTTGTAAATAGGCAAGGAAAATTGACATTATCGATGAGTTAGCATGTGTGGTGCACATTGGCAGAAATCTTTGACAAGATGAAAGATTTAGATATAAGACTAAAAGATAGCTTGAGATGAACTTTAGGTTAAAGATTAGCTGGATCACATGCATGAGGGAGACATGTGACAACTCCAAAAACTTAATTTGTGTTCAAATAAATAAACTACGACTAATGGACTTGACATGGCTAGACCAGTGTGCTATGAAAGGTTTTGGGCTCGAATGACTCATTATTTGTAACATCTCAGACCACCCGCCCACAGATATTGTTCTCTTTAGGTTGCTCCTAGGGTCAAACTCCTCACGGTTTTGTTCTTTCCACCCTTGAGAAAACGCATATGAGGGGGAGAGGTATCCATACTCTTATAAAACGTACTTCGTTCTCCTCTCCAACAGATGTGGGATCTTATACTTTCCACCTCCTTTAGTGCCCAACCCTCTTTAAGGCTCAGCCTAGCTGGCACAAAAGCTCGGGTACCAACTCTGATATTATTTGTAACAGCCCAGACCAATCCCCTATATATATTGTCTGCTTTGAGTTACCCCTCGAGTCAAGACTCTCACGGTTTTGTTTTTCCCACACTCGAAAAAATGCGTTTATGGGGGAAAGATATCCATATCCTTATAAGGCATATCTCATTCTCCTCTCTAATTGATGTGGGATCTCACATTCTTTGGAAGCGCAAAACCGTGAGGAGTTTGGCCCTAGGGGCAACCCAAAGCAGACAATATCTGTGGACAGGTGGTCTAGGCTGCTACAAATGGTATCAAAGCCAGGTTATAAAGTTATAAAGCATATCAACATAACTAATCTAATAAAAGCAGTAAAACAATTCATGAGCTACTATGCAACTAAAGTGCAAAATAGAAACTACTCACGTGCGGTAATATCCCAAAAATGTCAAAAGACCGCATGATCCACTAAGAGCTTCAAGTTCACTAAATTAACCTGCATGTTTGGAAGGCAGAGGGTGTGAATACACTATATACTCAGTGAGCAGAAATAACATATATCATAAATAGAACTCGATAAACATCAAGACGGTATAATTAACTTATGAGGTGAACATACATTATATAGAAACACATAGGCCTAGCCTATGACTCAATATATACTGGTTAGGAACCATATAGGCCTAGCCTATTAATCAATCATTTGGTGAATATAGGTTTCAATTTCAGTACACAAAAGCAGAAAAAATCACATATATAAATCAAATCTCGTCAGAAAACAAATCCTAGAATAAGCCAAAACAATCATGTGTGACACCACTAGTCGGCCAAACTAGTGTGCACATCCACTGATCCTCGGTGTTGGCTCGACTTTCATCCATGCTAAGTCTGGACTACAGTCAACAAGAATGTTATGACCCTAGGTGATGACCTCGTTAGTGTCTAGATCTTAGATGTGAAATCACCCGCAAGTCCTATAGAAAGATGTCGATACGGGGACTCGACTTTTACGTACCAACGTCAAGGATACGGAGTCGCTCAATCTTATGCGCCCAGCACACGATTGGCCAATCATTTTCTCACTAATCACAAAATCATATACAAAATTAAGTACAAAAAATCAAGTAAGGCACCATGCCTTTATTTATTTATCCAACCAATAAAATGAAATTATGCCATGGCTCTAAGCCAAAAGAGAACAAGTATATGCGTCATATATGACTCGATTATGCATATGTAAATTCGAAAACATTAATTCATGCAATAAAAGTCATCTTTTTTTACTCCAAGTGCAAAGTTGTTTTAAAATGTAGTTTCATAAAATAAAACGTTGTCTTTTGCACTTCAAGTATAGGTTTGTTGAAAATAATATCATTTCTTAAAATACGTAATAAAAAAACATCAGTTTCAAAACAATTTCATTTATTAAATACATAAGTATACTAGCATCTATTTGAGATTTAGTTCTACTATGTATTACCTAGGTTCAAAATTCAAATACAAGTCATCATGCATGTCTTAGGATGTTCTAATCCCATTTGAGAGATATAGTTTCCCCAACTTACCTCAAAAGAAGGTGTACACTCTCTTGCATTCAAAAATTCTCGGTACGAGTTCCTTTATTCACAGCTCCTGAGCCTTTATACATAAAAAATACAATGTATTTACTACTTAAACATAAATTTCATATTTATACACCATCACATAAATGTATAAAACGCAATATCACTCTCTTTAAGCTATAGGATTCGACCATTAAGCTTCTCACATGGTTACTACCTTACTATTCACATTAGCATTTTTTTGCATTTTCTAAGGCAGTTAATGCCTTTAATTCAATACTTACTCATTTTAAAACATAATTAAGCACATTTTTATCCAAGCACATTAAGCCATTATTCATCAATCTAAGCAACAATTCAAGTTTACTCTAAGTAAATATGAAAGTCACTTTCAATGTATATCATTACGAATCCTTAAATCCTAAGCCAAGTCCACTTAGACATTTTATCAAACACCTAATGTGCATGACTTTCAAGTCATATTTTCAAGGCTTTATCATAGTAATTCAGCTCCTATCTTGTTATATGACAAATACTTCCAATCAACAACACATTTTACTACTCCATTTAATCCAATTCTCTTCATTTAAGCCATATTTATTATAATTGTACAACTCATCACATTAATTCATTCCTTCTTTCATGATTTCGGCCAAGCCTGCCCAACATCTTCTTCATTTTTTATCATCAGTTCACATTATACATATACAATTAACACTATAGAATTCATTTAAACTACCAATTTTAAAAGATATTCAAAAATTCACAAACTTTAATTATATATTTCAGTTTTGACTTAAAGAAACTTCTCTATGACATATTTCATTCATCTAAACCATGTTTCATGCATATTCAAGCATGGAGAACAACATATCTTAACAGCAAACTCAAAATCCTAATGTAGAGAGAGATGAGACAAAATTTACCTAAACTTTCATTTAGTGATATATTCAAATCCTTTAAGAATTTCTCAAATCTAATGATAGATTTGAGTTCCTTAAACGCAAATTAGCTTAGAACAGTTTGATTTGGGTTGGAGAATCAAAACAAAGGGTAGGGTTTAATGAATAGCTAAAAATGGTCTTCTCCTCCTCTCTTCTTCTCTCTTGTCCTTTCTTTTAATTAAAACAAAATGGTTTAAGTCTTAACAATGAACTTCACGACCCCACATAAGAAGGGTCTAGAATTTTGACTCTTCTTTGACCAAAATATGGTGAAATTATCTTTTTATCCTTATGTTATATGAAATTATCATTTTGCCCTCCAAACTTTTCCTAAATTTGTAATTAAGCACAAAATTTGAGAATGATCAAAACTTTTATTTTCATTTTGGTCCTCAGACTTTTGAAAATTATAATTAAGCCCTTAACTTTATAAAATTATAAATCGGTCCTCCAAGAATTGAAAAATTACAATTAAGTCCTTTATGTACATCAACTTTTTCAATTAAGTTTTCTAAGTGTCCAATAAGTCTATAAATCATGTCTAATCACCTCTAAGGCATTAGAACACATTTAATTTAACCATCATGGTCATATCCATCCAATGGACTTGGTTTTACACACTTAAAAGCTTACAAATAAGAAATCTCTAAGATTTCACATACTGATAAACTCTAAGTTTATGTAAAGGCATATAATGTTTTATATCACTGGCATTCGTACCAAAAGGATTCAAATACATCTTTGAACTCATCTACAACCATGTATATATCAATATATAGTAGTATCTCCAAATACAGGACAATACAAAAGGGCTTAGAAAGCCCGACGCTACAAGTTCTCTCCTCCTCAAAAGAGTTTCGTCCTCGAAACTCCTAAGTCAATGACATAAATAAATGGGGGTACTGACATCTCATAGTATCGTCAAGTTCCCATGTCATCTCCTCAACCCTATCACTCTTCCAAAGAACTTTAATCATGGGTACCTCCTTGCTGCGTTATCTCTTTATCTGCCGATCCAAAATCTGAACTGGTTTCACCTCAAAACTCAGGTCTTCTCTCAGTTCTACTAGAAGTGTCTCTAGCACGTGAGATAGATTCGGTAAGTACTTTTTAAACATCGAGACATGGAACACATTATGGATTCTATCTAAGTCTGGTGGCAATTCCAACCGATACGCCATAGTCCTGACACACTCCAGGATGCAAAAAGGTTCAATATATCGAGGGTTCAGCTTCCCTCAACTTTGAAGTCTAATAACACTTTTCCATGATGATATCCGAAGAAAATCCATGTCACTAACTGCAAACTCTATTGATCGTCGCTTCTTATCAGCGTAACTCTTTTGATGATCCTGGGCGATTTTCATCTTCTCTAAAATGATTTTTAGCTTCTGAGCGGTGACTCCTATCAATTTAGCTCATTTGATTTTGGTTGTACAACCTCATCCCAACACAGAGGTATCCTGCACTTCCCCCTATAAAGTGCTTCATATGGTGGCATACAGATACTTGTCTGATAACTATTGTTATAAGCAAACTTTATCAAAGGCAAGTGTCGATCCCAATTCCCTTAGAATTCCATCACACATGCTCTCAGCATGTCCTCCAATGTCTGAATGGTCCTTTCTGATTGACCATCGGTCTGGGGGTGGAAGGTAGTACTAAACTTTAGTTTAGTCCCTAAATATTCCTAGAATTTTGGCCAAAACCATGAAGTGAATCTTGAATCCTTATCTGATATTATAGAAACTGACATCTCATGCAACTTCACAATCTCATTGATATACAGCTTTGCCAATCTCTCCAATAAGTAGGTTGTGTGGACAGGTAGAAAATGAGCAAATTTTATCAATCTATCCACTATAGCCCAAATAGCATCACGACCCTTCAATGTACGAGGTAGTCCAACTATAAAATTCATTGTCACATACTCCCACTTTTATTCCGGAATAGGCAAAGACTATATCATAGGCAAAGACTGTATCATACCTACTGGTTTCTGACGCTCTACCTTAATATGTTGACAGAAAAGGCATCTGGCCACAAATTTCACCATCTCTCTCTTCATCCCTAGCCACCAATAATTCTCTTTAAGAGTTCGATACATATTGGTGCTATTAGGATGCATAGCATAAGTCGAACTGTGAGCTTCTTCCAAGATAGCTCACCTGAGACCCTGGTCATTCGACACACAAACTCTGTTTCTAAAAACTGATAACCCACCTTCTCTCAGTTTGAAACCCTCTCTCTCCTCGGATGGCAATTTCTCCCGAATTACTCTTAACTCGGGATTGTCAGCCTGCGATCTTCTGATCTCATCAAATAATGTAGGCCAAACTTCAAACCATGCTAGCAATGTTCTGCCATCCTCTGCCATTGAGAGTCTAACCCCAAGGCTCCGCACACTCATCAAGTGTGTCATGTAAGGATCTTGCCTAGCAGTTACTACCGAAAAAGACTTGCGACTCAATGCATCGACTACCATATTTGCTTTTCTCGAATGATAGTCGATTATTAAGTCATAATTTTAATCAATTACAACCATCTCCTTTGTCTGAGGTTTAACTCCTTCTGTGTCATTAGATACTTCAGACTCTTGTGGTCGGTGTATATACGACAAGTCTTCCCATAAAAATAGTGTCTCCAAATCTTGAGTGCAAATACTACTGCTGCAAGCTCCAAATTATGTGTAGGATAATTTAGCTCGTGCTTTTTCAGCTGTCTAGAAGCATATGCGATCACTCATCTAGCCTGCATAAGTACATAGCCAAATCCCTGGTGACTGACATCATTGCACACCTCATACCCAACCCCCTGGGTAGGTAAAGCGAGCATTGACGAAAAGTCAATTGCCTCTTCAACTCCTGGAAACTCGCTTCGCATTTGTCATCCCACTGAGATTTTATTCCCTTCCAAGTAAGCCTCGATAAAAGGACTACAAGTACTGAGAAACCTTCAACAAATCTTCGATAATAACCAACTAATCCTAGAAAATTGCATACTTCTGTCACAATCTTGGGTTGTTCCCACTCAAGTATAGCTTCCACTTTCTTTGAGTCCACAAAAATACCTTCCCCTGATACCACATGCCTAAGAAATCCTATCTCCCTCATCCAAAATTCACACTTTGAGAACTTCACATACAACTGTCTTTCATAAAGTATTTGTAACACAATCCGAAAATATCTAGCATGCTCCTCTTCATCCTTAGAATAAATCAGAAGATCATCAATGAAAATTATGATAAACTGATCTAAATAAGGATGGAACAACCTATTCATGAAATCCATAAATGTTGCAAGTGCATTTGTCAATCCAAACAACATCACCAAAAATTTATAGTGTCCATATCTCATCCAAAAAGCAGTCTTATGCACATCATTTTTATCAATCTTCAACTGATGGTACCCATACTTGATATATATCTTTGAGAATACTGTAGCTCCTCTTAACTGATCAAACAAGTCATCGACCCTGGGAAGTGGATATTTATTCTTGATGGTAATCTTGTTTAACTACCGATAATCAACACATAAGTGGAGGGTCCCATCCTTCTTTTTGACAAATAATACTAATGCTCCCTACGATAAATGACTTGGTCTGATGAAGGCCTTGTCCAATAACTCTTGTAATTGAATCATTAACTCTTTCAATTCTGCTGGTGTCATACCATACGGAGGTATAGAGATTGGTCTGATAGTAAAATCAAACTTGGATCAAGTGGCAATCTAGGTAACTCCTCTGAAAAGACATCGAGAAACTCACACACAATATGGACATCTCTCAATTCGACCCTCTGTGTTGAAGTGTCAATCATATGACTGAGGTATGCCTGGCATCCCTGAGGAGTCAACCTCTTAGCCTTGATCACTGATATCCGTGAATCACCAGTAAATTTAATCGAGACTCTACTCTAAGGGTCAAACTTCACTTCTTTCTTAAAACAATCAACCTTGGCGCGATATCTCTCTATCCAGTCAATCCCCAATATCATCTCGAAATCTAACAGATTGAGGAGAATAAGATCTACCCCTAACACAGCATCGCCTATCTTTATCTCACAAGCTGTGTATACTTCATCACGAGCCACTTACTCTCTAAGAGGAGTGACTATAATAAGAGAGGGATCTAACGGCTCCAGGGGATGACTAATATCCTCTGGCTCGGATCACAAAGCTCCAATCTTGCGACGACTTCCCCTTCCTTGTCTAGCCATGCTATCACTATAAAATCAAAGAAAAAGACATTGTTAAATAAAATAGATCGGACTAAGCCTAGCTTATCTGATATCTCAAACATCCCAAGGAATGTCGACAAGTACTCTGACCGAGGTCGAAATCATCTGATCGTTAAGGATGTCAACTTAACAATCCGAGACTCAACTTCTTGACCAAAGACTTTCGACGCCTATACTCGACTCCTGAGGCTCATGAACTTTTTAACAATGAAAATAACACTTTTAAAAATGTAAAAATCATGTTCTGATACCATTTGTAACAACCCAGACTACCTGCCCACAAATATTATCCGTTTTGAGTTGTTCCTAGGGCCAAACCCCTCATGATTTACTCTTCCCACCTTTGGAAATCGCGTCTAAAGGGGAAAGATATACATACCCTTATAAGGCGTACTTCGTTCTCCTCTCTAACCGATTTGGGATCTCATATCATCAACAAATAGAGATCAAGGAGAGATCTTGAATGATGTGATAGATAAGATCACAGTAGATATACATTATCCCTAAAAGATAAAGACCATGTGATTTGATCATCTAAAGATACATGAATGTATCATTCCTAGTTAAATATAATCTCTTATCTTGTTGGTAGTGATGTAGATAAATCATATAAGATAAAGTCCTATTTGGATGATGATGTCATCCAATTGGGTAATGTGATGTAATCTGATAAGAATAGAGATGATCTAGTTAGTTCAGTTCAATTAAGATTTTGAATTATAAAGCCAAAAGTGCCGATAAATAGCTTATTTATGCCTTGCTTCAAAGGAGAGATAGAGAGGAAGGGAGTACGTTGAGAGAGAACATTCTTCCATATACTGGGCAATAATAAAGGTTTGTTTTTATCATAGCTCTTATATGTTTTTTGTTATCTATGATTATTTAATACTTTCGTAGTATTATTACTCGAGTGTGACAGTTAAATATTTTAAGGGTCGTAAAGTGTTCAAGAGCAAGGTTTTATTGGTCAATAATCATGTGGGAAACCAGAGTTTTGTTTATACGGACCTAAGTCAGATTGTCATATAAAAGAGTACACGCGACTTCAGTATAAGTTTGGTGTCTAGAAAACCTTTGTAATAGCTAATTTTCTCTTGCTTTGATAGATTAGTTTTAAAATGAAATTAAGCCAATAAATACTTGATGAATCATCATTAACCAATTTCTACAAATATGCGAAGAATTTAATTTGATTATTATGATGTTGATTTTTTTAACTTTAATTATTTAATTTATTTATTATAATGTATCTACAAAATTTGACATTGACATATATTGTGTTTACTTTAGAATTAAAAAGAGATATATTTATAATATATTAGATTTTTATGCATTTAATTAATATAAAAATGAAATAAACGTTTAAGATTTAAATTATAACTTTCCTTTATATTTGCATATAAGAATAATGTGGTTATATGATAAAGATATCACATGTCATTAAAAGGCCTTAATATTTTGATTTTTTCTAATATTTATTTCATAAGAGTGAACAATTACTTATAATCTTATATAATGTAAATTGATATGATTATGTAAATGCAAACAATTGAATTTATTGATTTTTAATTATTTTGAATAGTTTGTCATTTAATTTACATCCATATCATAATTTTTTCTGAAAATAAGACTAATAACTATTAAATTATTTAATTATTTAAGGATTATCTTCACTTGACTATGCCAAACGTCATATTTCGTGAGGTAGTTTTATATGTAATGTTAAATTTATATGGAGAACATGTATTATGCTTAACGTGTAAAAAATTATATTCCAGTAATAGTATGATAATGTAACAATCAACATATGAACATCAAATAAAAATATAATTGTTTTTGAAAGGATGTTGCATTGAAAAGTGCTTCAAAGAAAAGCTGGAAGATTCAGCCGTCTTTAATCGTTATTGTTTTATAAGGATAGAAAGAAGCTTATTTCATTTACATAAAACAAAGAAAAGAATTAAGAATATGACACGAGTATAATTGCGTTTTCAGTTTCACAAATGTTTTTCAGAATACGTTACACGGAAAAGTGCTTTAAAAGATACTTGATCAGGTTGTTTTGATCAACACTATATTTGTCGTATGAACAAAAAGGCATTATCCATATATTTCATTTACATAATCAAAGAAAAGAATTAATAATGGATCTTAAAACATATGCCGACAAAATTATTTCTAAAAGAAGCAACTTCAATATTGCTTTCTAATTTTTATTACCAAAGACAAATATATTATCATTATCAGATTGTAAAAATACTTTTATATTGTACACCCAACAATTCAGTAATTAAATGATTGTAGATAAACGAATTATTACACATGCAACTATTGTTTGTAAAAGAGCAAAAGTACGACATAGTTTTATCATACAAGTTAATAATGCCAAAGAAGGTTTATCGAAAAATATAGCAGATGAACTTACAAAAATTCCCTGTAAAATACATCGATGATTTTTGTATCTTCTTTTCAAAACTCAACAAAGAAGACGAACGTAGAGATTATTAAGAATCTGAATAACGAATGCAGATCTTTTTTCCACAGCTATTTTTGATATCTTCTCATATATGCATTGCATGACTTTATGAAATGAGTCGAGAAAGGTCAGGTGAGACGCGAATAACGCTTAACCAGGTTGACAAAAAATGCTGAACATAAAAAATGCGTTGACTTTCTCCTTGTCCCTGTGGAATGTATAAAAAGAATCTACCGCATAGAATTTGGTTTAACTTGCCTTTGCTCTCTTCCATACAATGACGATGCCGTAAAGATCTGATGAAGCCAATAAGTTCTCTCCATGGTTCCATGAGACGTCGACAACCGGGAACCTATGGCCCTGCATCCACAGATACTTGTCAAGTTCGGAGTCTTCATAAAGGCAACGGATACAACCTCCTATACAAAACCAACCTGTAGCTTGTTTACACATGTATGTTTTGGACGAGTTAAGTCATAGAAGTATACGTTAGAGTCCTCACTTCCAGCCACTGCATATTAAGTGAGCAAAGATAAAAACTTGGAATCACTATGCACAAGTGAACTCTTTTAAGTTCTAATATTCCCATTGGTCGAGCAACTTTTTAAGAAGTTAACACTTACAAATTATCTGAACTGAAAATTAGGTGGGTTGGCATGGTTTTGGTTAATCTAGGGTTCCCAGTAAGCAAAGCAGAAAAAGTCGCGAGGAAAGTGTGATGAATAGAAAATCATACAGACCTATGTATTCTCCTTTTTCAAGGGAGAGAAGAGGACAGAAAGAAGCTCTTATCTTGTGCACTCGTGGAGCCAATTTGAGAGAGCAACGAAGAGTGAGATAACCATTTATTTCCAACGCAACACTGCATGTAATCAAGGCATAGTTAAGCTAATTCAAGTTCCTAAACGACTAAAAGTAGAAAATATGCCATTATGAAACACCTGAAGAAAGATAAGCTTCCATCTTGAGTACATGTCAGCAACACAGGTCCTCGTGCCAGTAGAGAGAAGCTTCGGTATTGCACAGTAGTTACTGGATATTTGTTCTTGCTGCCACTTCGATGGCGGTGTGACCGGGATAAGGCACCTGCATGTGAGTCCATACTCACCGAGTAAACACAACCCTGCATGCATCATTCCATGAGTATTTGTCGCACGTGACTTTATCATACGTAAAGATTATTTGGCACATATATAGGAGGCTCACTTGTGCATCACCACAGAAAATAAGGTGACCAGTGTGATCGTGGTCCATGGACGTAACCTGGTCATCAAGGACCAATTTATGTATAATCCTTCCGGTGCTGAAGTTGAATACCTGTTATCTCAACGAAGAAATGCAAACAATAAAATGGGGTGAACTGAATTCCTTGGTTCTGTTGAAGTTAGAATTGGAGTTTCCAATTCAGCATCATTTGTAAAAATAAATTCTCTGATGGCTTAATACTGTCGTACACTTCCTAAAAGTTTTACTGCAGACCGTCATCATCAAAGGTGATGGTGCACTACTGAACAATTTTACAAAATAATTTCAAAAAATAATTTCAATTGAATATTGCAAGTTGCTCATTCCACCATGACTCAGAGTAACATATTAATGAAAGCATGTTGTACCGTGATTTCTTTGTTAGCATTTCCAACTGAAAGAAAGTTGTTATTTACCTGCATTGAAGGAGATAAGAGAGATCATTTGTCAAGAAAGATGTGTAAGACAAAGGAAGTAAGTGACAAAATCCTCAGGGCAAAACAAGGTTTTGGCATCAAATAAAACAGTAATTCAGAAAGCAATTTAATTGACAGAAAAAAACCATGGAAAAAGAAAAAGAAGATAAGACTATAAAATAAGAAGAGAAGAAGAAAGGGAAATGAATTCCTGGTGTAACAAGGTAATAGTTTTGAAACATGTGTCCACTATAACCAGAAGGTAAATTGGAATGAAATTTGACAGTTGACAAGAAATACATGCTAAATTTAAAGAAGCAGAAGAATGAAACTGAACTGTCATACTTACAGGATGAAAACGAATACAGAATTGTAAGGAAACTCCATATATCACTCGAATGCAGATGCCCCTTGACAACTCCCATACCCTCACAGTCTTATCCATGGATGACGATGCAATGTACTGATTGTTGGATGAAAAATCAAAATCTGGTAATAAATTATAGATCAGGAAGCTTCTAATAAAAACAATAACGTACATTAAAAAATCTCCCTTCATACCAAGCATAGTAGCATATCTTTTAGTAAGACAACTTTTATAAATCAATGGTATAACCACCAAAAACAGAACCAATATAGAATAATACTAGAAGACAAGACGTCATACAAAATATAATTCTGTGGTTCTCATTTTTCACACTACCCACAATGTGAAATGCGTGAAAAGGAAAAGTATACACAAGCCAAGTATGGACTACAGGAAAATTGTATAAAGCAAGGATTTCAGTGATCAATGCAAAATAGGGCCTTGGAGATTATGAATTTATAATGATGCATGCAATAGAGTTAACAAACAAGATAAACAAGGCAGGACTTGTATGATATAATGATTTATTAAAATTTTTAGATGTATCAGAAATAATACCAGTTAATCAAACCTGTAACATCTTGTGTGTGCCCTTTCAACTGTTTGAGGATTGAAGGTGGCTCAGAGACAGTGCATACTGTCAAGGTTCCATCCGATGCCCCAAATGCAAGTAGATCAGAGCTCATGTGCCCAAACTTCAAAACTGTAACTGTATATAAGCCCAATCAGACTGCAGGATCAAACGAATAAACATACTACCAACATTTCAAGAGACAGAAAAAGTGGTCTATGTTACTAGTTATGGTTACCAGCTGCTTTGCATTGATCAAAGATGCAATGCATGCCCACAAATGAATATGCAGGTTCAACTCTTCGATCCCGTTGGTGATCACTATCACTGACACTTGAGCTGAAGCTTGTTCTATGAGTTGAAGGCAGTTGTAAATCCTACAAACAAATATCACAATCACATGGAAGAAAAATGACTAACAACTTCAGAAATATTTTATATTGTCAATGAAACAACTTTCGATGATTTTAGAAGTAAATCCATAATCAAAGTTCTGGTTCCACAATAACACCTAAACATGATAATGGCAAGCAGGAAAGAAGTGGTATTTTGAAATTTGAGGAAACCATCATCAAATCAGCTAATTAACTCAATTCTTTTCATAACAAGGGGCAGATGCAAAAAATGAGCCAGAATTTATCATGGCAACAAGTATACAGTAAGCATATACATAAGATATGGACACCTTTTTGGTTAAGTACATACATGAGTTTATAGAGAAATGGAAAACAAAAGTTGTTAGTCTTTACGAATATACTGGAACTTAACATACAAAAGATCTATAGAAGGTGAATATGGAACCTTGAAGATGGATGATTAAAGTACAAAATGGAAAAAATTTTCTCTCCTCATATGTTGCATATTATAAATCACACTGATGTGCATATGCTGTCCTTGGTCCTTTTGAGAAGACCTATGCAAATTGAGATAAAAACAACTTGAATAGCTGGACTGCAAATGCATAAAATGCACATTGGCCATAGTAAAATCAACTTTTATCTTCAAAACATGTTACAATGTTTGAACTGTTGGGTCTGTTATGGAGATTATGAGAAGAGGTAGGCAATGGAGTGGAAAAGCTAATAAAAATCTTAGCTAACTTGACATACCCTGCTAGAGCTCCAGCTCTCCACCTCATATAAATGGGAGAGTGGACTTGCAGATGGAAGCCATCGCCCACTGATGCATCAACCAGTAAATTAACCTGATGTCAGAATTGTATGGAAAGATAATTTAAAAAGGACTCACAAACCAAAAATCGCAGTCATAAATGTTCATCATGCTTCTGTAGACGAACAAAGAATATTACGAGTTTAATGCATGGAAATACAAGGGAGAAGTAGAACTACATAAAAGAACACTCCATCGTGACACCTCCGCAACTAGTCTTCATAAATATGAGTCTATTTGAAAGATTCTCAACTCCCTAATAAAATTTCTAATGGACGGACCCTTCGGTATCTGTGAGTTCGTAACTGTTACTATATGACTGGAATAGCTTATGCTAGTTTCTCAATGCTAACCTGTCAAGATCTAGATGAGCATACGATTGCTTTGACCATTTCATTATGTTTAATTCTGTAATTAATATAGTTCTGATGACAATACGTGAAACTTATACATAGACTTTCAGCAACCTGTTTCCTGGAGTGCTTTGCTGGCTTAGTATCTGCGTACTCTCCCAATTTCTTGGCCTGCGAATGTAGTTACGGTAGCTAACATAACCTCTTCCATTGCATTTCCAGTCCTAAGAGAATTGAGGAATTTCCGGCATGAGCTTTACTGCCGTCAAGTTAACCAAAAAATACCAAACAATCTGAATCCATTCGTATAATCTTAACTAACGTGATCGGTGAATTTTCTATTTTATCATAACGAAATTGAGTTCAAGTAAACGCATAATCTGTTCTCCTAAATAAACTTCCACAAGTATCGACGAAGTAAAATTAGATTTGCTAATCTCCTTTATTTGCATTTCCCGAATCGGCGAGTTTCTTAATCTCTCACCAACTATACAAACAACATTCTTAAGCCATCATATAGTTCCAGTTCTTCTCTAAGAATCAGAAATTAGCATAAAAAAACCCAGATCTATCAACTAAATTACTCGATTGACTTCTACGCTACGAAGGCGAAAAGTACAAAAATAAACAACAACATCTAAAATATAAAGCTCACAAGGCGGCGAAGAACACCGGACTCCGCTTTCCGATAGAGAAGAAAGCGGCGAAGGCCGACGTAATCAGGATCGGAATCAGTGCTCGCAGGCTGAAGCAAGCAACTGAACAACTCAGGATCTACACTCTTCTTCTTCGTCTTCTCGTCGATTTCATCTGCATTTCTACCACCGTTACTCTTATCAACCTTAGTTTCTCCAAAGTACCTCTGGTTCTTGTCGATCGCTTCGTGCTCCGCCATTCTACGACAATTCCTCCGGCTGATTCTTCATCAGAGATCGCTCGAATCACTCGTCTGACCGATCAATCGCGAAGTTTCGCCGACGATAGAATTGATGAGGAGGAGATACAGTTTGGAGAAGGATCTAGATTTGAAATTGGAGAGAGAGAGAAAAAGATGAACTCGAACGAAGTGTTTTGGTGCTGATTCGGAGGCATATATAGGTTTGAACTTTGGTTATTTTCTAGTGGGCAAGGAAGACTGGAAGACGCAGTGTTTATGACGCCATATGCTTTTGTTTGACATTTTGTCAAAGCCTTCATAATAAATATAATTGATATTTGTTTATTTGTGTCAATTTTATTAAGTTGTTAATTGACGTCAATTGTGTACATTATGTTTCTTTGGTAATAATCTATAATTATTTGCAATAATGGTCTTGCAAATTGTTTTTATTCATGTTTGTGTAGATAAATAAGTGTTTTTGGTAGAAATCCATAAATAAGTCTTCTCTTTTGTTGCCTTTTTCTCATTTCCATAGCTTTTATTGTTGAGGTAAAGAGGAGTTAACGTGCTTCGAGTTTCATTGGCAAACAAAAGCAACCTTTTCGTGTTTTTTGACTTTTTCACTATTATCTATTGTAATTATGTGTTGACGACTTGACGTCCTCTTCCTCAGATAATTAAAAGACACCAATTTTTAAAATTGAAGTTTCATTAATTTTACTAAAAATTTTGGAAAAACTCTCTATTTTATTAAAATTTCGAAGCCCGTTAACTTCTTTAGATTTGATATTTTTAAAATACATA
>JAOSBK010000206.1:43382524-43396044 GCA_027568895.1 Erythroxylum shatona
ATATATATCATAATTAATATATCATTACTTATATTAAAAATTATAATAATATTTCACATATAATATTAATCAATCAATTAAAAATAAAATTTTATATTTAATATATTTACTATGATAGTAAATTAAGTTTTTAGTTATTATATAATAATAAATAAAATGTCCAATTTCTTATTTTATTTATAATTCATATTTTATAATAATTGATGATTAACTTGACTGATTTTTTGTTAAATAAAAATGTAAAAAACTATCATTTTGTTGATTTTTCCAATTCATATAGTGTTACTTATATGAAAGATATTAAAAAAATCATAACTACTATAAATTTTTATTAATTATTAATAGTATAGTATTTTATCATATTTTATTAACAATTAATTTGTCATATTTTAGCGATAATTATAATATATTAATTTATCATGCTTCATCAATAATTAATAACATATTAATCACTTTAAAATAATAGTATAATCAAGTCTTTATTAGAATTTTAGTATATATATTAATATACATTAAATTAATATATTATTAATAATTAATAAGATAAATTAACAGTATATTGTAATCATAATTTTATTTGTTAATACAAAAACTCCATCAAGTTTGTTATTTATTATTTATATAATAAAATCAAAATTAAAATTTTGTCATGTTATTTATTATTGTTTGATGTTATTACATAACAAATTACAAAATTAATAAAAAAATTAATTTATTATCATATTAAATTTTTGTTCAATTCGATCAATTTGATAATTCCAATGTTTGTCTCTTTTACTTTAAGATTTATTAGAATTATTTGAGTGGAATATTTCATTTAATTTAAATTTGTGAGTTGATATAACTTATTCAAAATATATAGTTAAAAGTGTCAGGAAATCGAGGCAAGATTCGATCTCGCATTCTGCGGAATAATTATGAAAAATTTCAAAAGCCAAGATCATTCAAAATTTTATATAATGATTTTGACATATAAATCATAAAAAAAATAAATTGTAATTAGTAATTTATTCTAAAACTTGATCATTTTCTTGTCATGTCCCTCGAATCGTTTATAAAATTTGCTCATCTTAACCATTATAGTTGCATAAGTGTTTCACCTCTAATGACAGAACATGTTAACAGAATTTTGTAACTATTACAAATAGAGTTAGAGAACGAGTCTCTTAGAGCTTAATTCTATTTATAATAAGTTTTGGATATTATAGTAATTTAATTAGAAAGAGTTAGCAAAGAGTGTTAGCTCCCTTAAAGATAGAGCCTATTTATAATAAATTTTGAATATTATAGTAATTTAATTAAAATCAAATTATAATTTCAATTACATCTTAATTAGATCTATAAAATTCTAAATAAATATCAATTATGTTCAAATAAGATCAAATATCTCATATTATTCCTTATTTAATGAATATTTCATTTTTAATTATAAAATTTCTCAAACTTAGCAATCAAGTTCAATTTGACTAAAATATCTTTTTTTCTCTTTAACTCGTGTGTAATTCATTAGGTATTGCCAACGAATATAGATTGTAACCCTAAACTATATTTAGGATTAGATAAATTAAACTCCTTTAATTTAAGATTTAGGATTAGATAAATTAAATTAAATTAATTTATCTTTAATTATGTAATTAAACAATTTATATTTATAGATCAAGATTACCATTTAGTAACACATTATGACCACCTAAATATTTAGGAATGTTAAACTAGTTTTGTTGAATCTTTTTACACATTATTTTATCATATAATTTTACCTTTTTATCATATGATATTCCAATAAGATATAGAGTATGAAATTAATGTCTACTTTATTTGACTCCAATCATGTTAGTTCTCTACCATTAGCAATTAATTCAATTAATGCCATTTAAAAACTATATTTAAAGTATCATTTCACCTTGGCCAAGGATTTCCCTAATCAATATTAATCGAGAACAATAGAACGTTCATCCTAATTACTTTAGAGTGATAAATCCTATATTGATCACTGAACTAGTTCTATATAGTTTATGCTACATCCAATGACTACCGACTAAGCTATCATTAACTAGAACAGTTCATAAATAGTATCAAAACATAGCAATCCCTAGATAAGATAATATGGAGATCTCAAGTTAAAAGATCATTTATATAATCGTCATAATGAGAATTTTCATTGATATAGAAATATTGTTCCCAATAGATTCTCATGTAGGGTCAGGTATTTTTTATATAGGGTCAGGTCAGTGAACTTTTTATCCAACAAGCACATATACGTTTGTTTAAGTATGTTTATACTTTAGTCTATGAGATCGACTACTTCCTTCATAAGCAAAACATAACATTAAGACTAGAAACAATTTAGGGATAATGAATAAATTCAATACAAATTTTATAATTATAATCTCAACGTAATTTCATTTACAATGTATATTTATCTCATGGACTTTATTATACACATCTAAGATGAACAAAATAAAGAATACATTTAAATTATTTTATCATTAACCTACAATCAACTGATTGGCTGTAGGGCATAAACCAACAATTTTTCACTTGTACTAAATCAAACGTTTAAGTATCTTATATCATATCACCATATGAAGAGCATGATGCTACTAGGACAGTGGCTTAGGGAGAGAATTCTATAAGATTTTCTATAGTGAGCACTTGTTAAATGTTATAACTTTCATCTTAATTATCATCATAATTAAGAGAAACTGCCTAAATATATGCTTAGATCTTTGATGAGACCTTTAACTCCTTTTGCATGCCCATTGGCTTTAATATTCTATAGTATATTATTGTTTTGAATAATGCAAGGAACTATATCAAGTTTATTAAAGAACTTTTTTTATCTAATTAATCATTTCCACCAAATGAAAAATGTATTATGGCTTAATTAGCTATCATTGCTACATAGGAACCTTTCCAACCTTAAAATAATATTGTTCCAAGTAAAATATACCTTAATCAGGATTTACCTCTCAAATTGATATCCTTATAACCTTGAACTCAAATATCAACTTATACATAGAATAATAGATATCTTTAATACTTCACAAGTATCAAATATCTTAAATACTAACCAACTTTAGTACATTATCTATTTACTTAGACTTGATTAGGTAAGCTACTTGCATATCTATCTTTACTGATGTAATTCCCAAGATTAAGTTGTTACATTTCCATATCTAATAAGGTTTGTTCTTAGACTATTATATTTTCAACAATTGAAAATATAAATTATTGTTCTCTATGAGCAGTATGTCTCTACATACTCACACTAAATAGGATAATTATACTCTCACTATCCTCTTTACAGACATGATAAATTCACAATCATCTCTAAAATAAACTATTTGGATATCTCATAACTTTTTAGTATCTAATTTAGTTTTAACATTAATGGATAATATATGATTCAACTATGCATCACATCCCTAAATCATTAATTTGACTCTTTTAAAGTCAATTACTGAAGGTAAGTTATAATACTAGGCATAGCTATAAAAGAAATAAATATTGTATAATACGATATTTTATTGTATTTTCCTCCTTATATAAAACCATACTCTTATCGAATTTAGTTTTAAAGGCGTTTACTAAAGAATCTCATTCTATAACACCCCACCCTCTCGAGACACGTACCCGACATCCTGAGTGATATCCGAGTCCGTGCCTCGTAAGGGTGGCCTACTAGAATAGTTAATCATTCAAAAACTTAGTACAAAATTTTTTATTAGCACAAGCATATGCAAAAATCAGTAATCAAATCAGGCCCACTTTATTCGTAAACTTTTTCAATCACAACAACACAATCATCAGAATTCTAATCGCCATTTGGGCCCATTACAAATACAAAATGTTTATAGCTATAATTTCATTACATTGCAAAATCATTTACAAACATTTCCAATTTGAAAAGTTATTACGAAATAGCATTGATCAATACATATAATATAAAAATTTTGGAATACATCCTTTCACACAAAAATTTAATAAAAATAATTATGTAGACATGAACTGATCCCGGCCTCTATCCCTTTCTTAAGTGCAGTAGGTATACTTCCATTTGTCTAGCATGGTACTCTTCTGAGCCTGAAACATATTTGCAAATTTTAGGTAAGTTTTGCGAACTCAATGAGTGACCATCCTCGATGGCTCACCCAATCACGTACCACATAATTCACATCATTTATCTAATAATCACATTAGATCACATACAATTAATCAATCATTCACGTGTTACATTCTATATATTATAATCATTCATATCATGCATATGCAGTGCACATGAGACCCACTTTCTATTTGTTACTTTGTTGTGACCGAGTGCCTAAACTGTCCCGTATTCATTGTGGATATCAGGCTCATTGATAACTGTCCCGTATCTGTTCGAGATACTAGGCTTATTGATAATTGTCTTGTATTTGTTGGGGATAACAGACTCATTTTACATAGTGAGCCTTTGGCTCTTAATCACTTTCTAAGCTCTAGGCTCTTTTTCACATTTTGAGCATTAAGCTCTTTTCAGTGGCTACTCTAGTCATAACTGCCTTTATGTTTCATGCATTCATGTAATGAAATGTATCACATATATTCAGTCAATTGAAAGTGTTCAATATCACACAATCATATTCACTATCACATTCTCATACCTTAGTCTGGCATTCAATATTTAAGTTGATAAAAGCACTTATTTCGTCCAATTCACATTCAAAGAGCACTTCAATATCTTATTCATACATCACAATCATCGGACCTTCATTGTCCGAAATCAACAAAATCAAATCACATTCATATGATCATTCAGTAGTCAATCAATGCAAAAATTCAAAATAGAACAAACAATGAAATGAGACCATCTATATCAACTCACAGTACGCTCCAGATTAACATTGGCTTCCCAGTTCTAGAAATGTCTAAATGCAGACGTTTATCCTGCACATTCAAATTATATAATATACACATTGCACTCTCACATTAATAACTTTGCACAATTATAAACATTCATTTATGCACAGATATGGATATGGAATATGTACAAAGCATGTTCATGATATTATCAAATTTCATATCTTATCCAAATTCTCATTTTATAACTCAATTACTCGTCATTTCATCTTTAGCATTATTTGCTCTCATAAAATCAAATTCTCATTTACTTTAACTTGGCACTCATTACTCATTTCCTTTGAATCACAACCACAATCGTATGAACCCCTTCATCTCCATTATACACATGTCCTTGGCACTTTAATACCAAAAATTCATTCACTATTGTTATTCTAACATTATATGATCATACAATATCCAAACTCTCATTCTTTCTTATAAATTCTCCAAAATTTTAAACCTTCGGGTCTATTTTTCATGATCAATTAGACAATGAAAATGCAGTAATTTGGCAAAAATTTCTTCTAATAACTTGTTCCGTATTGTCTTAAGTTTCTAATAACATAAAGATCATTGGATTTGGTTCAATATTCCAAAATTTATACTCCAAATAATTCGTACCATTCCTTAACTATAATAGTATTCTATACCCAACTTCAAGTTCGATTCTGGAACTATGGAAACAAAACTGGAATTTGATTTCTTCATAACAATTGTATCCCTATGTCTCTATTTTAATCTAAATTAATAATAATTCCATTTGGATAACTACATAATAAGTTATGCCTAAAATACCAAAGCATGTTCAGTAAAAATACTCCAGTTATCATTTTCCAGAACTCCTCATCAATTCCATCCCAAATTCATCGATAAATCTCTCCATAATGATTTCAGATGGTTATAATTTTTAGTGGTGATGAAGATCAATGTGTTACGAGTCCAATGGTTTAAGTCTCATGTCATTTGGAGATCGGGAGAAGAAGTTATGACCAAAAGAGTGAAGGATGTTCACATCAGTCCACTTCGGCAAGCATTCAATGTCTCATGATCGTGC
This sequence comes from Erythroxylum shatona, assembly GCA_027568895.1. NCBI lineage: Eukaryota > Viridiplantae > Streptophyta > Magnoliopsida > Malpighiales > Erythroxylaceae > Erythroxylum > Erythroxylum shatona. The sequence goes on from JAOSBK010000206.1 coordinate 43,388,463, forward strand.
TTATGCACGATCATGAGATTCAAGTTGGTTTAATGACCATGAAAGATGGACCCAAAGGTCTATTTTGAGAAGAAGAGAGAGACTACAGTGGGTGCATTTGACGAAGAAAAGAGGGATTGCACGACTGTGACATTTTGGAGAAGTATGGAAAAGCACGATCGTGACTCATTCTCTGTAAATAATTGAAAAGTTTTAAACTCATCATATCAATTTCATCAAAGTGCTTCAATATTCTCAATTCTTAATTTATACTAAAATTTAAATAACTTGAACTTTTCAAAAATTTTAAATCAATTTTCATTTATTATATGTAACTATATCACATAAAGTCAAAGGTAACCTAATAAAATATAAATATCATTATTTTATGAACTATTATCATATTTAACACATCACATGTATAAGATTTAACAATTCAATATCATTGTCGTTCTTTCACCAAAAATTGATTTAATTTTTCTTCAACTTAATAAGTTTCAAAAGTTGCAAATGATTTATAATCAAAAGGATACATATATCCTGGTACGTAACTTTATGATTCTAATTATATTGATTTAACAAATATGATATAAAAGAATAGTCTCAATTATCTAACTTTGTTTTCTTATCACTTATATGAAGCATAAGTTTCCTTTGATCCAACACACACAAACTATGTATATAAACTTGGATCAACTACTTTTACTTAATAATGTATTTCTTATCATACATTGAACATTATTATAATGTTGAATCCAAATTCAGTATCAAATACTCATAAGATAGAAATATATATAATCTCTATCATATCACGTTTTGGCAAGAAAAGTCATGCAATCATTTCTTCTAATGATAACTATATCATTCTATAGCAAATGCCTTCAATTGTAGTCCGCGTTTATACTTTTAGTAGGTTAAATGGAGTAGAGCAATTCGAGTACTATGCCTATTAACTTTACTTAATGCAACCTTGTACATCTTGCTATCATGATATTAATATACATCTTACATATTGTCATCAAAGTTTATGAGACATTAGTCAATTTAAATTGTTAATACATTTTGTCATCTATATGATATTCATATCTTTAAAACTTTGTTACTGATCTTCAACAGGGATTCCTAGTAAAATTGCATAATGGAAATATAATTTTTCTATCTTAAGAAATTTAGTTTATTAACTTAGCATCAACAATACTAAGCAAGGTAAATTCAACTCAAAATCAAATATAAATGTAAGAAAAGCAAGTAATTTATTATATGTTATGACTAGCAAATAAGATTAGGACTTTAATTACGTATTTAGGTACTCCACTATTTTATTCAAAATAATAACCTTCACTACTATTTGAGAAGATTACTTTAATCTTTCTAGTGGGTTAGAATTTCATTCAACTTTAATTGTTCTTAAATTTGTTTAACAAACCAACTAAACTTTATTAGGTAAATAACAACTTTATTAATCTCATCTTATGTGACTTCTAGATTTGTTAGGTGACAACTCTTGTGAAAATATATCTTATATGTGATTCCTAACCCTGTCTCAAAATTCATATGAGCATGAATTTGCTCATCTAAATCACATAAATTTAGTTAAGCAGGATCTATCTTTATAAGACTAAATATATTTGGGTTAAAACGACTTTGAGTTTGTTCAACAAGCCTAACAATAAACATAACTATAGTTTATTCTTATAACAATGGAAAGTAACAATTATGTTTAAAAAATGTACTTAGTATTTTAATATGAGATTTAGTTTCAAATAGCCTCATCAAACAAAATTATTTGTAATAACATCACACATATAAATTATGCAATATATATATTATATCAAACATATAAATAAAGTATGCAACTGATGCACTCATAATCAAATTATAAGCATAAAAAATCAAGTTTCGTTGGATTCTAGTTATTGAACTTCATAATATAAATAATATTTCTAACTTTATGGAAAAATTAGATTAAATTCATTGATTCTTATATGCGCTAAATTCTTAATCTAAATAGAAATTTAATTTTATCTAAAAATAATTTTCAAATTCAATTGAAAACTATTTCCAATTATGTTAACTCTTTTAATAAAATTTAATTGAAATTTTTCAATAAATTATACTTTTTACTTATTATATTTAGAAAACTCCCTTTTCAAAATTTAAGAAGTAAGATATTCTAATCCAATTAGAAAACTATTTCTAAATAACTATAAATCACTTTTCCTTAATTAGAAACTTTTCTAATGTTAAAAGGAAACTACTTTCAAAATTAAAAAATAATCTTAGTTCTAGCAGACGTAGAATTTTTTTATTATGCTTTACTAATTAATAAAATGACAGCTAGGGTTTGTTGATTTAGATCATAACTCAAACAATAAATCTTATGATTTCATAAGCATACAAGATCATACGCATGTCATTAAGAAGGGTAGGATGATATACTAACTTGAAATGCAACGGAATAACTCATTGTATGCTTCATGTTTTGCCTCCCTTGTGGGGATCTACTATAACTTCTCCTTCTTCTTCAACTCGTCGTGGTTGGAATGGATGGAGTAGACCGATCTTGTCACAATGCACTAAGGTCGGAAGAATTGCTAACTTGTGAAGGTATTAATCCTTATGGTTTACCCACAATGCTCTTAATAAGTTTAACAACTATTTTATAGGAGAGTGCTTAAACGCATGAAGACTTGAAAGAAGTGAGTGTTCTTGGCTCAAAGATGGGGAGAAGAGTATAGTATTCAACCAAAGAAAAAAAGTTGCTCAAAGGAACTACGAAATTCCCTTTTATATGCCACCAAAAGGTGCCTTTGAAGAGTCATGACTCTTCCAAAAGTTATGTCTCTTGGCGAAACATCATGACTCTTAGCCAAGGAACACATCCTTTGGAAAAGAGTCATGTCTCTTTACTTAAAAGTTATGATGGTACACTCATGACCATTCATTCTTATACATGAACCTCTTTTTTAGCCAAATGGTCACAACTATTGACCGAAACAACACATCATTTCATCCAAAGTACACATACCTTGGTGAAAGGGTGTCATGTATGTTCATTTTAAGGCAAGGTACATGATAAATCTTCCCCATTGGCCGAATTCAACCTCCTGGCTAAATTCATGTATCTATATGGAGGCAATGAACTTGCACTCTAAGTGCATGCATGCGAAGATGCATTATGGCGTGCTATAGCTCATGGTACACCCTAATGTCTATTGTGCACTCAAGCACGCTAGATTCCTTCATCTAGCATAACTAATTTCGCCCATTAAACTTTGGATTTCAGCTCCAACTCATGCTCCTTAATAAGCTCTTCTAGCTTAACAAGTGTGAACACATTTATAGCTAGCTTCAATTCCCAAGAACCAAAGATGAGCTGGTGTAATTTCAGTTGAGTCCAATTAAGCTTATCCCTAGCTTTTTAGCTATTAACTAGTTTTAATGAGCTCCCACGAGCTCACCTTAAGCTAGCTTTAGATACTTAAGCTAAGGGAAAGTCATGTCAAGCCACTTATACCTTACATGAGCTTCATTGAGCTCCCTTGAGTTGAGGGTTACCTCCTTACATGAAACCCAAGCACTTTCAAATATATCTTAATGCATCAAATGGAATTTGTAGCACTTAAGCTATAAAGTTCCAAAAGAGTTAGGGTTGGGATGCTTGTTCCTTATCTTGTGCTAATAGAATGGAAATGATAAGATCTGTGCTTTATAGTATTCAGAACTGTAAGTGTTATATGTTTCCCATTCCTAAGTTTGTGATTGCCAAGATTCAATCTATTTGTAGTCTTACTTATGGAGCGGTGTTGAAGTTAGTAGGAAAAATCTTGTAAGTTAGCAAATTGTTACTCTTCCGAGAGAGGAAGGTGGCTTCGATTTTAAGGAATTGCTTGCTTGGAATAAAGCTGCAATGATTCAATATTTAGTTGAGCTCTTGTCATATTATGATTCAATCTGACAAAAATGGGCTCATACAAATATTCTCAAAAAGTTTGCTGAAAGTCAAAGATGAATTGTTGCAATTTTATCCTCAGACTTATGCAAATTTATTTTATAATATGAGGGGAAAATGGTAGACTAAATGTTGGTGTTGCTTATGATATGTTTCGAAAGAAGGGTCTAATTTTCCCAGTCACCCAGAATATATGGCATGGTTTTCATATCCTAAAATGCTCTTTTCTTTTGTGGCTTACTAAAAAAGATAGGTTGTATACATATGCTAAAATGTAAAGGTTAGGCATAGCTCATGATTTTCCTTTGCATTGTAGATTTTGTGGGCACCATATGGAAAATATGGATTTGTTATTCTGCCAATGTATTTTTCCTAGTCTGTTCCACAAAGAGTAATGAACTGGCTTAGAGATTCTCGTATTGATGATAACCTAATGTCTTGGTTGAAATGGCTTAATACAAGAACTAACAAGAGTATGATAAGAGCACCTAGTTTTTCTACTATTGTTTATTATATTTGGTAGTTTAGAAACCAAATTATTTTTCACCAGAAAGAGTCTTCTGTTGATAGATGTGTTAAGGTTATTATTAACCGGCTGAAGCTTAGATGTAGTGTGTTGATTTGCCATATAATAGGAAAATTAGGAGCTTGTGTAAATGTTTAAATATCTCTCCTAGAATTATTGCTAGTTTATTTTTCTGGTTATGTCCATGTGTAATTGTTTTGCAACTTTTTGGTGCAATGGATTTTAATTCACTTTGTTCCAAAAAAATTGAAAAAATACTTTTAAATTTAATTTAAAAAATTGTTTACATTATTTATTCATAGATTAATTTCTTAATTAATTAAAAATTTCTTTAATAAATTATAAAACTATTTTAAAAATATTAAGAAAGCACATTTTTATTAATTAATCAATTGAAAAACTTTTAAAATTTAACCAAGAAAACTACCTTATCTAATAAATCAAGAAATTTATTATTCATAAATAAATAAAAAATTTATAAATAAATTGAATAATATTTTCTAAACAAATAAGTCATAAATTCAATATATTTAAATCATAGTGAAGTAACTAAATTTTAATTAATAAACATTTTTAATTATTTATGAAAATACTTTTTTAATTTAAAAAAATCTAATTAATCGAAAATAATTAATTTTAATTTTATAAACAACTTTTTCAAAATTTAAATTAGAATCAATATATTGAAAATAATTAAATTTAATTTTATAAACAACTTTTTCAAAATTTAAATTAGAATCAATAAAATTATTAATATTAATCAAATTAAAAAAATTAATTACTTTAATTTTATTTTAGAATTTACCTTAAATTTAAAACTCTTTTTGATAAAGATGAACCCTAGTTTCCGAAATGAATAAGTTGTCGCCAACCAAAAACTACCAGTCGTTATCACAATTCTGTAAACGTTCCTTTGAAAAACTACAGTAAACGTTCCTTTGAAAAACTACAGTAACTTTGACTAACTTCTGACAAGTTTTACGAACATTCTCCATCTATGGAGAGTTTATATGCTACCATTTCAACTGGTTCTGATGGCCACGCTGCCCCCCCCCCCCTGTGCCGAATATACAAACCACATATCCCAGCTTTAGTGCGGTGGTGAGTGGCCAAACTGACACTGGGATCGAGGGAAACGACAAGGACTGGCCAGAGGAGACCCCTATAGAAATAGCTAAAGGCAATATCAATATCATACAAGGCAAATTTGGCATGGGGGTTGAGCTTTCCTAAACTTTTAAAGGCAAATTAGACAAAATCTGGGCTAATGCGGTTATTATCAAACTCTTTGGCCGGAAACTGGGATTTCACCTGATAAAATCACGCTTGCTATCCCTATGAAAACCAACGGGGCCTATCAAAATTATGGATATAGAGAATGACTATTACCTTATCAATTTTAGAGAGGAGGATGACTATATCAAGATACTTACCCAAGGTCCGTGGATCATCGCCGGAAACGCTCTCTCTGTGCAACCTTGGTATTGAAGCTTCCGTCCCTCCACTAATAAAATCACTCATGTGGTAGCTTGGGTGCGGTTCCCTGAGCTACCAATTGCAAGGTACCACCCATCTATATTTACCGCTCTCGGTAATCTGGTGGGATGAACGGTCAAAATCGACCAACAAACCCAACTCACCCAGTGGGGTAAGTTCGCTAGAGTTGCGGTGGATATTGACCTAAGTTCCTCGCTCCGGTACATAGTTGAGCTAGATGGTGAGATTATTCGAGTAGCATACAAGGGAATGCCCCCAATCTGTTTTGTCTGTGGGCTGGTCAGACATGGCGTGACGTCTTTGCCCATACACCCGACTGTGCAACCCGTGACTGAGCAAGCCCAAGGTGACACGCAGGTGGCCACCACCGTAGACAACCGCAGCACATAGCCTGCTACTGACCTCCGACACGAGTAGTATGGGCCATGGATGCAAGTTCAAAGGCATCTCCGCCGGCAACCGCCACCCACAACGACCAAGCGAGTTGGTCGCAACATCGACCCATCCCACATGGGATCGTCGGGCCCACGGTTCATGGCTCTGACAGAAAAGGATCCGTTAGAAACACGATTGGACACTTCCCCAGTTCAAGAGGAGCCTCCAACCCATGACACGCCGTCTGCATCAACTAAACCTTAGGCTCGCTCACAATCCCTAACTCCATCACTGCTGAAGGATAATCGTGTGAAACGGCTGTTGTCTAAGGGACACGGAGGCATGGTTAAGTCTGGTGCCCAAATGACGACGCCTCAGCCAATCCAGACCGAGATTTGGGCCATCTTCAATAGACCCAGTCTATGGGCCAGAATACTCCCACGGGCCCAGTTATGCAAACTTACCTTCTACCTCATCCTTAGCCCAATTTAACAACAACCCAACATCATGCTATGAATCACGTGGCCCTATCCATTCCTTCCCATGCCGAAATTATCATTCCCGACCAGTCCATCAACCTTCCATTAAATACTGATTCGGATAGCGGGGCCATGGAAGAGGATATTAATACAGACTTTAATCACAATGCCTAGGTCACATCCGACCAAACCCATATGATACCCCTCCAAGACCGCCAGATTCAGGCCCAGTTGAAACATCAATCTTAGTAATAAATTTAGAGCCTGACACGCAAATGGAGGAGACTTCTCCGGAACACATAATGGATCCAAGTTAGGTGCAGATAGACAACTCAGTTAGCACTCATGCAGATTAATTCTCCTTCCGGATTTTATGAAGATCTTCATATAGCACTGTCAAGGGGCTAGAGGTCTGACCTTCAAGCCTATTATTAAAAACTATATCCAAATTCACAAACTGCGTCTGGTAGTTTTGGTCGAGCCATACATTAGTGGGGATCATGCAACTAAAGTTATCAGGAGCTTGGGTTTTAATCAGTCTTTTCGGGTTGAAGCAACAGGGCATTCGGGTGGCATCTGGCTTCTTTAGAAAGCTGATATTGTGGTCCGAATCCTTATCGCCCACCTTCAATTCATTCATACCAATATTGAGTAGGACCATCTGTCTTTTGACTTCACGACTATCTATGCTAGCCCTACGTGCTCATTACAAAGCTACTTATGGTAGTTTCTGCGAAAATTGCCCGGATCACCTTTAAACCCTAGCTATTCGGG
>JAOSBK010000206.1:43396054-43413166 GCA_027568895.1 Erythroxylum shatona
GGGGGGGGGGGGGGGGGGGGGGGCGGGGGGGGGGGCCTTTAACGCCAAGTTAGAATGCACGGACAAACGTGACGATTCTCGTCTACACCCGATAGTCAATTCTCATTTTAGGGACTGCGTGCAAAGCTGTAATCTCCAAGATCTAGGATTCTCAAGACCTCGATTCACATGGCGAAGGGGCCACATCCTCGCCAGATTAGATCGAACATTATGTTCTAATAATTGGTACTCGGCCTTCAATAACACTACAGTTACCCACCTTCCCTTTTTGAAATCAGATCACCGGCCTCTTTTAGTGTCTCTCAACACCAGAGCGTCTCCTTTGCCGACACATAGGCCCTTTCAATTTCAAACTGCATGGTTGACGCATGCTGACTTTAGACAATTTGTTGAGGAGCATTGGACCTCTACCACCTCTGATATCAGCAATGATCTTAGACACTTCGTGGACAAGCTTCAACAGTGGAACTGTCACATGTTTGGTAATATTTTCTCCCTCAAAAAGCGTCTCCTGACGCATCTCGAAGGCATTTAGAAAAGATTAGAAGATGAAGACTCTAACTCTCTTCGGGAGCTGGAGGACCAACTCCAATCTGATTTAGAGCAGGTCCTTTATCAGGAAGAACTTTATTGGTACCAGCGCTCTAAGAGCCAGTGGCTAGGCCAGGGTGACAGGAATACCAAATACTACCATGCGCTCACCATAGCCTAGCATCGGCACGCGAGATTCACTTCTTTGAAGGATGAAAATGGGTATGAGTTCTTTGATTTGACAAGCATCCGAAGGTTAGCTAAGAATTTTCTAGAGCAAATGTATATGACTGATAGCCAGACTCCTCCTGTCTGACAGATCCAGGGCAAGTTTCCCCTTACCCCCCCAAGCGATAGCAGAGTTGGCTAGTCCTTCCCACCTCATCGAAGTTAAAATAGTGTTTTTCAATATGGCTCCTAACAAAGCCCCAAGAATAGATGGCTTCTCCGCTGTATTTTATCAATCCCAGTGGGATATTGTGGGACCTTCTCCACCGCATTCATCCAGAGGATTTTTCGACATGAAGCTTAGGAGTCTGACCTTAACCGCACCATTATGGTTCTCATCCTGAAGATCCCGTCTGCCACTTCTATTGCCTAGTTCAGGCCTATTGCCTTATGCACTGTCATATACAAAGCCATTACCAAACTCATTGTTAATAGGCGTAAACCTTACCTAGAAGATCTAGTCACTCCGACCCAATGTAGCTTTGTCCCGGAGCGTTTGATTATGGATAATATTATTATCGCCCAAGAAGTCATCCACTCTATGAAAAAGAAAATAGGTAAGACAGGGATAATGGCTCTAAAGGTAGACTTTGAGAAAGGCTATGATCGACTGTCATGGGATTTTATTCAAGAAATTTTATTTAATGTCGGCATTCTCGAGTCCCTGATTAACGTCATTATGAAATGCATTTCCTCGGTTTCACTCCAATTACGTTGGAATGGGGAACTTAGCGAGGCTTTTTGGCCCTCCAGAAGTATCCGTCAGGGAGACCTCATCTCGTCATACTTATCTATCCTGTGTATGGAACGTCTCGGACAATCTATCTCTCAATCAATGACGCAAGGCCATTGGAAGCCTATTAGATTAAGCAAAAATGGTCCTACCATATCTCACCTGTTTTTTGCTGATGACCTCATCTTGTTCTCCGAAGCTTCTATTGCCCAAATGGACATTATCCGGGATACCTTATCTTCCTTCTGTGCTGCTTCAAGTCAACGAGTTAGCCACGCTAAATCGAGGTGCTATTTCTCCAGAAATATCCACCCTCACATTGCCCACTACCTAAGCAATGCCTTGGGTTTTCAATGGATGAAGGACCTCGGATGTTATCTGGGAGTTCCGTTGCTACATGAACAGGTGAACAAACGCACATATCAATACATACTAGACAAAGTTCACCAATGCTTATCTGACTGGTCAGCCAACCTTCTGTCCTTTGCGGGCCGCACCACTTTGGTTCAATCAGTAATTACAGCCCTCTCTAGTTATACTATGTAAACGATCCGACTATCCCGCAGTATTTGTGATGAACTGGAGAAATTAATGCCCCAATTCTTGTGGGGCTCATATATAAGCACCAAGCAAATTCATTTAGTTAACTGGGAGTCAGTCTGTAAACCTAAAGAGCTGGGGGGGTCTTGGCATTCGGAAAATTCGCAAAACCAATGATGCCTTTTTAGCAAAACTAGGATGGTTCTTGATTGACAAGCCTAACGCCTTATGGGTTCAAATTCTCTCTGTGAAGTATAAATTTGATGCCAACAAACTCCTCAATTCTATTGACACCATTGGCGGATCTATGATCTGGAAGAGTATAAAAGCTACTTGGCATATAGTGCTCCAGGGCCTGAAGTGGAGAATTGGTGATGGCACTAGGACTCAATTTTGGCTGGACCCGTGGGTTGGTCCGGTGGGACCTCTTATTACCCACGCCACAATGTCTATTCCTGATTCTTCTCGTAACCTCAGTGTCAAACACTTTGTGGACATTGATGGTAATTGGAATTGGGACACTTTGCAATCTTGTCTCCCGATGTCGATATGCAGGCCACTTACTAGTATTTTACCCCCGAAAGACCATCTAGGACAGGATAAGTTAATCTTGGGCATTTCTGACACGGGGCACTTCATAGTAGCGTCCACATACTCCTTGCTAATGGATCAAAAGGAAGTCTCGTTTAATGGTACTTGGAAGGCTATCTGGCAATGGAACGGTCCTCAACGCATTCACTCCTTCCTCTGGCTCCTCGCCCATGATCGTCTACTCATAAATCAGCATCGAGTTCGAAGGCACCTCACTACGGATGGAGCATGTTATCACTGTGGACTCGAGGAATCCTCATAGTACACAGTACGAGATTGCGGCAAAGCCCAACAAGTGTGGAGCTCATTTCTCCCGCAACTAGTCACTACTGAGTTCTTCAGTATGTCAGTCTGAGAATGGATTACCACAAATCTTCAATACCACCAACGATTGTTTGGGCAAGATTGGTCCATCCTGTTTAGTGTTACCCATTGGTTCCTATGGACATGGCGTAATAGGTCCCTCTTTGATGACCAATTCCTTTGGTCGTCCTTACCAATTTCTATTATTTTGTCTTATGCAGGTCAATTACACCAGGCATCCATGTGGCAAGGTGGAACGGGCCCCAGCCATCGGACTCGACATGAGCAACTTATTGGATGGTGCAAGCCTCCTATTGGATGGGTAAAGTTAAACACGGATGGAGCTTGCAAACGGCCCCCATCCTCTGCCACAACAGGCGGCATCATATGGGACAATGCAAGCAATTGTCTTGGAGGTTTTAGCCAGAATCTTAGCTAGTACTCACCAGTGACTGTGAAACTTTGGGGAGTGTATACCAGGCTCACGCTCACATAAAATCTAGGGTATCGTCAGATCGAACTCAAAGTGGACTCGATCGCAGTGATCAATCACCTATCGTCCTCGACAAGCCATTTTATGGCTCTCAATCCCATAGTTCAGAGTATTCATGAACTGTTCACTAGAAACTAGACTGTAATCCATCGACACATCTATCAAGAGAGTAACAGATACGCAGACTGGTTAGCAAACTATGCAACACATTTTGTAAATACACCCATGCCATTGGGTGCCACTCTCTCCTCTTCGAGGATATGTCGAGAATCTGTATCCCTCGACTTGTAGTATATCTATTTTGTTTCTTCCCTTTAATAAAAAAAGCTACTAGTCGTTGCTACTACCGCTTTTGCAGGAGAACCTCGTCGTCAACCACCAGCCCCCGGCTGCAGGTGATACCACTAGCGAGTTTCTCCCGCCATTGACAGTTGCAATGTTTATAACTCACCACCATTCTTTAGCCATAGCTCCACAATTGCACCTTACAGAAGCGTCTTTTTGTCGGCCCGCATGTTGCTGCCAATTGCCAAGCCACCACCGTAATAACCTCTGTCTTCTCCAAGTTTAAATTATTCTAGCGTGTGCAATAGCCCATCTCATGGAGCTGTTAGTCACTCACCACCAACTATAGAAATCCATACCAATGAGCCATCTCCAGCATGTTTCCGACAGCAATAATGTCATAACACAAAAGATTCGTAAGCAAACAATCCCTAATTTCTAGATTCAACATCAATTTACTACCATCGTCTTGTCCAACGCAAGTTTCAGCTTATGGGCTTTTACAAAGCCCGAATAATACCAAGGTTGAACTAAGTTTTATAAACCAATAAGTAGCTAAAGGTTTCTAAGGTTTCAACTTATTGAAATTTCCAGAATTCTCAATCCTGGAGTTTTTATTTCGTAACACAAGATTTATACGAAACTAATTAATCTGAAACTATTTCAGATTTAAGTTGAATCTAATTCAATTTCAAATTGTGAGTTTTAATTTTCAATTCCAAAATTATAATCAATAACAAACACATAATTTAATCAAATCATATAATTAAAGTTGGCTTTAATATTACTATTAATAAATCATGGCAAGATTTGGTCTCATGTATAACAGAATAATTACGAAATTTTTTACATTTAATTATTTAAAATTAATTGCGAAATTTTTTCATATTTAACTAATGGTAATTTGTACCCTATTTTAAAATTTGATCATTTTCTTATTTTATCTTTTGAAACTATTTATAGAATCGGTTCATCTCAACTATAATATTTACATAAATGTTCAACCTCAAATGATATCTATGAAATGTGTTAAAAGATCTCTTTAACTATTGCAGAAAGGTTTAAATAAGAAGTTAAGTTTTTAACAACAATATTTACATAAATGTTTGACCTCAAATAATATCTATGAAATGTGTTGAAAGATCTCTTTAACTATTGCAGGGAGGTTTAAATAAGAAGTTAAGTTTTTAACAACATAGCTATATAATTGAAATAAAATTCTAATTTTAATTAGACTTTAATAGAATTACAAGTAGTTATAACTAAATATCAATTATGCCCAAATAAGATCCAATACCTTATATTAGTTCTTATTTATTAAATATCTTATATTTAATCATAAAGTTATCAAGTCTAACTTAGATTAAAAACATCTTTTCTCTTTTCAACATGTTCTTTGTATGTGACTCATTAAATTCCTAATTATATTAACAAGAAATATAAATTATAACCCTAAATCATATTTAAGATTAGATATTAAACTCTTTTAATTTATCTTTAATTCTCTAATTAGAAAATTTATATCTATTAATCAAGATTGATATCTACATCATAATTACCCAAATATTTAAAAAAGTCAAAGTAGATTTGACGAACCTTTCCGTATATAATTTTACCTTATAATTCAATCGTTTCATCATACAATATTCTGATTAAACATAAAGTATGAAATTAATGTCTACTCTATATAAATTCAATCATGTTATTTCTCTATCATTATTAATTAATTTAATTAATGACATTTGAAAACTATTTTTGAAATGTCATTCCACTTTGACTAATGATTTTTTGAATCAATATTAATTAAGAACAACGAACATACTCCCAAATTACGTTAGAGTGATGAATCACTATTGTTCACTCAAGTATCTTCACATAATTCATATTACGTCTAATAACTATTGACTGAATTATCCTTGACTAGAACAGTTCATAAGTAGTATCAAAATATAGCAATCTATATAGAAGATACTTTGAAGATCTCAATTTAAATTATCACTTATACAATCGTTACAATGAAAATTCCCATAGTCAAACAAATAATATTCCAAATAGGTTTTTCATATAGGATCAGTTCAGTGAATTTGTTATCTAACAAATATTCACAATATTTAAGTATCTCTATACTTTAGTATATAAAAACGACCATCCCTTTCATAAAAAATATATATAACATGTGCTAATTTTTTTACGTTTTATTTATATCCAGTCTTAATAAAATATTAATTATGAACAATTTAAGGATAATACATAAATACAATATGAATATTATAATTATAATTTTATAATAATTTTCTTTGCAATGTATATTTTTCTTATAGAATTTATCATGTAAATTAAAATTTGTACGAGATAACGTATAACTTTAAATGTTATACGTGATATCATACTGAAATCCATTCACGGTGCAAAATACTTTCCACAATCCTATAACAATTTTCAATACGGTCTCTGTAATAGATACAATGTAACAAATAACTCTTTTAAGATTTACGTGTATTATGGTCTCATTTATTCAGAGGATTAAGTAGAAGTAAAATTTGCTACATCATGAGTTGGCACTAGTGGAATCATCAACAGGGTGCCAGTATCTGTTGAAGAACCACATTGAATCAGCCTCCACAGCATAGCCATCCTGGTTGCGGTGCCAACTGTAGCGAGCATGAGTTCGGTTCTTGATGTCGAAAATGGCTTGACCAAAACTGGCCTCGCGGTAGGCCGAGTAAGATGGCTGTGGCTCAGTCATGCTGCACCAGAAAAGAAAGATCAAAACCCTGCTTAAAAACAATCCAGAATAGGAGAATATACTAGGAAAAGGTATAACGGCCTTACTTGTTTGCCAAACCTTCGATATTCCCTCCATCACCGATCGTGATGTAAACTGGAGCAGATTGATCTTTCTTGGGAGTGCATTTTCCATTGATAATGTTGTAGTCAACATTAGATATGCGTTCCTGAAGAGACGACAAATGAAAATTATGAGCAAAAATAAAGGAGCCCTGGATGATATGACGAAGAAATCTCTGAAATTCAAGAGTATCGAGTTTGCGTGGCATACAAAATGAATAGTTAAAGAGGTTTCATCTGAAATTTGCTTTGAGAAAGGCTCTCCTTGAACTAACTAAAGGTTCTGTGAGTAACCAAAATCAAAATTCTGTTCGGAACCCGTGTTGTTGTGGGAGAAATTCCACGAAATCACCACGAGAATTGATAAAAGACGTGAAAAAGTACGTAGGAACTAATCACAAAAGGTAAACTTACTGATCGCTCATAGGCATGAACATGGCCAGCAAACACCACATCTACCTTGTACTGTACAAGCCATGGCTCGAAAATTACTCTCATGGTTTCTCCTTCCATATAATGGTAGTTATAGCTATTATACCATGGGGAATGCAAAAGGACAATCAACCATGGTGTCTCGCTTCTATTAACTTTTGGCAGCTCTGCTCCAAGCCAGTCATACTGTGGAGTGTATTTACCTAAGAAATAGACAAGAATGAAATCTACAATGTATAGAAGTCAGCAGTAAAGTCACTGATATCAGATACATCTGGACAGTGTCAGGGAATTAGATTCTATAGCTTAGATTCCATTATTTAGGAAGCATGGCATGGCAAGCACCATTGCACGTCATTTCGTAAGCAATAGCTTAGAGGAATTTAAATGCCTAAGATGGATTCAACTGCTATACGACATGCAATAGATGGATTCAGCTGCTATAAGACATGCAATTTAATAATATTTGTTGCTTAGTATGTTAATCTATGAACTATCAACTCTTACCGCATGCGGAGTATGACGACAAGACAATTATGTATGCGGAAGCTCTCTTAATTGAGTACCAAAATGGAGCTGAACTGCCTGATGCCTTGTAAGGAGTATGATACCGGCGAGAAAAAGGCTTGAATGGTTTTGTCTCACCCTGCAACAATAACACATGGAGTTGACAAGCATAGATTAGATCCAAAAGCTTTAGCTGTCATCTTTTTTCTTTCGCCCATACACATTGTAAGAATTAGTAATGATAGAAGATGAGGGATGTAACTTGGGGAGTGCTTACAATTTCAGGGGCAAAATCAATTTCATGATTTCCCACAGTCCATATCCAAGGTTGATAAGCAGCACTTGTCTCTACAAACCTTCCCCATGTATCCCATCTCACGTTGTCATGGTTTGGATAATTATCTGCATACGAGAGGTCTCCAACGAACAAGACTGTTTGGCCTTTTTGTGGGCTATTTTCATAGTGAGTGAGTGTTCTATTCGAATCAAAAGTCTGACCAAGGTCACCTGCAAGTACAGTCCAATAGTAAGCCTAAAAGTACAAGCTCTTATGTAAGAATCCTTACATATAGAAAGATCAACCTGCCATATTCTCATAATCAAAGAAACTCAAAAAAAAAAAAAAAAGTTGGCTACACCGTTTTGTGGAATGAAACTTGTAGAATTCATAGTGGGAATAAACTAGTCTTCTCATAACCACGAAGCCGGTAATCTATGCAAATCAGACATTAGCAAGATCATAACCTATAAGACCAAAGGTGTAGGGGACATCAGGGCCAACAGCAGCAGGGGTTGTGAACCAGAATTGGCGCTTAGCGTGAGAAATACCAACTTCATAGTAGTATTTGGTGTCGTGCTGTTTAAAAAAAAAATAAAGATGAACCAAATCAACCAAAAGTAAGCGCCTAAGTATGGTCCATATCAGAAAGCAACAGAGATCAATAAAAGGCCAAATTAAAAAGAAGAAACAACAGAAAAGCGGGAGATGCAACAACTTTCTTAAAACTTTACCGTCAGATTTGTTACGGTGGCATGATGAATATAACCAGAAGTGTAATTGAAGAATTTATAGATATAATGTTTGCCTTTGGCCGTTTTCTTATGGTTGCTACCTTCACTCCAGTAATGCACTTTACTTGAACCTGGTTTGTCCTGAGTCACCCATGACACTATCACTGCTTTCCCTTCGTGATCACCTTGTGTTATATGGACCTTAATTCAAAAGCACCGAATGCCAATAAACCAAGTAAGCATTAAAACACACCTAGACATTAGACACAGTTCTCAACACCAAAATGAGAGGTATCAGCAGAGAATCTGAAAAAAGATCGAATCTTTACTACTGGTTGTAACTTAATTCACAAGATCCATCCTCAAAAATCACGGAGAAATGTACGCAAGTACACCAGAAACTTCACTACTGAAAGAGGCTAAAAGAGGAGATAACAATAAGAAAACATTGGAAAAGAGACATATATACACACCTGTTGAGGAGCATTGTAGCCAGCAGGGACCCTGAAAACATCACTATCAAGTGGCATATCCACAGTTTTCCCCACTTTCCTAATATAACTGCTGGTTGTGCCTCCATTGCACAACACTGCCACCTTCAATACAAAGCCTAGGACAACAACGAAAGATAACAAATAAGAAGCGCCCGGCTGCTCCATCTTCAAGCCGTATCCACCTGTGTGCTCCACAGGCTCTTAAGCCTTCAGTTAATAGGCTATTATGGTAGGTTTCTATATATGTTATTGCTTCTTAAACCATTAAATATGGTGATTATTCAGGGATTAATTATGCCAATATATAGATGGGATTTCGACAGAGCTTAAAAGCTTGGGAAGTATACTACCTTGGTTGGAAACGTATGGCAGTCTAAGCAAAATAATGATGTGATCGTGTAAGATATTCAAAGCTATCGATGAACATTGGTAATAAAATGAAGTTGACTCACTTTCTTTTATTTCAATCCAAAGTGTCAACACGTTAAAACAGTAGGAGGGATCTATAGGGCATTCAAATAAAATTACTACATAGATTTTATCGCATGTTATCCGAATTCTCTCAAGATGCAAAAAAGTGAGTTGTCCTCCTTACTTTTGCAATAATCGAAATCCACACAAGGGTATCAAAATCACACAGAGATTACGTCTTCTTATCAACGATCTCCTTACTTGAACCATATCTTGTTGGTTTCTTTTCTGGCCTTTTTTGTCTTCTAAATCACGTGGGTTGCTAGCCTGACTTGCCTGTTCTAAGCAAGGCACAACGGGTGAGCAATTACTCTTTTCTTTCTTTTTTCACATCTATGATGAATTGATGATACTATGTTTTCGCTTCTATTTTCCTAATAAAGTCATGTCAAGTTGGTAATCTTAAATCTTGCTGAGTGTGAGCATAACAAGCAATATATTTTCTTCTGCAGAGCAATTTCTTAATCGGTGAATAGTAAGCCTAAAGTTGAGAAACTGAGAGAATTTTGGAATTAAATCAGTAATCACGTTACAACCAACGTGTTGCTGTGGTACCTTGAACCTGTCGAGAATCTAAGTGCGTTACGACCTATTCTGCAAAGGTCGAAACTCCAAACCTCTAAGAGAGCTGTGATACATAGACGTCAACATCAAATCTCCAGCCTGCCTGGATCAATCTTCCAAATTTCTGTTTTTATTCGAACTGATGAATTAGTCATCCACAAGCTTGGCTCCTACCCACATTTATTTTATAATAGGAAAATTTACAATCTTTAATGAATAGTGGAGAGTAGATTACATGCCTTAGGCAAACCATTTGATAAGTTGAGTCGGAAATCCTTAACAGGAATTAATTTCATAACCACATTGCAGATAATATATTAAAGCTATTCCAATCACTTGGCTATGCCAATCGCGTGGACTGCCGCCTGTGACCTTCCTTTTACTTGTGTATGGCCTTGCTGCACATGCAATACTCTTCGTTCTACGAGAACTTACGGCTAAAATAAAAGAAGAAACCACGAAAAGGACGGTATGTGAACTGTAAAATGAGATAGAACCAAAGCACTGGATTAGATTCTCCCCATTGTCCAGTTATATTACATGTCTTAGGATAGAAGCCAAACTTTGGGGACTTTCTTTTGTTGGCTAAAAGCCCAAATTAAGGCTTAACTTTTTTTGAATTTGATTAGTTTAAAATTAAAACTTGTAACTTATTCATAAGAAGTTTAAAATTTCACGAGTCTACTCAATTTAAGATTTTTTTTAGACATAAATTAGAGTGTGTTTTACACACGCTATTACATGTAGTTAGTTAGTCTAATTTCTTGCATGGATAAAGAATGGCCTCTCTAAACACAATATTTCTTCTCTAAACTTATATTTAGTCAAAGCTTCAATTAAAACAAATCTTTTGATCATTTACAATGCAAGTAATCCATCCTTTCTCTATATTACTTGCTGAGAAAAGAGTTATTGTTGATCATCATTTTTCATATTTTTGTGCTAATAAATTTTTTTAGTGAAACCTTGAAAGTGCTAGGTTGCGAGGTAATGCACCCTCATCTGCAAAGCCATTTACAAAAACAAAAAACAAAAAACAAAAAGAAAGAGATGAAATCTCTTCATATAAATGATGAAAATCTAATAGCTGATGCCTCTACATAACCTAAAAGGTTTATATGCATGACCCAAGAATGGAGATTTTGGAAGCGTTTACTCACCATAATTAGCATTTTGAGGTGAATAATGTTGATATGAGTAGTAGTGTAAAACTATTGGCGGCTTATTGATTTGCATTCACATGTAGGTGTACGTGGATATATTTGCTACAGCAATGCTGCTGTTCGGATTGTCATTAGTTATGGTGAGCATCTGTCATTTTGTTTATCTATGTTTCTATTTCATCTACCGTCAACTCTTCACCTTGTTTTTTCCTTTATAATATCTATTACTTTCTAGCATATGATGTTATTACTACTTGGTGTGATGAGTTTTGCATTGTAGTTAGCATTAGACTACAACATTATTATGATAAATAGCAATTTGTTTGCTGGAGTTTTCTATATTGGATTCTTTTTTTTGTTAGGCATGGCATGTTATTCATCTTCTTTCCACTTTTAGCATATTTACATTTTCATAAATATATATATTGAAAGGTTGTTTGTATTTATGTTTCCATTTTCATTTTTGGATTTGTGTTTTCAGGACTCATATTATGGTTGAAAATGCGAAGAGGTATTTACATTTTTCTATACTTCCACATAGATCTAACATAGTGTCAAATAAATGCTTACATATTTATTTCAAGTGTTTGGAAGATTCTCTTAGTGGTGCAATAATCATGTCTAAAGGTGAGAAAAAATCACCCATTCAGTTCACCCGACATATAATTAGAAGAAATGAAATTGATAGTTTTTGTAGAATAAAAAATTTAGTTGGTTTTTTAAATTACAAAAATCGAAGATTTAGTTCAGGTTTTGGTTTTAATCTAACTCAATCCAAACCAAACCAATATTCTTAAGTTTACTTTATTCTTTTTTTTTTGGTATTATTAATTTATATTTTGTTTCGTTTTTCTAAAATAAGTTTTTTTTGGAGAAGTGTAATGGGAATTGTTTTTCAAGAGCATACCACCTATCAAACAATTTATTTAATTTCTTTCTTTGTTTCTATTGTTAAACTTTCTTTCTTTGATGAAAATAAAAAATTTTAAGTATGACATTCTTATTTACTTAAATCTTTTTAGTAATGATGCTAAACCCATTCTTTTTTAAAGAATATTAAACCATAATTTTTTTTATTTAATACTACAATCTTATACATTTTAATGGTATTAGATAATTGTTTTGATTTTTTAAAAATAAAATCAACTAAATAATTGCCCTTGATAAAATATAAAGTGCTCTCCTATTTTTATATATCAAACCTTTTGTTTTAACTTTTTTTACTGTTAGAGTTAAAATTTGTTGGCTCAAAGAGTGTTTTTTTTTCCTTTTTTTGAAAGGTAAATAATAAATTGACTAGAAGAAAATAGAACAAGGCTAGTTTAGGACAATAGAAGAAATTAGACTAACTAACCTGATTGTAACGACGTGTATAAAACATGCCCTAATTTTTGTCCAAAAAAGTCTTAAATTGAGTAGACTCGTGAAATTTTTCACCTTCCATGAGTAAGTTACAAGTTTAAGTCACAAACTGATCAAACTCAAAAAGGTTAAGCCCCATTACAAGTTTAAGTTCCAAACTGATCAAACTCTAAAAGGTTAATCCTCAATTTGAGCTTTTAGTCTTTTTTTGTTATTCATAAATGCAGTGAGCAATAACTACAATACCAAGATCTACATTTTATTTAGAGCAATAACTAGACAATAAATGAACATACCTCCAATGTTGGGCATAGCATTTTGATTCATTTTCTGCATTCAAGAGACCACAAACTTATCAATACTTAACAAGCATGTGCAAGAGAGAGCTTATGGTAGAAAACCCTTTCCAACTATCACCACACACATTCACCGAAAAACACATTCTCACCTATATGTTATATTTATAACATGCTCTACCCTAAGGGGTAAAATGAGGCTAATTGTGTCATTTCAAAATTCTGATGAACTATGGTTTAATGGGTCAACCTATAGTTATTAGGACACTACTATGTGCCTCAAATAGAATTAGTAAATTATTAATCATCCTATTATAGTTATTAAACATACATTAGGCAATTCATTCTCCCACTTGGTTGTGAATATGAAATTAATGCTATGATTATTTTAGTCCATATACTTCTAACATTCTCCCACTTGGACAATATAATCAAGCCACCATACCAATCTCCATCATCCAAAGGCAGTCAAATAAATTATATGCAATATCATATTGACAGGATATAAACTACATATGATTAGGCCCTAAAGATATTCAAATCCAACAATAACCATTAAAACATGTATGCAATACAACAACTGAAACTAAGCATTTGTCTTATTTTATACCTGTCATTTCGTCAAACCATATATATATACATCAACATATATATGTCAATAATAATAAAAAGTGACTGCAAATATCATTATGCATGTTTCATACATACAAGTCATAATCAATCTATACAATGTACTAAAATGTTCAATACAAAATAGCAAACTCCCACTAATCTTATCAAGCTAGGCTCCTAACAATCCTATACAGGAAATGTGTTCTGCAAACACACATATAGGTAAGTCTTTTGTAAGTGAACCTACTAGCATGCTAGCTGTAGGCGTATACTTAATAGTAATGAGGGATTCAATAACTTTATCTTCAACAAAATAGTACTTTATGTCAATATGTTTTGAGTGAAAAGTACTTCTAGTGTTCTTAGAGAAAGCAACAGCTACTGATTTATCACAATACAACTCTGGTAAACTCGAAATAGAGTCTGCAATACCCTATGCTGAAATTAAATTTCGCAACCATATTGCTTGATAAGTTGTCTCATAACACTTCATATACTCTTCCTCTATTATAGAGGACATTGTGAGTGTCTGTTTCACAATTTTCTACGACACAACTCCTCCAGCAATCATATAGATGTAGTATGAAGTGAAATTTTTATCATCCATGCATTCTGTATAATCAGCATCACTGAACCTAACTATATCAAGAGTGTTAGTTCGCCAATAAGTCAATATATGACCCTTGCTACCCTTAAGATACCTAAAGACTTTCTTAGCTGCTTTGCAATGGCTAAATCTAGGATCACTTAAGTATCTTCCCAATATGCCTACAACAAAAGCAATATTAGGGTGTGTGCATACTTGATCATACATCAGACTGCCTATAAGTGACGTATAAGGATCGATTTTTATTTCATCTCTCTCTTTATCATTTTGTGGACATTGCGTCTTTGAGAAATTGTCACCCTTCAATATTGGTGCCTTTACAGGAAGACAAGAATGCAAATTGAATCTTTTTAAAATCCGATCAATGTAAGTCTTTTGAGACAATTGAAGAATCCCGTTAGCCTTATCTCAGAGAATCTGAATTTCAAGTACATAAAAAGCCTCACTAAGATCCTTCATATCAAAATGGATAAATAATAGTTGTCTTGCCTCAAATAATATATCAGTATCATTAGAAGCAAATAGAATGTCGTCAATATACAATATCAAAAAAATGAAACTGCTCTCACTGAACTTCATCTATATACATTAATCAACTACAATCTTCTTAAAGTCATTTGTAGTGAAAACCATGTCAAACTTGAGATACCACTGCTTTGATGCTTGTTTTAACCCATAGATAGACTTCTTGAGCTTCCAAAACCATATGTTCTTTACCAGTCATCTCAAAACCAACTAGTTGAGTCATATAAACATTTTCATACAAATCTCCATTAAAGAAGGTGGTCCTCACATCCATTTGATTACATTCTAATTTTAAATGAGCAACTATATCCATAATGATTTGCAGTGAATCTTTGGTAGAAACTGATGATTCTTTTAAATCAATCCCTTCTCTCTGGCTATAACCTTTTGCCACAAGTATAGCCTTATACCTTTCTACTTATCCACTTGAGTCATATTTGATTTTGTAAACCCATTTGCACCCAATGGGTTTGCAACCTTTAGGTTGTTCAACCAACTCCCAAACTCCATTTTGTGACATGGAACTCTACTTATCTTCCATTGCATTAATCCATAACACAGATTAAGGACTATTTATGGCTTTTTGATAACTAATTGGTTCAGTAGTATCTCCCACATCAAACTCATGTTCCTATAAATAGATAATATGGTCATCAGGAAAGGCAGATCTGCGTATTCTTTGTGATCCCCTCACAATAACTTAATCATCCCTAGTATGAATGACTTCATCTTGTACTTGATTCTGAGGTTCATTATGAGATTCTATTAGAATCTGTTCAATCATAAGGTCATCAGTGGGAGCGCAAGTGACGGGTACAGGGATTAGAATACATTATTCCCTGAATACAATTTCTCTTCACTCTTGACTTGAACCAAATTCATCCTAAAATAGACAATTGTATCTGATTCTATGACTCTAGTCATGTGAGATGGGCAATAGAATGTTGAACCCCTTGATCCGATGGTGTAGCCTACAAAGTAGCCACTAATAGTTTTCAGATCAAGCTTCTTAGTTTGTAGATCTTAGGGCCTTAATTCTACTTTGCATCCTCAAACGCGAAAATGGCACAAGCTTGATTTTTTACTTGACCATAACTATTATGGAGTCTTTGGGATTGACTTACTAGGTACTGGTTTCATGATATAAGTAGTTGTCTTCAACGCCTCACCTCACAAAAATTCTGGTAAACTAGAATGAATTAACATACACCGCAACATGTCAAAAAATATGTGGTTTCTTCTTTCAACGATTTCATTCTGCTGAGGAGTTCCTGACATTGTATATTTTGCTTCAATATCACATTCTTGCAAGTATCTAGCAAAATACCCTAGATTCCTTCCACTCTCATCATAATGCCTATAATACTCTCCGCCTTTGTCAGAATTAACCACCTTATTTTTCTTCCCCTTTTGAAGCTTAACATTTGTTATGAAACTCTTAAACGCATCCAAAGACTTAGATTTTCATGAATGAGCTCCACATGGTAATACCATAAAACTATCAATAAAAGTAATGAAATATTTATAACCACCCATAGCAAGTGGAATAAATGGTCTAAAGATATCAGTATAAATCAACTCTAACAATTTTGAGCACCTGTCTGTTTTGCTTTTTCTAACTTTTGCGATCAACTTTCCTTTAAAACAATTAATACAGGCAGTGAAATATAAAAATCAAGATCCTAAAGTGCACCACCTTATACCAACCTCTCCATTATGTCTCTAAAAATATGACCTAAACGTTTGTTTCATAATATAGAAGATCTCAAATACAATCTCATACATTTGGAACCAACAACAGTATTAAGAGAAAAGGAAGAAGCAATAGTAACAGCATCATTCAACTCAAGTTCGTATAAATTTTCACATAAAACATCACTTCCCACCAAAAGAGAGTCATGATACAAAGTCAGTTTTCCAATAAAAGACCATAACCTAGTCTATCTAAAATAGATACGTAAATCAAATTCCTCCTAATAGAGGGTAAATAAGTAACATCATGTAACTCCAAAAGATGTCTTGTATTCAATTGTAGTCTAATTCTCCCAACAAGTTCAACTTGGACTTTAGTATCGTCTCCTATGAACACATATTGCTCAAAACTAGTCGACCTTTTTCGACTTGTCAATTTCTGCAAGAAATTCATACTTTAGTATCTAACCACCAAGTTTTTGAGGGCATATCAATAATATTGGACTCTAAACAAACCATCACTAGGCTTGACAATTTTGACCCGACCTGACCCGATTTTAGCCAGGGTTGACCTAGTCATGATTCATCCATGAGCCAAAACAGTTCGACCTGACTGGGCCATGGGTCGAGCACGAAACCCGTAGCTGGATTAGAACAACAAAATTGACGTCATTTTGTAATTTTTTTAGAAAAGTAAGGAATGAAGTGAATCACACGTTAATACAATACTTATAAAACGATATAGAATACACGAGAAGGGGGGGTTGAATTGTGTATTCCCCTTTTTGAAATTCTTTCAAAAACGTTTGTTAAAAAATAAAATTC
>JAOSBK010000206.1:43413238-43427551 GCA_027568895.1 Erythroxylum shatona
TAATTCCCATTCAATACCTCGTTTATTCTTGCTAAAATTTAAGGCTCAACTACAAAAATATAAAGAAGGAATCAAAGAATAATAAAAATTGACAAATAATATTTGTAACAAAAATTCGGGGCCTAACAAGGAATAACAGTCATCTCCTCGATATTCCATTACTCTTTCTGAGCATTATAGCTTAATCTGATCGAATCAAATTTGCAAGGAAGAGTCCCCATCATAAACCATACCATGTAATAATTACCAAGGTCCATATCCATAGCCTTAAACTTATGGTAACATCCCATAAGCTTGTCGATGTGAGACCTATTGTCACTTGCACCATCTTAAATGGTGTAATGAAGCATGTTCAAGTGCTCATTCTTTGAGAACTTCTTGTACTTGTTCGTAATGGCAGTAAGAAAATCCTTTGCACTATCAGCCTCGAGAATACTATCATGAACAGATTCATCCGTGTGATATCTCATAATCATCAAGCAGCATCGGTTAGAGTATTCCTACTCCTCATAGGATTTCTTATCCTTCTCTGTAGCATCATAAGCAGGTTTAGGTGGTGCATCAATTCTTAAGGCCCAGTCCATTTGCATGATAGTCAAATTCATCATAAGAGATTTAACCTACTGCTTGTGATTCGTTCCATTCAGTGTTAAGATGGCAAAGACTCTCGGATTGCTTAAAGCTGAATGAAAACCAAGAGCAATAACCATGATATGCAAGTTAAAATAGAATCATGAAATTTGTGCTCTTTTTCTCAAAATTAATTATATCATTCATACTAGAGTTCCTTAAACAAATATAGAACTCATTCACATGTAAGAATAATATATTAAATATTATAACCAAATCATCAATGTACTATTGAAAGAATAGAAAAATTATATGGTTTATAATATTTCAATAAAATTTTTTCACCATGTTAAACATCCTACTAAGTAGTAATTATCGACGGGACAATTAATTACCCTTATGGATCTTAAAGTTATTTTAGATGAAAAACAAAATTTAAAAACATATTAATATTAGAAATTCCTCATCACAAATAGTTTCACATGCTCAATTTTACAACAGGTAAAAATAAGCATTTACTATTGTCAAAAAAATAATAATGTTTATGCCAAAATAAGATTAAAAACAATTAGAATTATAAAATAAAAAATCACTTATTAATCTTGTGCATAAACATATGAAAAGATAGAACTAAAAAATGGAGCAAAATGATGAAAAAATGGTTGGAAAAAACTTTTCACATGCCACTGTACAAAAATTTTATTTGTTATTATTTTTTAATTTATTATTATTATTATATTTGAGCACACAGGTCAACCCTTAGATGTGGGAGTATGACCTGCCTGAAACTCAGCCTCCGATCATCCATTTCCGACAAGACTTAAGGAGTTTTCTTCTATTTTTCATGCTCTATAGATTTCCAATACCTGTTTCAACCAAAAATACTCCAAAACTTGAAAGCTTCAAATCCATTTCAGCCATTAACAACCCCCAAAAACTTCAAAAAAGGTGATTCATTCACCCAAAACAAAGTTAAAAGCCAATAACAATAACCAAAAACAATTTCTACACCTTCATTGCATCATTTTGAAATTATTTGTGCCAAAAATAGGTTTGGGAAAAAACGAGTTTATACCCAAAGTTAAGCCTTAAAATCAAATAATCATGAATCTATGATACCAATTGTTATTCATAAATGCAGTAAGCAATAACCACAATATCAAGATCCACATTCTATTTAGAGCAATAACTAGAAATTAAATGAACATACCTCCAATGTTGGGCATAGAATCTTGATTCATTTTCTCCATTCAAGAGACCACAAACCTATCAATACTTAATAAACATATGCAAGAGAGAGCTTATAGTAGAAAACCCTTTTCAACTATCACGACACACATCCACCGAAAAACATATTCTTACCCATATGTTATATTTATAACATATTCTGCCTTAAGGAGTAGAATGAGGCTAATTGTGTCATTTCAAAATTGTGATGAACTATAGTTTAATGGGCTAACCTATAGTTATTAGGATACTACCATATGTCTCAAATATAATTAGTAAATTATTAATCATCTTATTATGGTTATTAAACACACATTAGGCAATTCAATTAATGGATGTGAATATAGAATTGATGTTGTGATTATATTAATCCATATATTTCTAACATCTTTTTGTCATCTCTTCTCCGATTTTCCATGTTTATTACATTCGCATTTTGTCACTTTAGTGATCTTGGTGGGAAATAATTTTATATTTTTAAAAGAAATAAGATAATCTTAATTTATAAAATATGATTAATTTATAAATATAATAAAATTTGGTTTTCATTTATGAGACTTCTTTGTGAAATTAATTATTAAAATGAATTATGACAAATCATTGTAATATTTGATCTTTAAAATTTTTTACTTGAATAAGTTAAGAAAAATATACAAGTATATATCGAAAAGTATGTCAAGAGTATTATCTCTTATAGAGCTCATTATTAAATGTTGATTCCTAAATCATCACGTTTGTCTAATAGTTATCATCTCTTGCTTATACATATGATGGGTTTAGATTGCCAATATTATGTAATTTCCCATACTTATCCTATAACCCATGCGCTAGCATACCACGAGAGCTCATAGTCTTATATTTGTTGGAATATATGATGTCTTGATTAATAAATCAATTCTTGAATAGATTTGTATTGTATACCCTAAGTCATATCTTGTATTTTATTCTCCTTTGATCTCATTTATTTTATTGTATCATAAATATATTCAATTCTCTTACTAAGAGTCAGTGGCCACCTTTGAATACAAAATTTTTTTATGTGATTTACTAATTAGAATGACCTTTCTCTATTCTAAATTCTCTTGAATTTAATTTAATTTACTTCCTATAATTGTTTTATAAGATTTTGTTTCAAACTTGATTTTTTAGAACTTTTTAAGCTAGCAAGCATTAAATTTAATTCTTAAGAATTACATTAATCCCCTTTATGGTCATTTCAATACACATAGTAAGAGTCACATGCTAAGAAATTAACTCCTATTAATTTGGAGCATATGTATTTTATAAATATAATATGATATAAATGTTGGATCGTACATACTTAATATATAACCTGAGTTCAATATGATATAAATGTTGGATCGTACATACTTAACATATAACCTGAGTTCACTTGTCTATTATTAACTTTATATTTCTGAACTTTCATTTGGTAACTTAAGACAAATACATTATCATATGATCACTCCAGATTAATTTTCTTTTAACTTATCATTTAAGTCGATATTCACCGCTTAAGTTTCTTACTTTAGCTCTTTGTTATCACCTTGATAATAAGCTTAAGTATTGCCTCTTTTCCAGTCATCACAAATATTAGAGTTGATTGCCCATATGTGAAGACCAATCTTTTGTATGTCCGACATACTCTTTGATTCATATAAAAGTATGTAAGACAAAGTAAACATATTTCGTAATCAAGTAATTCTTATTATTTAATAAACAATGTCAACTTATAAACAATACATTAAATGAACATACATGGAAAAATGTTTGCTAATTATATTTCAATATATACGCAATCCTAATGACTTTACGTGGCTAATGTATGTATCTAAGAAAATTGGTTTTGTCATTGGGTCCTTGTGTAAAAATATACTTTATGTTTACTTCTCCTTATTCAACTATATCTTGTATATATTGTATGTGGTATCTATATGTTTGGTTTGACAATAAAATTTGGTGACTTTGGTATAAGCTATTGTTGACTATCACGATTGTGCTAAATGTCTCTTTTAGGTGACCCCTAAATGATATAAATTCAACTTTCGTTATGAACAAAGTAACACATGGTTGTTTCTTACTTTTCTAGGATATAACTTCACTGTTAATTAAACAGTTTATATCAATAGATTACGATATAGCGTCATTGTTAATTAACATTTTTAAATATTAGAAATGTTAAAGTAATTTGATTTAACATTTAAAATTTATGTTTTGACTAAACATAAAGTATAAAATTAATATATAGTTTATTTGAGTATAGTTATTGACAATAATAATTGATTTTTAATGAAAATTGAAAATTATTTCTAAAGTGACATTTATCTTGACCAACGATTATTCAAATTAATATTAGTTGAAAATAATGAGATATTATCTCTAATTACCTTAAAGTAATGAAACATATATTAATCATTCTATATATAATAATATGAAAAACAACAATTCCTATATGCTATACTTTTGAGATTATATATAGGAATTGTTCATGTCATGTTTAATGATCAAGTTGACTAGAATGGACTATAAGTAATATTGATATTTTGGGGATCTTAAATAAAAAAGTCTATTATATAATTATCATAATAATTATTTTAATAAATATACTAATAATATTTTACATAAAATTTGTATATTGAAGTTATTTTTAAGCAATCCCAAACGTTAAAAGACTTTAGTGTGATCACAAACATTAAAATGCCAAACAAAGAAGATTAAACCTATCGTACAACTCCATTTATATGTAGAAATAAAACAAAAACATGTGTCGCACAGTCCCAAATCCGAATGTAATCCCCCTCATCGGTTTTCCCTCCTACCCTAATGGACCGTCCACATTCATCCCATTCCCACTCTGCGACAAAACCGCCTACCCAACCCAACTCTTACGTAAGACACCCCAATCCCGTCCAGTCCAGCTATCATTCAAAACCTCCATTCAAACATCTCGACGTGGCAACGTCCCATTGGCTTCTCCCTTTCCCTTCCTTTAAGTAATTAACGTCATCAACACTCGTAGCTTTGAAGAAACCTCCAACGCCTTTATACGCGTATCTCTACGGACCTCTTTAGATAATTTATTTTATACTCTTATCTATTTAGATTAATTTTCTCATGCTGTTTCCAGCTTTTTATTATATACAATAATTAAATATTTGCGATACTTTTAGACATTATTTTGATAAATTTTTATATTTACTCTCTTAATTTTAAGTATTATGTATGCTAATCTTGAAATAAAAGAAATTAAAATATATCAACAATAATAAACACTACCTAATAGAAATCTTGCTAAGACGTATAATATAAAATTTTACCCTTAATTGACGAAGAGGTTATTTCTAAATAATTCAAAAAATTAAAATAAATTAATGAAATAAAAATAATATAAATACTTAAAATTGATTGTTGTATAATTTTTATACGTATACATTAGTTTATCGCAATGTTTAGTTGTATACGTACACATTTTTCATAAAAATATAGGATCCTACTGCTTTATATATAGCTCTGACCTTAGCATATAGGTTCGTTCAACCACTACAGTCTACAGCAATGGCCCCAAGTGTCTCGCTACTCGCGATCTTTTCTCTCCTCTTCGTTTCCGCAATTTCGGGGGAGCCGTTGACCTCGTCGGACGGCGAGGATACGCTTATTAGGCAGGTTGTCGACGGTGGCGAGGAATCTCCTCTCCTTGACGCCGAGCACCACCACTTCGCGCTCTTCAAGAGAAAGTTCGGCAGGTCGTACACTTCGCAGAAGGAGCACGACTATAGGTTCCATGTCTTCAAGAGAAACCTGCGACGCGCGGCGCGTCACCAGAAGATGGACCAGACGGCGACGCACGGTGTCACACAGTTCTCCGATCTGACACCGAGGGAGTTCAAGCGGCAATTTTTAGGATTGAGGAGGTTGCGGTTTCCTAAGGACGCGAATCAAGCTCCGATTTTGCCGACTAACGATTTGCCTGAGGATTTCGATTGGAGGGAGAAAGGAGCCGTTTCTCCGGTTAAAAACCAGGTTTGCGTTTTCTTTTAAATTTTCTCGCAATGGAATTACATAAGCGATTAAGGTATTTCTTAAAATAAAAAACTATGTTGTTGATAACTTGATATTAATATGGATTGTGTTTTCTTGGTGATTTAGGGCTCGTGTGGGTCGTGTTGGAGTTTTAGTACTACCGGAGCGTTGGAAGGAGCTCACTTTCTTGCTACTGGGGAACTTGTTAGCCTTAGCGAGCAACAACTTGTGGATTGTGATCATGAGGTTTGGATTGTTATTTTTGTTAGCTTTGCGTGTGTAGTATATATACGTTTCTTGTTGGTGATTGGTAATCAATTTATTGCGTGGCGATGTCTCGAGTAGATTATGTTATCCAATAGACTGTAAAGGGGATGGATGGTAAAATCTCATTTTCATATTATCTGAGACACTGCGAACAATTGGTGAAAAATAGTTGAAGTAATGGGCGCTTGATGGTGTTGTAAGCTATATACCAGTTGGAATGTATTGGGTAACATATTTGGTAGAAGCTCATATAATGAGTGAGGCAGGCTAGGGTCATGCTTCGATGTTATTAGGATGATGGGTCATGCTTCGTTGTTATCAATCTAAATGAGATTGATGTATTCGATGATGGGTGGATAAGTAATTTGCAATTCTTGATGTGTTCGATGATGGCTAGATGTGTAATGTAAATTGGTGACGTCATGGATGAATCTAAGAAGTTCTCAATGGTAGGTGTCTGATGCTACTGTGCGTTCTAATTTGTTAGTGTTATTTGGCCAACTTAGGGTGTTGCGTGTGTCTGCAGTGTGATCCAGAAGAGGCAGGTTCATGCGATTCTGGGTGCAATGGAGGGCTGATGAACAGTGCCTTTGAGTATACTCTAAAAAATGGTGGCCTAATGCGCGAGGAGGACTATCCCTACACTGGTATTAATGGTAAGACTTGCAAATTTGACAAGACTAAGGTGGCGGCTAGAGTAGCCAACTTCAGTGTTGTGTCCCTCGATGAGGATCAAATTGCGGCAAATCTTGTGAAAAATGGGCCTCTTGCAGGTACATGAGTTCGGGACCTGGCATCTGACTAAACAGAGACCATGCCTGCAACCTATAATCGCCATGACATTTGCTTTTGTGAAATTTGCAGTGGCTATCAATGCTGTGTACATGCAGACATATATTGGTGGAGTTTCCTGCCCATACATTTGCTCAAAGAGGCTTGACCATGGTGTGCTGCTTGTGGGATATGGGTCGGCTGCCTATGCTCCTATCAGACTGAAGGACAAGCCATATTGGATTATCAAGAACTCATGGGGAGAAAGCTGGGGCGAGAGTGGATACTACAAAATCTGCAGGGGCCGGAACATTTGTGGAGTGGACTCCATGGTTTCTACTGTTGCTGCTGTTTCTACATCATCGACTTAATCTCTGTGATACGAATCACGTTGGGCCTTCGTATTTGTACATAGATTGTGTCATAATTGTAGGCCCTACTGGGTATTGATCTTAGACTCAGTTACTGCCTCTCAAATTCAGCCAAACCATAGGGGATTGGAATTTCTTTAAGATGTCCTATACTGTGCACTTGGTTTGTCAGAACAGTTTAGTTATCTTATCTATATTGCAATATACTCCAGTTCACGAGTCCTGCAATTATTTCCCTGTTTTAGGACACGCCAAGACAGTGACGTCCTGCCACATGGACATGGTGCTGAAAATAGAATCTGTTTCATTATAATGTGGTCGATCTTATTGTGACGTAAATATGCCATGAACTATTGCAAATGTGGAAGCAGTTGATACGTCTGAATGCGGGAACACAATAGTCCTAATACGATTTCATTTCAGACTGTTAAAAATACTTCTGATTGACAAAAACTCGGTCAGCTCAATATGTTCTAATCACGTTCATCTTGTATTCTACGTAAATGATATTTTGTACAGAATTGCTGCTTCTTCCTTGTGTTCCGCTGAACTGTCACTCGTATTTCCTATCAAGGAATTGCCATTCTTTGGATACAATTTATTAATTGGTTAATTATAAAAAAAAGTTTAAACTTTTGTAAATTTTTTAATTTAATTATAGCCGAATTTTAAAAAATATTGATAAAATGTTAAAATGTTCAATTTTTCAATTATAACACAGATTTTTAAAAAGTAACAATAAAATTATTAATTTTTTAATTTTTTCAATTCTAACTCCACATTAATATTTCAGTCAATTTTGTTAACGCGACTTGCCATGTATTTAAGAAATCTTAACTATTAATATACGTCAGTCAAAATCAATACAAAAAGTGAAGATTAATGAAACGATGTCGTTTAATTACATAATTAAAATGACATTTAAAAATGACCTAAATAAGATTAAATAGCCCTGACAATCTTATATTTTAATTTTAATTTTTTCCTTCGTTTTCAATTTGTTCTCTTGATGTCCTCACCATTCAACTTTCAAATTTTGCAACCCGACGTCCTCATACTAAGGACATCATAAGAACAAACTAAAAACGAAAAGCTTATTGGTGCAATATACTATAATATAAAAGTAGTTTGGGACATTAGAAGAACAAATATAAAATAGTGAGGATATAAGTAGAACAATAAATAATGTCAGGATAAAATTAAAGAAAATTGAAAGTTTAAGTATTTTATTACCATTTTTTAAAGTTTAGATTAGAATTGAAAATTTTTAAAAATTTGAACATTTTATTATTACTTTTTAAAATTCAACCATTAATTAAAAGTTTGACAAAATTTTAAACTTTTTTTAATTAACTGATTCAATAATTACGAATTCACTCATTTAAGCCAAAGTTGTCGGTAAAGTCTCTTTATCCAACCAACCTATGCCTCTAATACATACTTGGGGAGTCCTTATGAAAAAACTCAAATTCAAGACCAATACTTGAAGACCCTGCCAATTGACCCCACCTCCTACGAGCCACATTATTTCTAACGTTGGACATACCGTAATACGGCGGGGAGGATTTACCAGACAAAACTAAGATTATACCCCCCTTAATTTCCAATTTAGCTCACGAATATACAAACGAAATTTTAAGGAATGGGGGGTAAGATGAATTTGAGTAAATGTAACATATAAATGGAAAATGCAATTTACCATTTTCATATTTTCATAAATATGATGAACGTTGAACAAAACAAATGTACCAATTATTACATAGCCCATAAACTGTCACATACAAAACCACCTTGCCCAACTAAAGAACCACTTATTTCTCCCAAGAACAGATGAACAATGGGAAGAGAAAAGAGCAGAGCTCTAACAGAGAGGATGCTCCTAGCAACTGTCCCACGAGATAAATACCAATCACGTTCTCATCTAGGTCCTAAAGGAAAAGGACTAACAAAAATCATACATAATGCAAGCCAGATTCAATAAGCTCTCACAGCAGCTAAATTTGACTTGATGCATCATTCGTCTTCATCATCGATTAATGCAAATGAAAATGGAATGAATTTGTAACCATCTCCTTCGTAGAACTTGTTCTGGAATTCCACCCAGTGAAGTCGCAACGCGTGTAGGAAAGCACTGAGAGTTTCCATTACAAGCAATACACCAACGGTTGCAAAAACAAAGATAATAAAGCCAATGATAAGGATGATCACATTGTTGAACCTGTTCCACATGTAAATCGCAAAATTATCATCTCTAAACATGCAAAAGATTTCCAAATTTGTAACTTCTGTCTAAAATCCACGAAAGAAATAGATACGTTCTTTTCTAATCCTCCGTTTTCTTTACATAAACTTAACCAATCAGAAAGAGAACCTTGTGTTATCGATATCATAAAAGACATTACATTCCAATAAGAATTTAACGTACCCCCAAGCTAAAAGAAGAACCTTCTCATAGAATACACTGGACAACTCAGAATGCGCAAGACTGCATAAAGAAAGAAACAGATAATATTTACATACTCATTGGTTGAAACATATGAAAATATAACACAAGAAAGAAATTAATGAATCATATATGAGCGACTAATCAGACACTAAGCATGCTCCCTTCCAAGAGCATTGCACAGTTAATAGGAATTTAAAAACAAAGACATCTGTAAAGACAAGTGGGAAGCATATTTATGCCAGGGACAAAACTGTGCAAGGTTCAATATAATATTGAACTGACATTTATCAGGTTCAGAAACAAATCAATTTTTAGTATCGACCAATTAACGCCATCAGTTTTCTGCCGAGTTACCTTAGGGCCCATAATCGAAGGTAAGAAGCTGTGTTTGAGACTGCTCCAAGTACAAACTCAATAGTGTGTATCATCTGGTGAACAAAAACTTCACTGAATTCGAATTCCTCATGATCATGGGAGTCATGATTCACTTCCAGTTGAAGAGACTCTTCAGTGCTCTCAATAGGTCTATAGGACTGACCTTGGTGCCTCTGAATAAACAAGTCTGTCAGATCATGATAAAATCAAAACAAAATGTGTAGTTCTTGAACATGTAACGAAAAAGTCTGGCAACTGGGGATTGCAGCTTACATTTTCATGTTGTTTCTTTAGAAGAAAAGGCTTTGGAAGCAACATCCAGGGTACAGAAACAAGGGCAAGCAATAGTAACACAAGCTGAGAAAATGGTACATTAGATTAAATCAGTGAAATGTCAACATCTCAACTAGCAGCAAGATTACGTGCACAAGGCAATGGAAAAGTGGTGCCAACCTGAACAGTCTTTTGCCCAGGAAAAAGTTGGTTTTCCCCCAACTCATCAGTTGGACTCAGGAACATATATATCATTACATGGTATAAGTCAGCTTGTGAACCAGTGCACCACTTCACAATGATGAGGAGTGATAAATAGCCAAATAAGGCATTTAGAAATATCATTTGTGGAATAAATTGGAACCTTCCAAAAATGCAAAAGAGTAATTTAGGGCATGGACTAGAATACCAGCTTGACAACATATAAGAAAAGTTGAAGCAGTTACCATCTATAAAATGCAACTTACCAGATATTCAAGCTGTTCTGAAAGTATGTTGCATTGAAATAACTTAATATAATTCCAAGATTCATTTGGGCAACTCCAAGAAGAATTGACAACTTCATTTTCAGAGAGTTGAGGAAAGGCAGCTCACTTCGAGTACCATGCCATGCAGGATCCACACCAAATGGGTAAGTAGGGCGCACCTTAATCAAGCCATCTGTGGTAGCATCCCTGAGAGGAAGAAAGCAAAAGTGTACCAGCCATTTGGAACTGACAAGTAAAGCTTCTAAAGAAAAATTTCTCAAACTATTTACGTGAAATACCTGCAAGAAAGATCGCGGCACGCATATGCTGACAGACCAAATAGTTCAAAGGGTACAGAGAAAAATTCATTATAGATCAAGCCAGTGTAAATGGAGAAGAGTGCCATCATCATGATGACATAACGACCGCCAAAGGTCATTTCAGTTATATCTCCCAGTTTCTGTAGTTCAGAATAAGTGCTGTATTAGGATGCTAGTGATAGATTAAGCAGCAAAAAAGACGAGGATTATGGCGATTATTTCCATACAAGTCCTATAAAAGAACTTATAGGTGAATATATTCATAACATCTCTTATCTATTTACAGAGGAAAAAGGAAAATTGTCACAATCAAGCTAGATATCCAATTGCAGTCAGCCTCAACAAAATAATACATACATTACCTGGCCAGAAAGTTTCTTTTCCCTTATTATAAAGAATAAAGTTGCAAGCAGTAAGCACAATCCATGTCCCCAATCACCAAACATGACAGCAAAAAGAAAAGGAAATGTAATAATTGTGTAAACTCCAGGATTTGCCTCTTGGTACCTGGCCACACTGCACCAATAAGAAATCACAGCAAATTGAATCAACTATCTATTAAATCCAACAGTAATAATTAACATATGAACACATTTAAGCACACGCAAAAATGTAAATGCACAACAAAAAACGGAGCTATTTTTAGCAATGAAAGTACATTGTCCTCCACCTTATGAGATATGTTAAACAGATATCTCATGATTCAAATAGTGCACAATTACAGAAGGACATATCATGACAATTTTTATTACGAGATGAAGAAGCATACAACACATAAACTCAGCAACATGCATCACAAGAATGTACAGAATTATTCCAGCCAATTCATCATTCAATAAGTTCATTTAATGATAAATGATGAAAAATTGAAATAATTCATCATTCATTAAGAAAGCAAGAACAGTAAGACCAATCTTGAGAGATACTCACCCATAAGCATCAACAATTTCCTGGAAGGCAGAGGTGAATTTGTTTGTACAGAAATATGTAGGTGGAGACTCTCTTGCATGCAAAACCTGGAAAATGGTTCCGACTTGCGAGTTGGAATCAAATGAAGCTCGCTGCAACGCATCCTGAATCTGCAAAGATCCAGTACTAAGACGCTTGTTTAAATCAAAAAGAATATTCTATACCAATACTCTAGAACCATGGAGATTTGAAGTTTTGCTATTAGCACAAGCCACTTTTAAACTCAGGCAAATTTACCCGCTTTGTGGCAAAGACAGGACTCCATCCCTCAGCAACAAGACATTTCTTTGTCACATCAAGACTAAGCATGTTCAAAATATGGTAGATGGATTTCTCCTTCCGCACCTTGACATGCCCAAAAAGTATAATTAGACATACTTGAAATAAAGCGATGAATTATATATGAGAAATCAAATTGATCATGAACTTCATTAGTCATAAGAAGCATAGTGTTTATCTTCACTGTATGATCAGAAACATAAAATTGGAGAAAAATTCATGAAATAGATATATCCTCAACGAACCAAAGAGTTCCACTGCTCAAATTGATCACTTATTGTTTGTAGCAAATTGTTTCTCTGAAACAATCCTGCATCGATGGTAGTCTTCATCTCTGATAATCTTCCAGAGACCTGAGATTCAAAGTGAAAGACCACAAGGGTTACACTTTTAAAAGCCACTATAAAGACCACAAGGGTTATTGCATGCCAATGTATAAATAGAAATGTTTAGACATAAAAGTCCTTGATCTCGAGATTTGGCTAAAAATTTTGGAGATTTCAATAAACCAAGTAATAATAAAGCACAACATATTGTGCATAAATATTGTACATAAAAGCAGCAAAAAGGAACATGCAGATAGCATTGTGGAAGGACTTGAAAATAAAGGCTATTCTGAGATCGTAAAGCAAATAACAGAATTTGAAAGAATGTATTGCACATACTTCGGTCATCATTTGAGCTTGTTTGCCAAGATCTTCACTGAAAGGATACCGATTTGCCCCAAATGCTTCACATATTTTGAGTATTTTAGTCTTTGCCCTTTCTCCAGAATAGAAAACAACAAAAACATTCTTCTCGGTCTGCATATCAACAAAACTCAGAAACAAACATTCCCTTGGTAGACGAAAACAAGTTCAGAAAAAAAATTCTAAACTGTAAGTACTTTGTATATCAAAGACCAAGTAAACAGGAATCAAACATCCACAATATATCTGCTTGCATGTGAACTGGCTTAACGAATCACACCACTAGAAAATCAACTTCATTCAGTCAGTGTGGAAGAAATACCAAGCAAGAATTAGGCCAAAATAGCCATCTGTCTACACATTCAAGTTTTGCAGCGACAATCCACATTTGTGTTCTCACAAACATTTCTAGAAGATACAGAATAAAGTAATAGAGAAGGCATACAAAATGGGAACTATTCAATTAAACGGAGATCAAAATTCACAAGTCTCAAAAGTATGTGAATGTGAAGGTTTTTCCTGATATATATAGCAGGAAAGCTACAAATCAGAACAACTTCTCTTAAAATTACATTTGATACAGTACTATTGCCTGCAATATACTGGGAGAGACTGCACAAGTGCTTGCCTGTGTGGCGTAAAGTCAGCTGTTTTCCACATAAAGATTTCATTTATTTATTTTGCATGAAACTCCGGAAACAAAAGAATGTTATTCTTTCACTTTTGTCCAAATGTTTGAAATGAAAGGAAAAGAAACAAAACCTTTTCTCCAGAAACAGGATCAATAACAGGTTCATCCACAGCAGCCTGCCTGATAAACACATTACCCCTGGTGGCACGGAATATGATCCTTTCAAATGCCAAAGACTTCTCTTTTGGAACAAGGCCCGTAAGAAATCCCAATTTAACTTGTTTTGATGAATCAGCTTCCTAAACAGCATATCAAATGAAAATTACTACGAGTTAAATGGAAGAGTTAACAATATCACACATACATGGCATGGCATTCATACTTGGTCCTTCAATAACGGAGTGTTTAGCGATTCTTCACCACTGTGCTGGGATTCCATTTCCCTCTGCTGAGCAGTTGCACTGCTTAGAGCTGAACAAAAGAACCCACTAGCCTACAAGGAAGAGTATTTGCATCTGGGTAAATATTATTTCATTTCACAAAAGTACGTATTCATCAATACTGATGCAGGAGCATTTAGTTTAGATTCCTAGTTAATATTGGATTTCTTACTATTTAGTACTTCTTAAGTTATTTGG
>JAOSBK010000206.1:43427651-43438431 GCA_027568895.1 Erythroxylum shatona
GTTCCAGCTACAATCTACATCAATTATAGCCTATTCTATTCTACTTATCTTTGTTTTTCCTTCCCACACTACGTCAAATACCCAACATGTATTATATGAAGGAAGAAAACCCCAATAAACCATTAGACAATCATCACATTACCTTCTCAAGAACAATCTTATATTCTACCAGCTCATTATATGTCCGCTGCAACTTTTCATTATTTACATTCATTTCAACTAGCTCTGCCTCAAGCTCTCCAAGTTTCACCTGGAACATCCAGTAAAATAATAAAAACAAACAATCAATGGGTAAGGGAATCAGAGGATTTCTTTGTTACAACAGTTCAGCCATTACTATCATCTTCTTTACATACCTCTAGGTCATCCTTATCTATGTCAGTTCGTGTGACAGACTTCTTTGGAGGTGACACCCCCGCCTTATCCATTTGCTCCCTAAAAAAGCGTAATTTGCGTGCCATCTCTCCAGATTTTTTAATCTTTAAATATGGGCACACGTCAACAGTTGCATCACTAATTATTCTTCCAAAATAATATTAGATTCACAACCAGTGCTACATGATTCAATGAGACTTCCACTACATCAAAAATTTAAAAGTAAGGGACAATGTTTATAACATATTCATAGAGTCTACTACATCCTCCTTTTTAGTGAACTTCGAAAACCCATGTCATCAAAAATTTTCAAACGGAGAACTATTTTGTGTTTCAAATTTCCCCCTCTGCCTCAAAATTTAAAGCTCTTTTCAATGTCAAAGAACCGATCACGTGAACGGTGACAAATGGCAAATGGCAACCCACAAAATCATTTTCTTCATCAGTTCCGCTCGAGTTCAAAAACACTGAAGTATTGGTTCAGATGCGATCTAAACTTGGGAAAAAAAAAGACAACAATTTTCGATAAACAAAAAACATCATCTTATTCCATACTATTATCAAACGAAGCCCAAAATTCTAGAAAAAAACATAATCGACACCCAAACAACACGTGATAGCCTAACCTGAGCGGCATAAGTTCTCTGAAATGGACTCTTCTCCGCATTGAGCTGCAAAGTAACAACACACACACAAAAGTCGGATCAAATCACAAACACCGTACAGAAGCAGTAGGCTACTCGAAGAAAAGAAGAATCTGATAAACTAAACAGCGGACACGTGTAGCTAATTTGGGATTGTACGGACGTCTTTGAATTGAATGAGGCCTAGGTCGCCGATATAAGAGACGGTGAGATGAGAGGCCTCAACGGGGATGATGAGCTGGACCAATTGCATAGACTCCGAGCGGAATAGATCCATCGGTGGGCAGCATCCTCCACGCGCCTCCCCCATTTCTTCACGTTACACGCGCCGCTCCTACACGGATACTAGACTCCAAGACGAATCGATAGAGAAGAACTATTTGATCTCTACAGCAAATGATCTGTAATTTTGTTTGATTTTATAATTATTAACACGAGATGATAGGAGAGAGAGAGAGCTGCTTCTCCGAGCCTGAGGACAAAGAGTGAAGGACTTGTCTATTAATTGAGGTTTTCCGATTTTTGCAGTTAATATTTATTATTCGCACCGCATCTGCTCTTCGTAAACGACGTCGTATGTATTTTACCACCCCTTTCTGCTTTGGCATCTCCTGGTAATCAGTTCAAGCAAGCTTCTCGTGATTGACTTAAGGGGTCGTGGATTTAACTACAATTTCTAATTATCTCAATTTCAGTTTTACAATTATTCGGTCCACTGGTTAAAATAATCTATTAATTTAAAATATTAATTGATTGGCTATTAAATTAATTAATTTTTAATTGTAAATATTATGTAAAAAATTAAACTAGAAGTTTAAAACTTGCACATTTAAAATGATTTGATTTTTAATTATTAGTTATATTGATTAGGAAATCCTAATCGTGTAATATATCTCGTATTAAATAATATAAATTAGATATGGTACACGTGTCAAAAACAAAGACTGGAGAACGTAACATAAAACATGAATCAGCGAACAGAGTACGCGACTAAAACTCTAGAACCATCAAGGACGAAAGGAAGCATTACAATTGCAGGCGGATGCGATGAGGCCGTGTTTGGAAGTTTGGTTGGCCCTAGAAGCTATTAGTATTGTGGATGGACCTTCACTCTGTCTCCTGGTCCGCCTACTGGCCCATGCATTGCAGGTTCATAACTTGCGACATTCGCCTTTCAAATGTGCACGTAATGCTGAGAATTTATATTCCTAAATTTAACTAATATGTAATGGTTAATTTCTTTCATTATAGAACCATAGATAATGAACAGAAAACAACTCAAACTAGCTAAGTTATGTCACTTCTTGCATGGCTATAAGCCAACATTAGACCACTAACGAATGTCTTTGTGCAAGAGAAACACATCCACCACCACCGCAACGCACTAGCAAAGCCTGGTGTACTCCATTAATCATCTTGTGCGGTGTTAATCTTAACACCTTGTGATTATCAAAAGAAAACAAAAAAGAAGGAACAAATTCTAAATGACTGGCCAAGAACCTTCATGATATGTAAACTAAATCAAGAAAGCTTATTCAAAGTTCACTACAATTCACGTTCATCTCATATATATCTATCTCAGATCATCTACAGCTCAAGCGTTGGGGATTGAATTAATGGAAATTTTACCATGGAATACATATGGTAATGCCAGTTGCATGGTTGTTTTGAATAGTTGGAATTTGTTAAGACGCAACTGAGTTTCTCATCTAACCCAGATGAAAATACGAGTAAAGCCATACATCACAACTTAAATGAATTCACACAGTATATACGAAATATCAGGTTTCTTGGTCATTTAGTAACGTTGTTCATGGAAAATTATCTGAGGGAGCGGGGTTTAGATTACTTCACATTTCGGTTAATGAATAATATGAGCTTTTTAATTAACTATTACTCAACTTTGTAAGCAAAGCATCAACCTTTTTGTTGTATATTAATAATGGAAACTACTTTCCCGATGATTCAATCCAATAAAGAATACAAAGAATAACATCAATAAAGTAAAACTTTTTATGTCTGTTCTCCACAAGTTCGAACGAACAAACAAAGGTTAATATAAGCTTAAACTCCACCAACTGCTTGTGACATTTCTGCTTCCTGAAGCTACTCATTAAGTTTAGCGCTTATGAAAGTGGAAGCCAAATAACAGCGACACATTGAGAGCTCTTAACAAAACTAATAAATTGTTTTGTGGCTTTCCACATTCATGTATCAAAATTAAGAATCTGTGCTATTCTAAACTAGAAAGATGCAATTTAGTTTTATCTTGTAATTAAAAAAAGTCATGATTGGATACATATATATATAAATATATATACGTTGCATGAGTGAATTCAAGTATGCCTGCACGTTCTTCATATCTAAAGGCCACCATAGATTGGCCACGGAAAAGCAGAAGGACCACTTCTAATCCTACTAAAGTTACAAAAGGGCGTTGCAAAAGATTTTCATAGTCTACATCATGATAAAATGAGCATTAATTTAATCAACAAAGAAGAAAAAAGAAGAAAAGAATAACATTCTCCTTAGTCCTTAGGGGTGATTCCAAGGTTTCTTAATTATGATAGGTGATGATGCTGTGTCAATGTTGTGGTCACTGGTCACCATATATTAGTTTTCTATAATCAATGTCCTTCCACTACACTTGGGGGCTAATGTAAGCTGACTGGTTGAACCATCTCATATTTTCGTGGTTGTTTCCAGGCTGATGCCAAGACTTCTTCAAAGAGTAGCCATTTCTTTAAATTTAAAAGACATTTTTATTTGAC
Source organism: Erythroxylum shatona (assembly GCA_027568895.1). Taxonomy (NCBI): domain Eukaryota; kingdom Viridiplantae; phylum Streptophyta; class Magnoliopsida; order Malpighiales; family Erythroxylaceae; genus Erythroxylum; species Erythroxylum shatona. The sequence continues at coordinate 43,431,442 of JAOSBK010000206.1, forward strand.
TAAAATGGGAAGGCCATCTAGCTAGAAGCTACTCCTGGAAGAGAGAATCCACAGTAATATTATTGATTTAAGTTCTTGGGGAACTAGAAGGATTCTAGTCTCTAGACGTATATAATAGCTGAATGGAAAGGAATGCAACATACGAGTCTCTGTACTGCATGCTTCACTTTCCAAGTACGAAGGATATATTCGAGTGATTGTGTAATTGAGGGTATCAATCTTTTCCTATAGTGAGTGTGATTATGTCTTTAGAGTAATAAATTATTTAAGTATTCCAAGTATATGTCACTATATTTTAAAATCTTAAAAGATGCCCTCTTAATCTTTTTTTGTCTCTACCATAAAGTATCCAACCTAAGGTTTTAGCTTCTGCTTTCTAGTTATATAGGTTGATTCCCCAAGGCTTTATATATATGGACCTTGATTATATTAACCATGAAGTCGGTATTTAACAAGTATAGTACTATGGAATGTTTCAGAGTAGAAATTGTTAATTAACAGCCGGACATGCACCTAGGTTTATGAAGAAAACAAGTACAAGTGCAAGAACATGCAAGTAATAGTCAGGAGAAAACAAGGACATATACATATATATATGAGGATACTATTGTATGTATTTTGAAATATGAACAAAAGGGTATTTTGATTTCAATTCAAATTGTATTTGCAATTGAAAAAGACAAAACAAATAGACAATACACATTATATTATTTCATTTCATACCTTATCTCGCTTGAATGTTTAGGAAATGTATTATCTTCTATTCCTAAATATGTTGGGTCTGAGACACCATGCATTGGTGCAGTGAACATGCAAAAAGGTCTCTTTAAATCTTGTTGGCTTGTTAGAAAATACAATAACCAGATATACAGTCAAGATTCAAGCCGGCAGGGGAACGGATAAACGGGAAAAGATGAGCTTCGAAGTTCATAAACAACGAAGGAAAACATAAACACTAATGGACTCGAGGAAGAATAGCATTAAATAAATGAACAAGAAGACAAGCTCATCAAGCACCTATTGACATTATATTAGATTGAGTAAACTATTGTAAAAGACACGATCATATAATCGAGCCATGTCGATTTATTTATTTATCCATCAAAGAACTCGATACGATCTTCTTGTTAATTCACTTGTAGTTGATTTCCAGAACAACTATGGAGCAGAATTGGTTGAATTTATAATTAAAAAAGGGCAGGTGTAGAACAGGTTTCTTTTCAAACTGCTCCTCCATTTCCAAATTAACTAAATGGGATCGTCAGGACTAAGATTTTGGATGCAGGAAAAGTTGCGTACCAGACATAAAAGCACTGAGAGGAAATGGGTATTGAGGAGCATGAGATTGATGACCCGAGGTTGATGCTAATGCGGTAGTAACAGTAGTTAGGGCATTAACATTTGTGAGATTGTTAGGCTCTGGAAGCTGAGTAGAGGAGGTCTCGCCAATGCCATAACAAGCTGTTTCAGGGCCTTGATCATAAAGAATACCCTTGAAAATCCTGCCACCAATATTTACGCTTGTCTGGTATGCAAATTGATCGACTGCATCATCAATAGAACTCACCCGAAAACAACGAAAGTTCGCTATTGAGTTCACTTCAGCTGGAAAATGTCCGGCCTGTAAACCTAAAAGGTCCCCAGCCCCATTATAAAGCCTTCATCTCTGGAAATTGTTAACACAAATTTATGCTATAACAAGAAGATATATAAAGTCTATGCCTTGACTCTCGTATCTAAGTTACTGTCAGAATTACACCCTTATTCACAGTAATAGCCACGAAAAAAGAAGCTGCTAGGGTTACTATGTAGGTCATGTTCATTTCAAAGCAAAGATACGATGCTGTTGAGCATTTATTTCACACTCCAGTATTACATAATATATAGATCTACAGGCACGACGAGAAAAATATACCTGTTGATGGATTTTCTCTGAGCCTTTTAGGGTTGTGTCCTTGAGTTTGCTGTTGATGAATAGCAGCAAGATTGTTGAGCCTCTGTCGCCTTCTGTAAGCTGGAACCCAGGTGCTCTTGACGTGTGTTGGGCACGGAAACCCTTTACTCTTACAACAAGTTCTGCATCTCATGTAAACACAGTCCTTCTTAGCTTGGTTTCCACAGTCCTGACATCTTGCTCCACCAAAACCTTGATGTCTCAACATCATTGCTATTAGTATTCATCATCACTGAAGACATTCGCAGCTCATTTTCTTTTATTAGCTGTCCACTTTTGCTAGAACAATTTCTCTGTGTTTCTTCTTCTATTTCTTCCTTCTTGTTGTGTGTAAAAATCACCAGACTTTGACAAGGATTTTCTTCAGGAGAGTGGCTTTTTTATGGCTGTGGTGGATAATATGATGGCGATGGTAGTATGTTATATGGGTGGTTGGTTTCTAATTCTGAGCTTTGGAATCAACTTTTTGCTTCATATATTTTGTTAAAACCAAACCATCGTTCAATATTCATGTGACTTATTGGGGGCTCCAGCTTTTGCAGACACTGCAGACAATAGTAAGAATTTTCTTGTTTTAGCAAGACTAATTAACAAAGGAGTGAAAGCATTCTGGGAAAAACAGATGTTGCCGCCATTAAAACATCATCATTTCAAGTTCTCAATATGAATCCGACATGGACTGTTTTGAAGCCTTAAACTAGCATAAGAAAGAGAAGCATATTTAAAGATTTAATAATTAACTAATAGCTAGCTTCAAACAGACAAGACAAAACAAAAAACTTTCCCCTTTACTTCAACCATTCCCTCTAACCTGTAATTGATTACATTGGCGACGATTTTAGGTGCTAAAGATTGCGGTGCGCAACTGCTGTTTACTGATCAAAACCCATATCTCACCGTAACTTCAGCGGGGAAATTTCTCTTTGGAATGCCCGATGCCATGTGACAGATCTAACATGGCACTTTGCCTGTGGATTTACTATTCAAAGATCTCATAATCTAACACAGTAACGGTTGGATGACTTCGATGGAGTATTTCTACGGTGATGTATTGTTTACAAAAAGAAACTGTGAGTCAGACTGACAGCTTCCACAGATCTCTCCTTCCCTAGGCCTCTCGTATAGCTCCCAATTCCCAAAACCCCGAGTTATAATGGTCCCTTTCTTATGTAGATAGGTCTTGGGGTTTCAATTGTCTCTTTTCAACGTACTTTTTGGTACTATGTATATGAATGCTTCGAGTGATGGGATTGCCTAGGTTTAGGAACTACTCATCTTGGCTAATTTCACATCATTGATGTAGAAACATATCAAGAACAGTAATTTGCCGTTCTTGTTTTTTTATACTATTGCATGTTCGTTTATATTTGTTCATCTTTCTAACTTTTAAGAGTGTCAAATCTTTGATTATTGCATTTATGCATCTTCTGATAATCAAATAGGTTTTTGTATAAATTAAACTCTTTCTTTCATGAAATATTCAGGAAATCCTACATGTCTTGAGTAGGTTTAGTATATCATATTATTAATTATATTATCATCCACTTTAGAAGCTTAGTCAAGAGCTTGTAAAACTTGAAATGTTGTAAGATTGTACATACAGCTTAACAATTTTCCGTTTTAGTTAATTAGCCATGTCCTGAAAATAGAAACTTTAGGAATATAGAAATGATGCGATTTTCTTTTCTTGGTTTTTTAGTTAAAGAGACCCACTTCTTATTCCTTAAAAAAACGCAAAAGAGATTATTAAATTAATGATCCATTGCCAAAAAGGGGGTTGTATGAATATTTAATTTGTATACTTAAAAGGTTGTTTTCTTTAATTTTTTCTTTTCACAAATCATTCTCTTTAATAGTCATGATTAGCTTGCACCGCCTCCATTGTTTTTCCTGCTCAAATTCTAGAACAATGTAGGGTACTAGATAGGGTTACGAGTATTATACCATATTGTACTGGTCAAAAAATGATAGAGTATCGAGTAATTTGTATCATTATTTGGTACCGGTCAGTACCAAAATATTGATCACTTATCGTATTGAATTGCAATTTTTAAAAATTTTTGGACTAAATTATAGTTTTTTAAAGATTAATCCGAAGCCTACACGACCTCCTCTTAGTCCTTTTCCTACTTGAATTCCAAAACAATGAAGGATACTAGACAAGGTTACAAGTCTCTTACCATTCCATACCAGTCAAAAAATGACAAAGTACTAAGTAATTTCATATCATTATTTGCTATTGGCTGATATTGGCCAATTCCAAAATATTGATCACTTATTAGATTGAATTGCAATTTCTAAAAAATTTTGGACTAAAATATAATTTTTGAAAATTAAAGCGAAACTTACACGACCTAGTCTTTCGTCTCACCTCTCACTCTCAACCTCCCTCTCACATAGCAATCATCGTCCCCTCGTCAATCACCTCACTCACCCTCTCTTGCCTATAAAGTCCCCTCGCCTCTCCTTTCTCTTGTGTAGTGACCTCGCCTCACCTTCTCTCACCTGTGCAATTGCCTCACCCCCTCTCGCAATCTCGCCTCCGCTACAGTTTCCTCAACCTCACTCTCTCAGTAAGCAGCCAGCCAACTACTCCTCGCGCCTTGGCAATCGCTCCTCAGTCGCCTGACTCGCCTCATCAAGTCACCAATAGCATCCTAGTCAAGCCTCACTAACACTAAGTGAAGCTACAAACTTTAATCCTTAAGGTTGCAAAATGCAAATTATCCTTGAATAATTGAACTGTGTGCAATGTGCTTGAGCATTGATTAGTTGATTTGTGTTGTGTTGAATGTTGAATGTTGAGTACTGATTTATTTGTTTAAAGTGTAAGTGACTTATAGTTGTGAGTTTAGACTTTGCGTTTTGGAAATTGAGGATAACTGGATACTAGAATGGATAGATGTGTTTGTTAATTTTTGTCTAACTTTTGGAAATTGAAAAATGATATTGAGGATTTATCATAATTACAATATTCGGAATTTTGGAATTTTGAATGTGTTTTATCATTTGTGTTGTTTGGATTCTGAAAATTGGGGATTCAATCATTCAATATAAATTTGAAGCTTGTGTTATTGTTTGAAATTTGAGAAATATTAAATTAAATGTGGTCTTTATTATAAATTAGGTTATATATATCTTATAAATTGAATTTTTGTAATATGCAAAATGGGTTAGTTAATTTAGGTTGAATTATGTGATTACACAAATTAAGTCAAAGATTTGAGTTTATGACAGTTAGATATAATCATAGAAAATTAGTTACTGTTATGAGTTTATAGTTAAATTATGTTATCATACAAAACAAATTATATTTACAAATTTATGTAATCATACAAAATAGGTTACAGATGTGAGTTTATGTTTGAATCATATAATCAGACAAAATGAGTTAAGAATTATAATTGTGAGTTATGGTTAAATTATATAATCATACAAAATCGTTATAATTGTGATTGTGGTGAAATTATGTAATTACACACAATGAGTTATAGTTGTGAATTATGACTTTATTTTTAAATTATGTAATCACACAAAATAGATTATAAATGTGAAAGTGTAGCAATTGATGTATATATTTGAAGTTTAGGTTAAGAAGCATGAGAATTTCTTAGATAGAATGTATTTAATCATCAATTTTACTTAAGGAATCATTTATATAAGTATGTGAAGGTCACTTGCATGTATATATCATATGATTGTTGAGAAACTGTTGTTAATCTATTTCTTCTGGTTATGTTGATACGGAGTGATTAAGTTAATTTTAATATATATCATCATTTATTTTTACAGATAAATGGAGAGAATTTCAAGCACACCTGATAATTCAGTCCCTTGAGGTATATAAAGATTTGATGATCCATCTTAGGCTCTTGTTAGATTAATTATTGAAATAAAAAACCATACTATTTGTTTGTATTGTAACAAGCATTTGAAAGGTAGGAGAATTGTCATATTAAAGAAGCATTTAGTTAGGATCAAAGGTGACGTGGAGCCTTATAAGAAAGTGAATCATGATGTGAAATGGCTAATAAAGACTTTGCTTGAAGAGTATCAGTATGAGAAAGATGAAAGACAAAGATTGAACTATGAAATTAGTAGTGGAAGTTCTTTTGTTGGTGTTTAGGATGATTATGTGGATGCTGAAGATAATATTCCTACCTAACAAGAAGGAAATGTTGCACCCAATGTTAGGAAAAGAAGAAGACATGTGTCTAATATTTTTGCACCATAAACAACTCCTAGAGCTCAGTTTTCAATCCACAGTACCTTACAATCTAGAGAATCGACTCATAATGTAGACCTGACAATAGTTATATGATAGTATGATTCAAATATAGCATCTAATACTGCCAATCTTATTATTATCAGCCTATGGTAGAAGCTATTACCTTTTATAGTCTAAGCTACAAAGCCTCGTTAATTGATAACTACAGATGTAAACATCTGAGCAGCTATGTTTATGAAATAAAAAGTTATTTAGATGCAAGAAAAATGACTTAGGCTACTTACACTACAAGAAATTGTCATTTTACCGACGGAAATTACCGTCGGTAAGTAAGACATTTCCGTCGGTGATAGTAATCACCGACGAAATTTGGTGCCCGGAAAAATCGATCGGTGAATTTCCCGTAGGCAACAATACCGACCGGAATATTTTGTCAATATTTAACGACGATATTAACGACGGACATTTGTTGTCGATATTTATATAACGACGAAAGTGGCAAGTGAGATTCCGTCGGAGAAATTTAGCTACGGTCATTTGGTCCGTCAGTGAGGCAAAGGTATCTTCAACCAGTTTTTCGAAGGTGTTATTTACCATCGGTAAATATTGTAATTGTTTGTGATGGACAATTTTTCGTCGGTAAGAACAGATTATATATTTTTTAATTTGTTGTTTTGTTGTTATAATAATGTTATATTATATATATATACTTTATTTATTTGTATTACGTTATATTATTTGTTCATAATATATTAATTTGTATATATAGTGTGAATAATGAGAAAAGTAATAAATAATAAAACATATA
>JAOSBK010000206.1:43488643-43523804 GCA_027568895.1 Erythroxylum shatona
AAAACCCGAAATTTTGTATTTTTATAACTTAATTCGGGTAATTGGGCCGGCCCGAAGTTTTTTGGAATTACCCGACCCCAGCCCGAAAATAATTCGGGTAATACCCGAATTACCCGAATTATCCGAAATTTGAAAATTTTTTACCCGAATTAGTTCGGGCCGGGCCGGGTAATCGGGCCGGCCCGAATAATGCTCACCCCTACTTGTTAGTCACAACCGTGCATGTTAAGGTCATTCATTTGCATACGTAATGAACGACAAAGTAGCCCAATATAGATTGACTAATTGTCATCAGTTAATTAAAAAAAACAAGAATCGAATAATAATAACAATTAAAAGAAAACAAATAAGATCGTTAAATTGAGAATTGTCACATGAGGAAGCTTCGCAAGTTTAGGAGCAAGAAATGGAGTTATAACCCCAGCTCTTTTCAATTCTTCCAGAGTTTTAACTATGTGTTGAATCAAGAAGAGGATAATGAACGTGTTAACGCTAACACCGGTCAATATTCTAAGATTAATGTCGAAGATTCTGGCGACTTTGTGAAATTTACTCCTTGCGTCGTTGCCATATTTCTGGGATGTTTATTGGAATGCTGGAACTTTAAGAGAGGGAGAGAAAAAAAGGGTTTAGTGAGTGTGTTAAAGGTAAAAATTTCTAGAGATATATCTTAATTAAATGAACCTCTGACATAACTGAGAGCATTTGATGAAAGATTTATTAATTGATGGGAGCAAAAGAGATGAGTCACATATTGAAAATAATACAAAGGTTACAACTTCTACCGAATCATTCAAAGATTTAAAATTAAGAATTACATTATTAATAAATAATTTAAAGTTATTTAAAGATTTAAAATTAAGAATTACATTATTAATAATTATTTAATTATTAATAACGTTAATAATTAATAATAAGATGTACGCTAAGTATATACTTAAGAATAGTAAATAATTAATAATAACATAAGTGATAATTAATTGTTAATAATTAATAATTATTTAATCAATTAATTATATTTTAATAAATCAATTAATTAATAATTTTTTAATTAACTGATTATATTTTAAATATATGCAATTATATTTTAATTAACTAATAAATTATATTTTAAGTATAATTAATTAAATATAAAAAATAAATTTGTCACAGGGATTAATAATAACAAAGTAATAATTAATTTTTAATAATTAATAACTGATTAATCAATTAATTAATTATATTTGAATACATCAATTAAATAATTATATATTAACTATTATTAATTATAATTGAATAAACTTAATAGATAATGATTAATAATTAATTTATAAATAATTTATATTTTATTAAATCAATTAATTTATTGTATTTTAATTAGTATTAATTATATAAAACTTAATTAATTAACTATATTTTAAGTACATTTAATTAAGAGTGACTGTGAGATTTAACTTTATTAGGCCCTTTGACATTAAGGTATTATTAAAAAAGAGCTCCTGTAACACCTATATATATATATACTATGAGAGTGTCACAGGTGTGACTTATAATTAATTAATAAGGACGTCAAAGATTGTAATTATATCTAATAAAAATTTTAATCAATTAATAATATTTAAATTAATTATATTGTAATTAATTAATTAAAATTTAATTGATTAAGCAATCACTTACCGTTTAGTTAATTAATTAATTATATTTTCATATGTGTTAAATATATTATAATTAATTAATTATGTTATAATTAATCAACTAATTAATAATATTTTAATTAATTATTTAATAAAAATGATATAAAATTATATAGGTGTTAATTACTTGATAACAAGAAAAACAAAATAACATGGATACTTAACAAGTCACAACCTTGCATAGGAGTGACTACTTAGCTATGTAGATACTAAAGAGTTATATATATTCTGAATATTAGTATATAATAATTAATAATTAATAATGCAAGGTCATAACTAACATATATAAATATAATATTAATACATAATACTTAATCAATTAATTATATTTTAATACATCAATTAATTATTTATTACTCATTATAACTTAATAAAATTAATAGTTAACGAGTAATAATTAATTTATAAATAAATTATATTTTAATTATTATTAATTATATCAAAACTAATTAATAAACTATACTTTAAGTATATTTAATTAAGAAATGAAAAATATATATCTTTTTCGCAAGGCATGTCACTCTATACTTAATTAACTTAACAATAATAAATAATCAATCTATTAATTATATTTTAATTAGTAAATTAATTATTTATAAATTATATTTAATTAAAGATCACAAAAATTATATGGGCTAATTAGTTCCAGGTATAATTGCTCAGTTCTTTCATAATCAACTTTCTTGTTTAATTAGTAAATTAATTATATTTAATTAAAAATAACAAAAAATATATGAACTAATTAGTTCCATGTATAAGTGCTCTATTCTTTCGTAATCAACTTTCTTATTTTATGCAAATTTGTTCTCTTCCAAACTTCAAGTGGATCCACGATCGGTAATTAATCATAATGTTAAAATATATTTGTCACAGGCGCCTGTGTAATTAATAAAGATAAGTCACGAAATCCCTAGGTAATTAATAAGTATAAGTCACAAAAATAGTGAAAAATTGGACCGTCGAATCATTAGGACAGTGGGATGGAATTTCATGTTCGTTCATCCCGTTTATCTTTAGTATTATATATTTAATGAATAGTTTATATCAAAGCAAGCATCAAGGGCATTTATAAGAACCCTAGTTCACGTTGTTGTAAGGACTTTATAATGGTTTGAATTAAACAGGTTTAAGCTCCTAGCCCGGCCCCTCATCAGATGACCCGTGAGTCGACTCATGGCCCAACGAGCCGGAGCTAGCTAATCTGACCTATCTTTATTTTTTTATAAAAAAGTTTACAAAATGATATCTTTTTTGTTACTCCGATCGACTTAAACTATTTTGATTCGTGACTCAATCAACTCAAGCTAAAATCGCGCTAGCCCAAAATTATCAAGCCTAAACATGTAATACTAATTACTCAAATTATTTATTAAATTTTTAATTATTTAATTTTGTAACTTAACTTATAGAGGTAAACATTTGGATTGAATTGGAAATATAAATCCTTGTTGTAATGCATATTAATTGCAGAGATTTAATTCACGTTCTATACAACTTTGTGTGGCAGAGTCAGCGAATGCGGCAGATACCACGTGGTATAATGTACAGATCTTAGAATCTTTATGTACGGTAGACACGAGGCAGCAGTTTCATATGGTAAACTTGCCGTCCATTTTTCTAGGATTAAGAATTTGAGACCAAGTTTTAGCTGGCTTTGTCTCCCAAGTCCATTCATGTCATGTCGGCGTGTTCCTCTCTGTTAGAATGATATTTCTATAAAAATTTCATCTCAAGTAAACCGATTCAAATCAAATCAAACCACCAATGGCAAGAGGTTATCGAAAGTCTGCATTTATAAATATTTATTGGCCCTTTGTTATAATTCATAATTTGACACTTTTAAGATGAATGCAGCTATTTGTAATTTTAATGAAACTCAAAATAATGAATCCTTATATTGTTTTCACTGTTGTATTAATTCCAAGTCACAACTTACAGAAACGTATAGTACCATGAATTAAGAATAGCGTACCACGTGTAATTTAATACACTGCCACCCAACCACTGTTTTTTAATATCACGAAGGTCTCTCCACGTGAACATGTACTGTGTCCTCACAACTTGCAGAAGTATCTCAATAATATCTGTTATCTTTTCTTTTGTTTACAGATGCCCAAGAGATCATGCATATCCGGGCCCTGAAAAAGTATTTTTTGTCATTTAGTGTTTGTTCCCGCTTTCCCAGTCCCATTTTAAGTAGAACGTGTATGTCAGTCAAAGAAAGAAACACAGTAAGTATTTAACGCCTGGTAATAATTCTTTCTTGTCAATCCTTCAGACATAGATTACAGCCCCATTAAAGTGAAAAGAGAAGTATACAATTAGAAGAACAAGATCACTAGCATTTACTACCGTGTTTGCACTGAAGTGTCCAATATCACGTGCAGTTACGACTCATCACACTAAGCAAGTCTAGCTTCAACAAGCATATGAAATGAACTAAAAGGTTTGGCTTCGAAAATCATAACTACTTGGATGGTATTTGATGTAAATGTAATTTGGCCAACAATAGTTTGAAAATATTTCTGACTCCAGGACAGTCATTTCCGGTAACTTTTCCTCAGTCTTGCCTCGTCCCAGAAGGTGCGTCATTACAGTTGATCATTTCTACCAAAAGTATTGGAGCTAATAATTGCAGTCTTCAACATTACTAAGTTTATAAAATTCGTTCCCTGACAAATCAATAGGCAAGAATACTTTTCCATTATTTTACAACAGTTTCAGTGGTTTACAGAGTTGCATTGCCATTTGCCTAAAGCAGCTTAGTACTTTTCTGGAGTACCACATAATAACAAAACTTTCCAAACTACAGTGACTCGATACGAGTGCCTTGAATCCATGAATAAGCATGCAACCCAGGACGCTGGCACGATGGCACTTCAATCCTGCCAAAAATTAGTAAAAGGGTTACCAAGATTGCTTCTAAGACTATTGATGAACCAAGCAAGTCTCTCCAACATTTTAAATTGCCAACTCAAACGAATAACAAATGAGAAAAGAACAAGTAAAAAATATATTGAAATATCCAAATTGCTGTTCTCCCACTTAAGTTTGATATTTGAAATTGTCATAAGACTAAAGGGTAAGGGTAAAAGGTTAGGTAAGAAACTTGCATGGATTATTAATTGCCCCTTGAAATGGCAGTGTTATGATCGATTCAAAAGTTGTTCCTTATTTTTATGAGGCAAAAGGGTTCTGAGATCACTAGATGGGCAGATTCTGTATCAAGTACTACATAATGGAAGTAACCAGCTTTGGAGGACATGAGGTTCATCACATCTTTCTCAAAGTCCCATTCTTAAGCCTGTCTTTCTCATGATACATGTTAATATATAGTAATCAAAAGTTAAAGAAAGAACTAAGAAGCTTGGCCCCTATAAATAGGTGGGTGACTAGGTGAAAATGGCCATGTGAAAATGGCCATCTTCTTCCAACTTTTGAGGCACCACTGAGAACAAGGGGGAGATGAAAGCTGTAAACTTTTACCTTTAAGCTTTTCAATATATTTTAATAATAGCCCGAAAGCCAACTTGCTCTTCCCTTCTTTAATGGAGAGAGAGAGAGTGAGATATGGTATCCATCCAGAGGTTTCTCTAGAGTCAGATGCAATCAAGAACCCTGAGCTTAGTTGTTTATCCATAGCCCCCTGTTGCCCATACGCCCATAACAACTTTGTCACTATCCTTTTATTCACTCACATTCATGACATCAGAAGACATTTCAGTTTCAGAGAGAGGAAAGAGAGTTAAAGAGAAAAGAACTATGAAGATCGGGTGTGACCTGTGTGACAACGCAGAAGCCTCAGTGTTTTGTTCTGCTGATGAAGCTGCTCTCTGTGAGGATTGTGATTATCGTGTTCATTATGCAAACAAGCTTGCAAGAAAACATTTGCGCTTTTCTTTACTTCGTCCTTCTTTCAAAGAATCCCCTCTTTGTGACATATGTCAGGTGCTAAGATCCTTCATTCCTTTGTTTTATCTCCTTCATTATTTTCTGGATCTGTCTATAATAGCTTCAACAATCAATGGATTCAAGATGGTATCAAAAATACCTAATATCTTGGAATCACCCTTCATCTTAATGTGTCAGATTCATAGAGTGGTAGTATCTAATCTTGGTGGTGCGTTTTTTTTACTCAGGAAAAAAGGGCTATTCTTTTCTGTCAAGAAGATCGAGCAATTCTATGCAGAGAATGTGACCTTCCCATTCACAAAGCAAATGAACATACCCAGAAACACAATAGGTTTCTTCTGACAGGAGTCAAACTCTCAGCTTCTTCTTCATACCCAACATCATCTTCCTGCGATGACTTGGATGCTAATGTTAAAAGCAACTGTAAAAGCTCGCAGCCATCTTCAAACAAGCAAGGGCCAGTTTCTAACGAGTTTTTCAGTTCTCCATCCATTGACAGATCATCATCACCTTCAGTAGGATACAAAGTTGACTATAACAGTACTTGTGACAATGCTTCAATCTCCACAAGTGGCATATCAGAGTATTTGGAGACACTACCTGGTTGGATCGTGGATGATTTTCTTGACCCTTCGTTGCCTACTGTTGGCTTCCCAAAGGTTGGGAGCACTCCCTATATCTGAAGACACAAAACTCTGTTTTTGAGAGTGTTCATTTTTTGGACATCCGTCAAGATTCGACCAACCATTTCCCTGACGATGTTTGTGCGGTTTTGATGCAGACTTTGGATAACCTCTTGCCATTGGCGGATCAAGATCTTGATAGCTACGTGAGTTGTTTTTCGGCAGGACCTACCACATTCTGTGCCCCTTTTCGCAGACCTCTCCACAATGGCTTACTTGGTGATGAATGCAGAGACAATAAGAACCGGTGTGATGATTGTTTTACAGTTCCAGAAATCACACCACGTAGCAAGAACACCAAACACTGCCCGTGAAGGAAATGTTTTGACGTTCTGATCAATCGGATTTTATATGGCATGGTCCATTCTTGTTCACATTCGGTGATCGATTTCTGCTTTGTCGTTTCACATTTCGGCTTGATATTTTCTGAACACTACACGGTCATGGTACACACCCGACACAAATAGGAGCACAAGGCACGGTAAAATTCATGTTTTAAAATTCAAAATCCGTAAGCGATCCATCAGAATCACCATAATCTACTTTAAATACGTACTTCATAGATCAATAGAAGAATTCGTTACTGTTAAAAAGATAAAAGAATTTGAGAGCAGATGAAAGATTCCAATACAACCTCTACACTGAGCTCTGGCCCCAAGGCAGGAAAAATGAAATCCAGAACCCAATAATCGCTTGAATAGATGGCAGTAGCTTTGAAGAGGCTCTCAAGTCTAGCAGAGCCCAATAGTTTAATTATTAAGTAGTTATTTTAAGACGAATGGCTAATGTAATGCGGACACACGAATCTAGTAAATCGCTGAGAATGAAACCGTTATGAAAATAAAGCCTGAGATAGGTACCAAGTAAAGACGAGAGCAAAGAAGTATGGTGGCAAGAAACCGATGAACCCGTGTAATATTACCAAAGACCATAGGAAGGACTTGAGTTTCAACTTTCTATACATGTATTAAAAACGGATCGCACAATTGTGCCACATGCTCGAGAAAAGAGCCAAATTTTATATCCGAATCTAGAGGTCTTTTGTTCCTCATAATGTCTTATTTTACAGCCCGCAAGGGAGACGAGAAAGGAAAAATATAGAGATATACCTTTTAGACAATTACATACAGCAAACCAATAAAAGAATTGCATTCGGTATTGCATTGAAAGTGCAAACAATTTAGTGACAAGCCCTGCAGATAAGAGGGGGAAAAGAATCACAAACGTGTAAAATGTTAGTTTCCCAGATTGGAACATCAGGAAATGTCAACTTCCTCTTCAAATTTTATGTCAATGGCACAAAATGCAACAGATATCTCCCTTGCTCACTTGTCTATCAATGCAAAAGATATATACGGATAAACGAACTTGGTCCATTAAAAAGCAATAAAAAAACAAAAATGCCATGAATGACCTTCATTTTGGAGCGTATCCGTTGCAGTGTCAAGATGCAAATGCAAAAACCCTATCTGCAATCTTTGTGCGACAAATTGGACATTCAGAACAAGCAAGCGAACAAGATTTACACACTGCAAAGATACATGAGAGAAAGTTATAACAGTGAAAATAATAGCTCTATTCACAAAAAAGAGAAACTGCAGTGACTTACAACAAAAATGTCGACAAGGTAGAAGAATAGCTGCTGTTGGTGATTCAAAACAAACTTTACACATATGGAAATTGGCATCCCCATTTCCTTGGCTCTTTAGTTCTTTTTCCTTTATTTCTTGCATCCGTGCCTGAAAGAACAAAAATTAGAATCTATACGGGCACCTCAAAAAATAAACTAAAATCATTCAAATCACTTCAATTTAAAGTTCGCAATCCTTGGGCATCTACTTCTACAAGAAATTTACCAGCCTCGAGAAAGATAAACATAATTAAATGTAATAGGAAGACGAAAGGATCAACTTAAGCTATTAGCTATAATGAAAATACAGATCAGCAGTCATCCACATAAGAAACTTTCCAAAGATTGGAGATCTGGACAACTACAAAACTTAGTCTAGTATCAATAATTCAATACCATTTAAAGCCCAAAGAACATATGCATTTTATAGAAGTTAGCTTTCAAACAAATAAAAAGAAGACATGCCTTGTACAGATATGTCTTAGACAGACCGTTTGAACATGGCAAAAGCATCAGACACAAGTAACCACAGATGCCTCTGCAACAATATTTACCTTCAAGCGCATGACTAGAGGCTCTTCTCTTGGAGTTTCATCAGCTGGTTTCGATGTATCCAATGCTTGTGCCTCTCTCAGATCAACACTATGGTCAATGCCATTTGTTTTCTTATCACAAGTGTGATCAATCCCATCAGCACTCAGGTCAGGGGTAGTTCCCCCTTCTTTCTTTAACCTAGCAACAAGCACCCACATGTTGGCTAAATCATTTTCTAAAGCCTGTTCCCTTTTCTTCGCCTCTTCAGCTTTTTTCCTATACTCCTCTTCAATGAATGCCTTTTCAGTTAAGGCTGCCTCAAGAACCGCCTCCCGCTGTTTCCGTGCCTGTAGTTCCATCTTAAGGTCATCAGGACCAAGATCCCGTGATTCAAAGTCAGCAGAATGCATTCCGAAAGTATCATTTCCTCTGCCAGAAAACCTTCCTTTCCTCCCCAGTCTTGTACCATCACTGTACTTCCGGTTCACACCATTCACAGATTGCATGCCTCCATTTCTGGAATGTGCTGAATCCCGAGTAGCAACCAGTTCTTTTTCTAACTTTGCATTCTGTATAGATAGCTTGGTGACTTCACTCGCCAAATTCTTCAGTTCAACTGCAGCGGCAGAGGCAAGTTCCTTTGCGTAGGAGGCCTCTTCTGCAAGTTTCTGATTTTGAACATGTAACCCACTATTTTCCTCTGAAAGCTGAACCTGTTCTAGCTTCAACTTTTCATTCTCTATCTCCTGTTCAAGGAAGAAATTCATACTCAACACATTGTTCACGATGTAACCATTGGAAAAATCTTAAATATGGATGGCATGTGGCCTATCACAAGAATCTCAATCTAAATATTCCCCAGTAATGCCATTTTCAGGATTTCTTTCCAATCTAAGCAGTTTCAGATCATGGTGGAAATTCAGACCAAAAGGTGCAGTTTTTAAATTTATCAACCAGAAAGTTGCTCAGTCCTGTACTCATAAATTCACAGCAAGATTTACCTGTAACTGAACTTTCTTTTTCAATTCATCAACAAATTCATCAGGAACAGATTGGTCAGAGGTAAATGATAATTTATTGCCAGAAAATGTTGCCAATTGCTGTTCCAGGACACTAACTTTTTCTTCTAATTCCTTGTTCTCAGAGCACTGCCAATAATAAATAATATTTAACAGTAAGAACAGGATCCACCATCAGTGAAATGGCCAGCAGCATCCTTAACCAAGGGGACAGAAACCACGTAAAGTTTGTCAAACCTTAGTTTGCAGTTGTTCCTGGAGGATACGGTTGTCTGCTGATTTTATCTGCAGAACAAATAAACAGATTTACATAAGCCAGAACTTCACCATCCACCAACACAAACAGAATAAGGTAAGCTATATCAGTCATAAGATTCTCACAAGAGACATGCTGTAAGTCAGTAAGACAAAAGTAAATAGCTTCTACTAAATTCCAAAGTATATAGAGTTGTTCCTAACAAGGATATTCAATTATTTAAATTCATTTATGGTTGTTAGCAAGAGAATACTTGAGTAAAAGAGAAAACAACAGTAATCAGCTAAATGATATGGAGTTCTTTTATTTTACAGTATTCATGCAAAAGTACTTTTCCATCCTCATCCACCGGTATGAAAGTCATCTGTTGTAAATCCAAGCCATGTTAACCATCCAAGACACAGAGTTTGCAACGCAATTTCAGACAGTCAAATGCCAAGAGACAAGATGCTCACCTCCAGTTCAAAAGCCTTTTCGTTACATTGGGTCATCAGTCTCATAACTGTCTGTTGCACACAAATTAAATTGGCAAACTAATCATCCACTATAAGAAAGTCATAAATGAGTATGGCAAGATGTAAATGAATCTACCTGCTGCATATCCACCAATGATGCATTGGCAATCGAAGCCTCCCCATTCTCAATGATTCGTTGTTCTAGTGCTCCCATTTGCCTTCTCTTTTCTTGAATCTCACGTTCCAAGTTCTGGATCTGTATTTAAGACATGTATCTCTTAATCAAGGGAATAATAAGCAAAAAGCTAAGCATTTGAGTTGTTGAGAGCTAGACTCAATGCATTTTACTGTTCACTGAGAACCAAACCCAAGAATGTGTAAATGTTAGAGAAAAGGATCACGTAAAGTTGTGTAATTCATCATCACATGAACCATAAAAACTAAAATCCCATAAATTGGCTGGCAAACATAACAAATATATTGACAAACTCAGGATGGTACTAAAGATTGTAGATAAACTCAGAGGATTCCCCTTGTTACTGAAAATGAAGCTCCTACCCTTTAGGATAAGAAGACAGAAGGAAAGAGATGATAACCAACTCTTTTGACATCATGATATTGACAACCAATTCCCCAAATTTTTCTTTACATTTCAAACTAATTTTATGATTCCAATAAAGATGCTTCTTTATGGGAAGGAGAGGATTACTTGAGCTTTTGAACCATCTGGATCATTTACCGACTGCTCCACCTGGCGCTTCAAGGTACTGGTGCTAAATGCTATCTCTCCAGCAAGCATCTTAACCTGCTCAACAAGAAGGTCCATCTGGTCCTGCGTCATTACCCCCTGCATCAAAGCACTAAGCAATCATTCACACATTACTTTAAAAGACCAATAATATGCACATGTAGTGAAAACCAAAACAAAAGCAAGATAAAACTTTTAGTGCTCAAAAACAGAAAATTCCAATTCTTCCAATAAGTAACACAATAAGAAACAATAGCAAAAATGAAACGATGAATCATACTTATGATGGTTTGAATTAAATATCATCACTACTTTCCAAAGACAAAACTGAGTGTTCATGCTCTTTGACATGATTCAGAGGAATATTGAATAATCCACCATGAAGATTCAGAGGAGCACACATGGAACCTTAAAAATACTATTGCTTCGGTACTTCTCATCCCATAAAATTGACAATTTTTTTACAAGGTTGACCAAAGCAATCTATTCAGTGTTAAGATAATCAAATCAAATTACAGTTAGATGAAACTGATAACAACTAAATTATCAGTGTGAGCCAAATGAAAAGCAATCAATGCAAAGAAAGACATTTGGAACACTATGAGGCTTGAGTTCACAAGCTACTAGCAAGCAAGACTAGAGGAGAAAGTTTTGCCTTTAGCAATGAAAAAATGTAGCCAAACATGAGCATTTCTTGGATTTATGACTAGGTAGCCAATTAAAAACATTAAGTAGCAGAAATTGGTAGAACGTACAGCTGTCAGTTTAGAAGCAGTTATAAGTTCACCAGCTTGAGTTGATTCAGTAATTGTACTGCTACCCGGTGAGAGTTCATCATTCCACTCGCTAGAAGATTTTTTGTGTTTAAATTCATGAGATCTATCTGATGGTTCTGCAGATGGGGATGTAGAGTCTCTGGCACTCTCGCTTGTACCCTCTCTCACAACATCAAGCTTCAGAAAAAAGCGATAACAAAATATGAACATCTACCAACATCTGAACAAATACAAATCAAATTTAAATGTAAAGAGTAGTTCAAATGTAATAAATGCTTGTGCAAATAAAGGATAATCGGCAGTCAACAGAAAACAAAAGTAATTACTGGATATTCGGCCACATTGGAGACTACTGAAAAGAGAAAAAGATCAAAACTACTCAAGTTAATAAAATTGAGCAACCAAAAATTTCAAAAGGAAGGGGGTGCGACAACAAACAATTACAACTTCATAACACACAATTTGATACACCAGAAAAACGCTGTTGCAGCCATGACTTTGTTATAGCCATGACTTTGTTATAAAGGATATGTCTTGGTATCTGAGATATCACCAGCCATACCCCAATGGCAATAACAACTTGTATGAGAAGCATAAATGAAAAAAAGAAAAAGAAATGTCAACAAAAGCAAGCCCTAGTCCTCAAGACACAATCATTAACTTCCTCAGACTGAGGCTTACCACTCAAAGAAGAAAAAGAATTGATCAATTCATATTGCTCAACATTTTATCCTATATAAAGATGGAAACAGAACTCACATCATCCTCAGCAGAGTGACTCCCGTGATGACCTGCAGTACCACTCAATCCAGGAATGGTATCCTTTGTAGAAACAAGTATAAGCTTAGTTAGCCTTTGGATTCTACTCATGAGAGCAGCTTTGGCTTCCTCTTCTTCCTCCAATCTTGATTGCATCTTGACTTGACCCTCCTCCAACTGTTCAATAGAAGAAAAGGTTTAACTTCAAAGGCATGACAAGATGCAATAAGAGCACCGATGCATGTAACCATATAATAGACTTGAGAGAAAGACGCACAAAAACAAAAACAAAATCAATTGACCTGTTGTCGTAAGCTAATAATCTCTTCATGACTGACACCAGCAAGCATCCCTTGCTTTAGCTGATCAAGTTCCTGTTTGAGAGTTGATATTTCTTTCTGGTACTTCTTAATCAAAGATTTCTCATCAATAATCTGTAAATATTTTTCAAAGCCAGTATTAGAATAGGCTTCAAGCAGTAATTTCTATTAATTACCATTGGCAAATCCTGTCAAGTGGTGAGATCATGCCCTACCTTGTTACGTGAAGCATAAATCTCAACTCGCTTCGCCCTGCTAGCAAACTTCAGTGTATTATGAGTTTCCTCCAAATTACTAGATGCAGGAGTAACCGTGCAAATAAGCTGTACACCAACATGACTTTCAGTAGAACATACAAAACTTTTGCTTCCTGTTAAAAAATAACAAATTGTTGACAGTCCAAAAACTCACTGAAACATGTCCATGTCCACCCAGTGAGGACTGCAGCAACCGAGTGAGTTTGGAGTCTCGATATGGAACATGAGAAGCCCTCCCTTCACTCAACTTTCCAATCACCTTTCAATGAGAATCACAGTGTCAATAGATTTTCCAAGTTTCCAATTACAAACAAGCCAATAAACTCATTTTAAGGGCTTCACATCAAACAAGTAAAATGCATAATCCGACTGATGCTATATTTAAAACATCCATTAGTTATACGAAACATTAGCAGCTATTATCAGGTTTCTCTTAAAAATCCATCATCCAACCAAGAAAAGAATGTCCAGACTAATGACTCAGGAAACATATCAAACTGTCCCCATAACAAACTCTCAGCATATGTTCCGCTCTTTTAAATGAACAAATAATGACTGGACAAGAAAATGTAAACAAAAGAAATTAGAGATGCTTACAGTTCCAAGAGTTAGAAGACTTTTGTTTATGTAAGATCCTTCCTTTCTCCTTAGTCCAGTTGTCTCAGTTTTAGAACTCTCAGACCCAGCTAGATCAATCAGATTCTAAAACATAAGACAAAAGAAGGCAATAAATGAGCCATAAAGTTATAAAAATGTTCAAATTTATGCAATGCGAGCAGCTTATAACTTACAAGTTGAGAGAAAACCACTCCATCATACTCGTCACCGTGTGCACTACTCTCAATCATCTACAAACAAAGAAGCAGATCAATGAAAAATACAATTGAAATAACAATAATTGTTTCATATAATTGAGTAATCCACAAAACCCACAGTAAGTACAAATGGTTAGATGACAGGATGAGAAAATAATAGCATGCATCAAACGTAAATGTGGCAGGAATCAGCTTGACTTGAACCCAGTTCCAAAAAGTGTATCCAGGTCAGTAATGGAGAGTCCAACCAAAGACAAAGGTTTTAGTTTAAACACACTGATTTATTTAAAGCATTGGGAAAATGCAATGGTAATTGTCTGAAATCATTACCTCATATCATTAGCAGAGAAACATCAGATCACTTGCATACAGATAGGGGGAAAGAACATTGGATTTTACGGTTCAACAAGTGCGACTACATCCATAGACAGCCACTTTGTATTGATGGAGAAGGTTATTTTAACTTTATTTATACATAGGGTTATTCCTTTCACAACATGAACTAAGGAAGTTGGGCAACAAAGTTAAGATGTTAAGAAAAATATGACCAAATCGATAGTTGGCCACTCAGCTAGAAGCTACATGTGTCAAAGCATTAAGTGGACTTATAGACAGCTCACATTTATGCCCAGGAATGATGTATATGGTACAGGTTATATCTTCTATAACATAAACGGGCAAGAAAGCAAAGAAAAATGCTGCAGTCGCTGTATTGATTAATGCATTCAAAATTGTGTAAATAAACGTACTAGATTGGGTTATCAAAGTGGCCAACTATATACCAGGATTAAATTGGCTATTAATGTAATAACTGATAGCAACAGCAGAAAAAACACTTGTGAACTTTGAGTAATAAATTGTCGACTCACGTGTGAGTTTAGACAATTAGTTAGTACACAGCACAGCACCAATAGCTTACCAGTGTGAATATTGTGTGGCTTCGGCTACTGAGCAGATTAAAATTATTTGAACCAACATGACGATGTTCTGCCAATATCAAGCATCAATTGACAACTTTGTGGTCAAAGCCACTTCCAGATATAGAAAACATACAAGGAGAAAGGCAAACAGAGTTCCCTAGATAACTACCTTCTCCAGCAGCAATAAAAGAAAGTGCATGCCCAGGAGACAAAACCACTTCTTCCTTTATACCCTCCACATAAGTGCCCTGGAAAAGTGGCACAATAGTAAGCATCAGATCAATGTACAAGATACAAAAGTTTATATCAAAAGAAATTAACACTTGTCAGTATTATGCATAGGAAATAAATAGTTAGGATTTTATGGAATAAGATTATTAGTTAATTGTATATTTATGTATATCCTATAATTAGTTGTATGATTATGATTGTGTATATCCATAATTTATAGGATATATTTTAGGGATATTTCCTTTATATATTCTTGTAAACTATTCTAAGTAAAATAAAATAGAATTATTCTCCTTTTCATGGTATCAAAGCCACCAACTTTTATTTTTAGAAACTTCTGCCCAAAAATTTTTTTTTTTGCAAGGCACGGTAGCTACTAAAACCTAACCAAGGAGCCATGTCAGAAGTCACTGCTACCAGTGGGGTCTCTCCATTAGAAAGTGCTGAGAAGGAGAAATCAGCAGCAGCAGAATCAAGGGGCTGCTAATCAGGAGGAAATCTGTTCCTAACAGATTGGGACAGAAATTAGGGGAGATTTAGTCAAAGTAAATAAATTAGGATATTTAATTTGTATAGAATTTTTTCCTAGTATAGATACTATTGTACTCCTATTTATATGTAACCTAAACAAAGGAAAAACATATGGCAGTCACAGTTTTTTCCACATGGTATTAGAGCTCTAGGCATAAATTAAACTCTAGTCGTATCCTACAACCCAACTAGAAATTAAAAACTCTAGCCGTATGTCAACCCTAATTGTCCATAATCATGTTTGCTTATGTATCAAAATCCACCCCCATCCCTACCAATCAACCAAGCTCTTCTAAAATTCACAACCCCACCAAAAAAATCAATACATCCCATTCAAATTGCAACTATACAATTGATGGAGAGAATTTTCTGCACTGGTCTCAATTAGTGTCGATGTATATTCCAGGGCGAGGAAATTTTCACTACTTCATAAGAGAAAAGAAGGAACCTGCCCCTAAGCATCCAGTTACTCCACTTGGGATTCTAGAAATGCCATGGTGATGACTTGGTTGGTAAATTCTATGGAGTAGGAAATCAGCTCCAATTATATGTGTTACCACACAGCCAAGGAGCTGTGGGACAACATCAATCTCATGTATTCAAACTTAGGCAATCAGTCTCAAGTGTTTGAGTTGACAATGAAACCTAGAGAAATCTGCCAAGGTGAGGAAAGTATTACCAAATACTCTAATACTTTGAAACGTTTGTCGCAAGATTTAGACTTATTCAGTGATGACTATGAGTGGAAATCATCAAAAGACTACCACCACTATAAGAAAAAGGTGGAGGATAATCATATATTTAAATTTCTTATTGAAGTAAATGTTAATTTTGATGAAGTTAGAGGCAAAATTATTGGCAGACAGCCCCTTCCCTCCATTGGAGAAGTGTTTTCTGAAATCCGGAGGTAAAAAAGCCACATGATTGTTATGTTAAGGGGGAAAAAAAACCAAACAAAACAATGGAGAATTCTACCCTTGCTACAGAGGCTTGTGCTAGCCGAAAGGTCCAAGGGAAATTGGAGCAAAAGCCTCGTGATAAGTCAAAGCACACAAGTGAAACCTGCTAATAGTTGCATGGAAAACCTGCAAATTGGAAGGGGAAAATGAGAGCAAGGGTTGGCCAATCTCTACTCATTAACCCAAAAATGCCCCTTTAGCAAAGAGCAACTAGTTCACATCCTAAAGCTGCTAAAATATAATTCTGCATTGTTGGGTGCACCTAATGCTTCTTTGGCACATTCGGGTGGTAATCCTAATGCCCTAGTATGTCATTCTTCTAGGATCATTGATTCAGGAGCCTCTGATCATATGACAAGTCTTTCAAATTTGTTTTATAACCCTTGCTTTGGTTATGAAAAAGTCCGTATGGCAGATGAGTTATATTCTCCTATTGTTGGTAGAGGTTTGATAACCTTATCTAATACCTTGTCCCTTAAATTTGTTCTCCATATACCTAAACTTGTAATCTCCTATCTATTAGTAAATTGTCTAAAGATTCTTATTGTCAGGTTACTTTCTTTGACTCTCATTGTGTGTTTCAGGACCAAAATTCAAGGAAGATGATTGGTAGTGCTAGGATGATAGATGGCCTCTACTATTTTGATGATGAAGATTCCAAGGGTAAAAAATCTCAAAGGTTGAGCCGTATCAATTCTCTTTCTATCAAGGACCAAATTATGCTTTGGCACTATAGGTTAGGACATCCTAGTTTTCTATACTTGAAAAGACTTTTTCCTATGTTATTTCGAGGATTGGATTGTTTTGCTTTTTGCCAAAAAGTCACAAGTCCTTTTATCCCTTACCACCTTATAAACCTTTGAAACCATTTTATCTTATCCATAACGATGTTTAGGGCCCTTCGCAAATCAACATGATTTCACGAAGAAAATGGTTTGTGACATTTATTGATGATCATACTCATTTGTGTTGGTTTACTTAATGAGTGAAAAATCAGAAGTTAAAACCATATTTAAAAGCTTTATGCAATGATTAAAACCAATTTCAACAAAAACTTGGCATTCTCCACATTGATAATGTCACTGAATATTTTAGTGAGATTCTTGGCAATTTTTTATAACAAAAAGGTATTCAACATCAATCTACTTATGTCGATACTCCTCAACAAAACAGGATTACTAAAAAGAAAAACAAAAATTTGCTATAAGTGTTTCAAGTCATTATGTTTTCTAAAAATGTTCCAAAAATTTTTCGGTGTTTCAAGTCATTATGTTTTCTAAAAATGTTCCAAACTTTCTTCGGGTGTAAGTTGTTTTAACAACTTAACTATAGTACATCCCTTGAGTGTTTTAAAAAAAAATTTCCTGAAGCTTGAATTTATTCCAATTTACCACTAAGAGTTTTAGGGTGTATTACTTAACGTCCATTTACCTACTAGGAGAAATTCGAAACTAGATCCCAGGGTAGAAAAAAGTGTCTATATAGGCTTTGCCCCAAACAAACAAGGGTATAAATGTTTTAATCCCAGAACCTAAAAAGTTTTTGTCACTATGAATGTCTACTTCCTTGAAAATCAACCTTTTTTAAGGAAAATTTTCTTTGAGGGAAGAAATAAAGCGAACAAAAGTTTTGAGAAGTTAATCCCATTCCCTTGCCTAAAATTGTAGACTCCCCTAAAATCTACAAAATCTAGTTGTTCCTAATATTATAAAGCTAAAAAATGTTGAAAATCCGACAAGAGTAGAAATACCACTAAATGATCCTAAAGGACAGGAACCTAAGTTTAGAGTTTACACGATGAGGAAGAATCATCAAAAAGGTAGAGAGCCTACTATTCACAAGGCAAAGCATTAATCAGACATCCCGAATGATGAGCCTATAGACATGCAAGGTACTCTAAACCCTCAACTATCCAATATTGTTCCTATTCTTGATACTTGCTATGATCTTGACATTCTCATAGCACTCAAAAAAGGTACCTAGTCTTGTACTAGCCATCCTATTGCAAAATATCTCTCATATAATAAACTATCTCAAAGTCGTAGGGCATTTACATCAAAAATCTCTAATTTGTTTGTTCCAAGAAACATTCAAGAAGCACTTGATGATCCAAAATGGAAATCAGCAACAATGGAGGAGATGCGTGCTCTAGCGAAAAATGGGACATGGGAAGTTGTAGAGTTACCCAGAGACCAAAAAACAGTTGGTTGTAAATGCTTGTTTATGGTGAAGTGCAACGTTGATCAAAAGTATAGAAAGATACAAAGGGAGACTTGTTGCCAAGCGGTTTACTCAAACCTATGGCATTGATTACCAGGAGACCTTTGCCCCAGTAGCTAAAATTAACTCTATTCAAGTTTTATTGTTTCTTGCAGTTAACTTCAACTGGATCTTAGATTTACTGGATGTAAAGAATGCTTTTTTGAATGGTGATTTGAAAGAATAAGTGTTTATGTGTCCACCACCAAGTTTTGAAAAAATTGTTGGCCAAAATAGAATGTTTAGACTCAAGAAGTCTTTATATGACCTAAAACAATCTCCACAAGCATGGTTTGAAAGGTTTGGGAAGGCAGTGAAAAGTTGTGTCTTTCATCAAAGTCAAGCACATCACATTCTATTTTATAAGCATTCTAAGATGAGAAAAATTGCAATTTTAATGGTCTATGTGGATGATACAATCTTAGTAGGAGATGAATATAAAGAACTTGCAAGGTTGAAAAGGAAGCTAGCAAAGGAGTTTGAAATTAAAGACCTGCGAGCATTGAAATATTTTCTTGGAATGGAATTTGCAAGATCAAAAGAAGAAATATTTGTAAATCAGAGGAACTATATCCATGATATACTTGGAGAAACCAGGCTATTGGGATGTAAGGTGGCCGAAATTACAATTGAGACTAACCTAAAACTCAGTCCAGCTAAGGATGAAGTTGTGATTGATAGGGAAAAATTTTAGTGACTGGTGGGAAGATTGATATATATATCACACACTCGGCCTAACATAGCATTTGTTCTAAGCATGATAAGTCAGTTTATGCACTCACCAGGTCAAGAGTGCCTTGAAGATGCCTACAAGATCCTAAGGTTTCTGAAAGGGACACCTAAAAGAGGCTTGATGTTTAAAAATGTGGCAATATACAGGTTGAAATCTATATAAATGCTAATTGGGCATGTAGCATTTATGATAGAAGATCAACAATAGGATACTTTACTTATGTTGGGGCAAATCTAGTCACCTAGCGGAGTAAGAAACAAAATATAGTAGCACGAAGTAATGTTGAAGCTAAGTTTAGGTCTCTCACACATGGGATTTGTGAAAGAATGTAGATCAAGACGTTATTAGAAGATCTGAAGATTCCTGTGTCACTTCTTATGAAATTCTATTGTGACAACATGACTACCATTTCAATTGCATACAACCCAGTTCAACATGACAAAGCCAATCACATCGAAGTAGGCAAACATGTTGTCAAAGAGAAATTTGAGAGTGGCTTAATCTATGTTCCTTATATACCAACCACTAAACAAACAGCTTATATGCTCACTAAGGGACTACAAAAGAAACAGTTTGATCTCCTAGTAAGCAAGCTAGCTATGGAAGACATTTACAAGCGATCTTGAGGGGGAGTGATGAGAAGGAGAAATCAGTGGCAGCAGAATTAAGGGGCTACTAATTAGGAGGAATATGTTCCTAACAGATTAGGACAGAAATTAGGGAAGATTTAGTCAAAGTAAATAAATTAGGAGATAATTAGAATAGGAGATAATTAGAATATTTGATTTATATAGAATTCTTTCCTAGTATGGATACTATTGTACTCCTATTTATATGTAACTTAAACATAGGAAAAACATATGGCAGTCACTTTTTTCCATAGACAGCACTACTATAACCCACGCAAGGGACTTATCAAACATTCAAGCAGCCTACCATCAGAATGGAAAGAATTATCTGAAGTGGTCTCAAGCTCGAACATTCATAAAGGAAAAGGCAAGCTAAGTCATTTGTTAGAGATTGGACTAACCAAAACTGATTTTAATTTGACGCATGGGATGAGCAAGATTCGATGGTTATGTCAAGGTCGTTGAACTTAACAAATATTGAGATAAGTGACACTTGCATTTTCTCAACATAGGTAAGGAGATTAGGAGACAATTCAATAGACTTACTCTAAGATTAATGATGTTGCTCAAGTTTATGAGATCAAAACTCAAATATCAACAACTAAGCAAAGGGCTCGTTCAATAACCAAGGATGCAAATCTCTTGCAAAGTCTATTGCAAGAATTAGAACATTATCAATGTATCAAAATGCAATGTGCAGAAGATGCTAGAATGTTGAAACGATTTATAGAAAAAGATTGAATATATTAGTTCCTTGCTAGTCTTAACACAAAATTTGATGCTGTGGGAGTTCAAAATTTGGGAAGAGATGATCGTCCATCCTTGAATGAGGTCATTGCTATGATTAGAACTGAGGAGGGGAGATCAAGTTGGAAATACATCCAGCAACAACTAAAGGATCTACCCTAGTAAATAGATCCACAAATTTGAAGGAGGTAAATGTTGCATAAGCTATAGAAGATAATAGGCAAGATGGGGCCCATACTGTAAAAAGCACCATCATACAAGGGAGTAGTGTTGCAAACCAAATGGCAAGACCAATATTTAGAGAAAAGGTGGAGGGAAACAAGCACATATTTTGAGCTCACAAATGGATAATACGAAAATAACTCAAGATGGAGCCCAAGAGTTTAACAAAGCATATATTGAAAAATTAAGACTCCTCTTGAATACACTTGAGAAACCGTCATTTACAAGTACAAGTTCATATTCATTAACTTTTTCAGGTATTTCCTCCATCTCTTGTATTTCTAGTGCCTTACAAAATAAATCTTCAACTATGTAGATAATTGACATAGGAGCCACTAATCACATGACATATTGCTTTATACTTTTTATCTCATATACACCTACCTCTAGTCATAAAAAGATAACTATAGCAGATGGATCAATTGTCACTGTAGCTGGATAAGGAGATGTTCAATTAAATGCTCTCTTATCATAAACGATATCCTCCATGTTCCTAAATTATCTGCCACCATAATTTCAGCGCATAAACTCACCAAAGACTCTAAATGCCAGGCTTTTTTCCTCCTTCCTCTTGCATGTTTCAGGACTAGTGGCACGAAGGGGATGATTGAACATGCTAGTTAGAAGACTGGCCTTTACTACCTAAAGAATGAAAAAGGGCATAGAAAATTCTAGGTTTTTCTTCCAAAGTTGGTCATGTCTAGTAAAGAAAAAGTATGGCTTTATCATCAACGCTTAGGACATCCTTCTTTTCAAGTAATAAAGTCCATGTTTTCATCATTCTTTGATAAAATAGATGTTAAATCTTTCTATTGTGATGAATGTGATTTTGCAAAGCACAAATGTGCATCTTTTCCAATAAGTGATAAAGAAGTCATACCCCCTTTTCTCTCATTCATAGTGACACTTGGGGTCCCTCACTAATTCATAATGTTACTAGGACAAAATGGTTCATATGCATATGAATTAGTTGGATCTATTTGTTGAAACATAAGTTAAATGTTAGTACTCTTATTCCCAATTTTTTATAATATGATCAAAAGTCAATTTCTTTTGATTCTAACGATGCCAAAGATTATTCCAATCAAACTCTATCAAATTTCCTTCATGAAAAAGGAATCATCCTTGAATCCTCATGTGTTAATACTCCTCAAAAAATGGAGTTACAAAATAGAAAAATAGTCATTTGCTAAACATCACAAAGGCACTACTCTTATATAAAAACGTTCCCAAAAATTTTTGGGGTGAAGTTGTCCTAACTTCTACCTACTTACACAACAAATTGTTAGCTAGAGTTCTTAATTTTCAACCACAAGTAAATGTTCTTACAAATTCTATCTAAATCTAAGCTTCTCCAGTATTCTTGCTCCTAGAATTTTGAAAGGATAACCTATGTTCATATTTGTGAGAATCTGTTTTATAGATACTGTGGTCAAACATCACCTAAAGTCAGTAATGGCAGAATTGTACATCACCTAAAGTCAGCAATGGCAGAATTGTCTGACTAAGTATAGCTGCTATGGTTGACATAATTATAGGAGTAAATTGAGGCATAATTTTAGGAGTAGACTAAGGCATAATTTTAGGGACAGTATTACCTTATTTTGCCCTCTCTTCTTTGTATAAATATGTATGTACAGCTAGTGTATTAATACACAACTCATTTCAAATCTCCACAATATTCACTCTCAAAATAGAGGAAAACTTAATCCTCATGCTCTTAAATGTGTTTTTGTTAGTTACTCTTCCGCCCAAAAGGGATACAAGTGTTTTCATCCCAAAAATCACAAATGTCTTGTGTGCACTAATGTTAAATTTGATGAAACTAGATCTTTCTTTACTCAACCCTATCTTCAAAGGGAGATTTTGAATGAAGATAGGTCAACCGAATTATTTTTCTTTGATTTTTCCACTCAAATAGTGTCTGGACTACATTGTTCAAACAAGTTTGTTGAACTTAAGAAGCTTTACGGAAAGAAAATAAAGGACAAACCACTTGAAAATTGCAGGTTTACACTAGGAAGAGATTTGCCTCCCACCAACAGCATGTCCAACCCCGTCACAACCTACTGTTCCAACATTCCAAACAAATTTGGAACCAAATAAACCAACCACAAGCTTATCCAACCCTGATCCGCAGATTCATGACAAGCTTAACTTCAACCCACATGTTGAACTTAGTGATTCAGACTGAACTTAGTGATTCAGACCTACCTACTGCCCTCAAAAAAGACATTAGAACATGCACCCAGCATCCACTATATTTGTTCATGACATATCAAAACTTGTTCAAAAAACACCAAACCTTTCTCAAAAATCTCCATAGCATTCCCATTCCAAAATATTTGACCAAGGCACTAGGAGATGAGAAGTTGAGAAGTGTTATGAGATGGATGCACTCAAAAAAAAAAAAACTTGGAATGTAATGGAACTGCCTAAGGACTTTGATGCAAATGAGTGTTCACATTAAAGAATAAATCTCGGGAGACAGATGAAAGGTACAAGGCTAGGTTGATTGCTAAAGGTTTTACCCCAACCTATGGCATAACTTACTTAGAAACATTTGCACCAATAGCAAAGATGAATATTGGCAGGATTTTATTGTCACTAACTACCAACTATGGCTGGAAATGTTAAAAACGCCTTCCTTTATGGAGAACTAGAAGAAGAAATATACATCGAAGTTTCACCCAAATTTAAATCTCAAAAGGGATTGGTGTGCAAATTAAAAAGGCCCTTTATGGACTAAAACAGTCATCAAGAGCATGGTTTGGGAGATTAATGAAGGCCATGACAGGATTCGAGTATAAACAAGTCATGAAGACCATACCTTGTTTATCAGACATTAAAAAATTGGGAAAGTAACACTACTTTTTGTATGTGTGGATGACATCAATCACTAGAAATGATAAATGTTGGTGTTAAAGGGAAAGTTATTACAAGAATTTGATATTAGGGAGGTGGAAAAGTTGAAACATTTTCTAGGAATTAAGGTTGCGATTCCAGGCAAGGTATATTCATTTCACAACAAAAATATGTGCTGCATTTATTGAAAGAAACGGGAAAATTAGGTTGCAAACCAGCAACCACTCCAATTGAGTTCAATCACAAATTAAGTGATGCACCACATGATCTAGCAGTAGATAAAGGAGCTTATCAAAGGTCGGTTGAAAATTTAATTTAATTACCAAATGCAATAAGTGTTATAAGCCAATTTAAGCACAACCTCAAAGAAGTACACTTCAAAGTTGTGCACAAAATTTTGCCATATCTAAAAGGTATTCCAAGAAGAGGAATTTTATTTAAAAGAGGAGAAAAGATTATGCTAGAAGCCTACACAAATGCAGATTATGCAAGTTCCTTATTGGACAGAAGATCAACCTCAAGATATTGAGTTTTATGGGAGGAAATCTACTTTCATGGAAGAGCTAAAAACAAAGTGATGTGACAAGATCAAATGCATAATCAAAATTCAAACCCATGGCTTTAAGGATTTGTGAGTTGCTATGGTTCAAGATAGTTCTTGATGACTTAAAATTTAAATGGGAAGGTCCAATAATATTATATTGTGATAATAAGTCTGCAATCAACATCACACAAAATCATGGTTAGCATGACAAAACTAGGCACGTGAAAGTTGACAAACATTTATAAAAAAGAAGTTGACCAGTGGCCTAGTGTGCATGCCCTTCAACTCATTAAAGGAGCATATAGCTAATGTTTTGAAAGGACTATCCAAGACAACCTTTGAATTAAAGGCGCAAATAGATAATGTTTTGAAAGGACTATCCAAGACAACCTTTGAAGACTTTATTAGCAAGCTGGGAATGAAAGATATTCATCCACCAACTTGAGGGGGAGTGTCAAAATTATGCATAGGAAATGAATAGTTAGAGGATTTTATGGGATAAGATTATTAGTTAGTTGTATATATATGTATATCCTATAATTAGTTGTATGATTGTGTATATTCCTAATTTCTAAGATATCTTTTAGGAATAATTCCTATATATATTCGTGTAAACTATTCAAGTAAAAACATAATAGAATTATTCTACTTTTCAACACTTAACAACCATTTTAATTTATTGACAATCTCCATTAAGCATACAAGCGAGGCATGTTAGCAAGTCTCTCAGTTAGCGAAAACTTGGTAGTCCACTATGAGAAAACTTTAATATTATTTTGCTCATAAAATGATAATTGATATGGTTCAAGTGAAAACAAAGTGAAGTGAGAAAACAAATAAAAAACAAGAAGCAAACTTGTAAAGATTCATAATAGCACCTGTGCATCCTCTCTAACACGTAGATTTTGTCCTGTTGGATCAAGTAAGTCATTTATCACCTGACATTAAAAATGTACATGGAACCATGAGTTATATCACTCCCACTTTTAGAAAGATCAATTACTGGTTGACAATTAAAGTAGAATATATGGAAAAATGAAAAATAAATCACATGAACCTTGCAAATACATATACCACATAACCGAATCCAAATTGAACCAAATTTCATGCACAGCATAGATGTGAACACATATCAAGTCTAAGAGGCATATCGTAAGTTTGAACTAACTGTCCATGTGGAGCAACTGACCTCATTATAGATTTCAAGATATGAAACACGTAGTAAGAACTCTCTTCCTGGAGTCTGAAGCAAGAATGTAATAGTAATTCAGAATTGGTATAAAATTACAAAAGGAAACAAATGATTAACTCATTCAAGTTTGTATCATAAACCACACACATTTTCTGTATGTTTTCTATTCATGTATGGATAGAAGAATAGGATTACTTTCGTAGAAACCAGTAAAAAATAAAAAATAGAAAATCTAGTAGTGATGCTTTGAACACACTGAGGACATTAAATTTTAAGTGGGAACAATGGGAAAAACACTTACATCTTGTATCATGCTGAACACATCCTTTATAGCCAATGGTATAATACCAGGTGAGGTTTGATCTCCCTGTACATACATAATATATGCAGCTTAAAAAACAGAAGCCAATACAAGGAAATTCTAATTCTCATATTTAAGAACTAAATTTCAATATCCATAAAGAAACAACGTGAGTGTATTACAAGTAAATATAAGCTCAATGCTAAGAGCAAACTGCTACATAAATTACAGTATATTTAACAAAGATTTAGTGAAACGGTATACTCAGGGCTGACAGCCCTCCTCGTAAACCAAGCAGATCCAAACAATAGTATGTGATTATCAGTAGCTACTACAGATAGAGAGTAACTTGTGGGAAAATAAACCTTAGAAAATCATCTCTACGTGAATTGGAGGACTAACACAATTAACTCTTCACTTCATCACATTCCGCAGCGAAACTACCTCTATTTCTATGTCTACTTATAAGAAGTACATTTTAGCATCTCATATGAAATACAATAGCAAATAACTGCTAACAATAAACTGAACTTACATGCATAGTGTGTGTCTTCCCACTACTAGTAACTCCGTAGGCAAAAACAGTCCCTGCATTTTCAAAAAGAAAAAGAAAGAGCAAGTTCAATTAAGGTCTCTAACAAATTCAATATATCAAGTCACTTACAATCGGGACATCTCCACGTTACCATTTATGCCTTCCATTGCAGCTTTAACTACTGGTCTCGCAGCTACTTCATATACATCTTGAGTTGAAGTATGCGGTCCAAACACTCTATCTGCCAATGTACAACAATCACCATTCCCATGTTGACAGCATTAATTGGCTAGAAACGGAAAACTAAATTAAAAAATCAGTGACCAATACCAAATGCATAAGCCGTCGCAGGGTTATACTCATTCCGGACAATTTTGTCGCCATCCGCGTACCAAGCGATCTCGTCCCCTCTCTGGAACTCCCTGTCACTGTAAACCAAACAGGTAACGGATCACATTACCTCCAATAAAACGAATCTATCCGTTTTCAACCAAACAGATCCGCTCCACTGCAGTCAGATCTAAACAAATACCTCAAGGGCCTAAACCGAATCGTCACCGATATACTATCTCCATTCCTCGGCGCATCAATCGGTTCAGCAGCAACCAGCTCCTCCGCACTAAACGCGACGGGCGAGCGACCGCCGTAACTCCGCTGTCCGGAGTACATTGAATCAGAACAGCCGCGGCTAGGAGTCATGGATCGGGAACCGAATCCGCCTCCGCCAGAGTTGAAGTGGGACGAAGCAGAGGAAGAGCAGGAGCGAGGCATGAGCCTGTTGTTAACGAAAGAAGAAGCTGACGACGTCGCGGACGAGTAAGGACTCGATGGTTTCCTGTACGAGAACGGCGAGTTGCTCCGGGCTCGGGACGACGAAGCCATAAAATCTGAGCTGTGTCTACTTCACTTTTACTACAGTGACTTGGAGAATCAGATACTGACTCGGGCAGAGAAGACACAAGAACAAAGGAGAAATGGAGAAAGAAGAAGCAGAAGAGAAGAATATGTCAGTGAGGTCACATGGCCAGTGAGACAAAAGTGAAACACATTACAGTTTTAAATTTCAATTGCTTCGACACTTTTAAGCTATCGAAGCTCCCTAAAGAAAGAGGAAACAGAGAGAGAATTGTTTCTTCTTCTTGAAGACAAAGAAGTTGCAGAGAGGAAGTTTTGGTTCCAAAAATTTTCTTATGAAGAAACAACCAGAGCCAGGTAGAGAGGGAGACCGACAAGGACTTGAGTGTTGATTTTTCAAAAAAGATTAAAAAGTTCAAATGTTGTTAGTTTTTTAAAGCGAATTTTTTAAAAGACAGGACAAAATAAAAAGAGAAATAATTTTTACTGGCGATGACGTGGCTAAACGGTTTTTAAAAAGGCTATGGACCCGCGAAGCAGGCAAGTTTTGAAAATAATTAAAAGGCCGTAAAACGAGCGGGAATAAGTGAGGATTTGGACAAATGGCGAGACAGGACAAACGCGAAAATGAATAATCAACACTAACTCTCCACGCGCCGTGGTTAGAAAAACTTAGTCCACTCGCTGAGACACGGGTGATTGGTGGCATGTGATTTTACGGAAATACCCTGCTTTTAAGGAGTGATTTACAAGTTCACTTGGCTTGTTACATCTCAAAATGAGGATGGCTCGCTGTATGTGAAACGTGTCCATCGAAAACCGTCCGTTTCGATGGAGAATTTAGTGTCGTTTAATTTTAGTACGATATCGATTAATCATTAATATTTAGTATTATTTTAAATATTTTTTAAATTATAAACTTATTTGGTAAATAACTTATCAGCTTTTTTTTTGCACAAATTAAAAGGTATTTGACTCTTTGACTATATCAAGCCTCTGACAATCATATTTAGGGGATAGTTGGTTCGTATAGGGGAATGGGAATGAATATAGTGAGTAATGGGAATGAATATTATCATTATAATTATGATGGTTGGTTAAAAGAAATGAATGATTATCATTACCATTAATAATGATTGGTTTGTACAAAATATTGAGAAATAAAAATTAATTATATTTTAATTAATTAATTATATTGTAATTAATTAATTAAAATAATGTAATTAATTAATTACAATATTTTAATTAATAAATGAATTATATTTTAATTAATTATATTATAACTAATTAATTAATTATAATATTAGTTAAAGAATATCAAACCTTACTAAACCAAAAAAAATTAAGCATTAAGCATTAAGCAAAGTTAGAAATGACTTCCATTCCTCTCATAATGGAAAGGAATGGAGCAATTCTCCAAAGTAAGGAATGAAAGTATAAGCAAAATAATTATTACCTCTTACCAAACCTTATTTTTCATTTCATACTCATTCCTCTCTCCTCATACCCGCTAAACAAGCACACCCTTAATAATCAGTTGATTGGGTTAATAAATTGAACTCAATTCGTTATTTTTTAAAATGCTCCTATAAGGAACGTTTTACTCCAATAACTAAGAAATTAAGAGATAAAAAGACAATTATGCCCTAAAATTATCACATCAAATTGTCATTTTTTATTATTGTTTTTCTTCACCAAACACTAGCATCCTAAATATGGAGAAAGAAAGTAGCAGTAGTTAATATGGAAAAAGAAAGTAGTAATAGTAGTAGTAGTTATTATTATTATTATTATTATTATTATTATTATTATTATTATTATAAACTTAAAATTTTAAAATTATATATCTAAAATTTAAATTCTTACAAAAATATTCAAATAAATACTATGATATAATACTCGTGCCTTCATGAATCATTTTATACATAAACAGCTAATTTTACTAAACATCTTTAAATCATTTTTTAAGATATAATCCTTCTTTTTAAAGTTATACCTTCATATATCATTTTATACATAAACATCTAATACTAACAGTTAATTTTATCAAACATCTTTAAATCATTTTTAAGATATAACCCTTCTTTTTTTAAGTTATACCTTCATTAATTATTTTATACATAAACAACTAATACTAAACAAGTAATTTTATTAAACATCTTTAAATAAACAGCCGATGCTATGCTATCCATTGGTCAAATCAGCTGATATAATTCACTATCAATTAATCACTGATAAATCAGCTAACAGCTAATGCAATCTGCTAATTGTCAAACAGGACCTATAAATAATTCTCAAATTTTATAAAACTATAAAATATTTTTAATACATTATGTTATATAATTTTAAATTTTAATTTGACTATATCTTAAATTTTGTACTATAGAAATCATCTATTTATTTTTATTGGTATTACTTTTATTATATTTCTCGTATAAACAATTACAACAATAAATAAAAGAAAATATCATTTAATTTTCATGCAAATAATTACTTCAAAATATCATATGGTAAGAATAATACAAGTTTGCAAATATTACAGCAAGAGTTTGTGTCAAATAACATGGCAAAATAGAAGTGAAATATGAAACAAAAACATTTAGGAGGTGGTTGGTTCGTATAGGTCGGTAATGGTAATAAGAATGAAAACGAATATAATGAGAAATGAGAATGGATATTATCATTAAAATTAGAAGGTTAGTTATGAAAATTAAATGATTACCATTACCATTGATAATGGTTGGTTTGTAAAAAATATTGAGAAGTAAAAATTAATTATATTTTAATTAGTTATATTGTAATTAATTAATTACAATCTATTAATTAATTAAAATATTGTAATTAATTAATTACAACATTTTAATTAATAAATAAATTGTAATTAATTAATTATATTGTAACTAATTAATTATATTTTAATTAATTAATTAATTACAATATTTTAATTAATGAATGGATTATATTTAATTAATTATATTGTAATTAATTATTATTATTATTATTAGTTAAAGAATACCATATCTTACTAAACTAGAAAAATCAAACATTGCTTTGGGTATGAATAAATAAAATTGGCAAAGCTATTATATTAAAGAACCAAAGATATTGGAGGAATGACTCTCATTTCTCTCAGTGTTCAAAAATTAGGAACAAAAGTGTAAGTCATTCAATCATAACTTCTTACTAAGCTTTATTTTTCATTCTATACTCATTCCTCTCTCCTCATACTCACCAAACAAGCATACCCTTATAGTTAAAAGTTTTATATTTATATTACATATATAGAATTTAATAAATACATTGAATACAAGTTAGATTAAAAGAAAAGAGAAAAATTAAAAAACTAAAACTTTATCTAATGACATATTTACGCAAATCATGTTAACCTCAATTTTCATTTGATACAGAGTCTCGTCATCACTCTCATTCAAACATGTTACACCAAATGCATATCAATACTTTATTATCTAAGATTATCATCTAAGTAACTCTATTGTATAAAACTTGGTTCCTTATAAACTCAATCCGTCATAAGATCGATATGATCATAAAAAATTGGAATTACATAACTACTTATTCTATTTAAAGTCCTAGTAAATAAATTAAATTAAATTATTCAGAAATTATATTAAACATAATAATGATAATATCATACTTTTTTCAAAACTTTGAATTGTATCAAACAAAAACCAAATATTTTAATCTTTTATTTTTCAACTATTTCTTCTTTTTAAATGAATGAATTCAAATGTGCCCAAAAATCTTTTACGCTCAATTGCATTTACACATTGACTCAAATTTTAAATTGCAAATCTTTTCAATTTTAGAATACTACGTTCAAATTGGTCTCACTAAGTAATTGTAAGACAACAAAAGCAATATTATAAAGACAATAAAATGATTATTAATTTAAGTAACAAAAGTATAGAAATAATATACTTACATTAAGTTTGTCCCTTTGACGAGTTATAATTGACATCCCAAAATCATGGCATACATCCCTATATGCCTTTGTTTATAAGCTAGTAAGATCTTGCATTTTCTCGTGTGAATAATTGTTAGGAAAGTTATTAATATTCTCTTATTAACTTCAATTTTCTATGTAAAACTTAGTTTAAAATAGATACTAAGATTCAAAAATGCCTCGACAACAAATATCAAAGAGTAAAGTTATCTTCCTTTTTTTTATGTCTACAAGATAAGATGTATACAAAGAATGCATATTTTTCATTTTAGCGTTG
Source organism: Erythroxylum shatona (assembly GCA_027568895.1). Taxonomy (NCBI): domain Eukaryota; kingdom Viridiplantae; phylum Streptophyta; class Magnoliopsida; order Malpighiales; family Erythroxylaceae; genus Erythroxylum; species Erythroxylum shatona. The sequence continues at coordinate 43,520,245 of JAOSBK010000206.1, forward strand.
ATTGCTTCCTTCGCTCTCTCTATGACATAATAAAAGTAACATATTATTATCTTCTTATCACTATTAGTCAAACAAAGTATTCCCACTAAAGACTAACAAGCTCAAGTAACAAATTAACCTGGGTATCGAAATTCATGATCTTCAAGTATAATTTTGAAAACCTTTATTATAACATTAAACTTGACGTATTGAGATGTAACTCACTTGTCAGTTGTAAACAATGTCTCGATTTCTTACTCATTAGAACAAAACATTAAAGTGATAAGAAACGTAAATTCTTACCATCAGTGAAATCTTTTCTCATCAAATTTAGAACCCAAGCACTATTACAGATGAACTTAGTCAATTTTCATGTTTAAACATAAATTCTTACCATCAGTTAAATCTTTTCTCATCGAATTTAGAACCCAAGCACTATTACAGATGAACTTAGTCAATTTTCATGTTTAACACATAGTTTCATCAATAATAGGAAAGTATTTGACATATCCTATACTTTTTAACATTAGATTAGTGCAATATACATTACAATAAGTCCAATATTGCTTTATAACCTTTTCTCAACTACTTTATAAGTAACATCGTTGTCAATGACGAACTATATAATATTTTTAGGCATAACTTCGTTCACAAGTTCGTCAAATATCTTAAATAAAGTATCAACATTTCTTACAAGGTCAAATGAATTAATGAACTTCAAAAATATTATATGCTTAGTAAAATAAATAAAAAATTTGATAATATGCTTTTGTCGTCTATTTGTCTAATAACAACAAATGATTTAACATTTATAAGTTGTCCAAGTTCTCCTTTCATTCAAATAAATTTTTATTTAGATATAAAAACTCAAAAAAATATCATGGAATATTGACCATATATAAATATGTAAAAAAAGTTCATAAAACTAATGTATTGGAAATGTTATTATCACATTTATAACACGTTGTGAGTAATGATTATAACATATCCAGATAAATTATTTACTAATGTAGAGGAAATAATTTGAATGTGCCCATATTAAGAAGTCAAATGAACGTTGTAAAGGAAACCTTAAAATAATAATCTATAGATATATTAAAAGCATGCATAAATTTCTTGTATCTTACATCTTTCGTTTCAATGCATAATTACACCTTACAAAAATGACTTTATTGTAAAAATTAAAATGAAAAGTTAATATTCTATAATAATTATAAATTATAATACTAAAGGATGGAAACTTGAAAGTTGAATGACTTGTCTACAATTTACATGGAAGCAAATTATCTAAGTGTTATAATTTATTCCAGAATGATCTCAAATGATCAATTCTTAGACAACAATATTTTGAAATGATAAAATTATCTCAAATCTAAACTAACAATGCATTCCATAATTATAAAAATCATTATGATAAACTGTCAACACTTAAATACTCAACCAATTGTTTTTTTTTTTGCTTTAAGAGACTAAGATTGTCATTTTAAAGTTTAAATGTGAAAATTAAATGCTTGTCAAGCCACAAGTATGCAACACTAGAGATAATATATGAAGATAAAGATGAAGATTGGGCAGTTGATGGCAATTGTGAGGACTGAGGAGAGGAGCTAACTGTGAAGACATGACAGTAACAAGTAACGATATGGCAAATTGTGAGTGGTGATAATGAAGATGCAAGCATGGAGGCGAGGAGGAGACAACAAAGATGTGAGCAACAATTTAGTCTAGTGATAATGAGAAAGTAAAACGATATAGGACAAGAGGCTTGTAAAATAGCAAGGACTGGGGAGTGAGGAGAAAGTAGTTAAGGAAGGGGAGATATGGTTAGTATTTAGGAAATTTTGAAATTTTTTTTTGGGAAGTTAAGTAAGGATTATATTTAATCAAAATAAAGTGGAAAGTATATAGGAGAGGATATACAACTATTATAGTTAGACTCTATACAAAATATACAGCTAGCTACATAACTTCTGTTAACTAAGTACTAGCTCTTACTAAATACTCAACTATTGCCTGAGTAAATCATAAATATCTTATAAAGAGGACGCTGACAGGATAGCCATTTGTAGCTTGAGATAAAACTCATTACAGCTAAATTTCCTGTATTATTTTGTTATCTCAATGATCTTGGTGTTCCTTATTCTCCAAATGAAACGTACTAGTCTGACAAAGCCAATCCTGAACGCTTTATGATCCATTTTACTATTCTAATGTAAATCATTAACCCACTTCAAGTAGTCTTGCCAGGCAATATTTCGACCAGGTAGGTTAAAAATTACATAAAAACTTACCCATATCAATCTTGTGCAAGAGCAACCAAAGAAGAGATGATATAAAGATTCTCCTTCCCGGCTTCCCCACTGCATAAGGGGCAAGATATGTGTGGAATCAAAAATTTTATCATATCTTTAATTCCTAGTTTCTTCCCAACTGCTAACCAGAGTGTAAATGAGTGAGCATGTGCAATTCCAGATCCCCATATCAACTTATGAAGAGGAAATCTAGTGAGTGCACCAAATAGTATTTGTTTACATGGTTGCGCTGTAAATTTGTGTAATGAGTGTAACTCCCATCTAACTTCATCTGCCTACTCCAAATCTAGTGCATAAGTTGGCATTTGCTCCATAATTGGCATGGTTTGTCTACTCGTATGGAATGGCTAACCCCAGTTGTTATTTTGAATGAGTACCTGCACTTTGGTATCTTCTAGAATTGAGCTTTTCAAAATAGTAAAAAGAGTAGTGTTACATAGAGGTCCCATTGGATGCTGGTTGTCAAACTAGAAGCTGATGTTTTGCCCATCTTTGACTTAGTACTTGATATAAAGATGCATAAATGACCTGGTGAGTACAATTTGTTGAAAAGTGTAAGACTGAGAAGTTTTTAGAGAAATCGACCATATGCTGCGGTGTTTGATGTAGAACATAGGAACCCATTGGACCCAGAGACTCTCCTTATCACAACAGAGTCTGCATGGTCGTTTTGCTAGCAAAAGCTTGTTCATTCTAAAGGCTAAATTGATCCCTAATCCACCATGTACTTTTGGAAGACAAATAGTACTTCAGTTAACCTTAGAAAGTTTCTTCACATTAGAATTGTGTCCATGCCATATGAATCTCTTATACTCCTATTTATCTTCTTTAAAACACCTTTGGGGATTGCGAAATGTGACAACTGATAAACATGTAGATTATTAAGAATGGAGATGGCCTGCTGCTATCTACCACAATAAGACAAACATTTGTTACTCCAATTAGAAATTCTTCTACAAACTTTATCAATGAGCGATTTGCATTCAGCTTCTTGGTAGAGATAGGGTGTAGCGCCCCCTTACTACAGGGTATACACCGGGATACCTGAAGGTCATTTTGATACATATCCTACGATAAGGACGAGCTACGATCAATCACTACATTCCCTTCATATGGCATGGTAACATAACTCACTTATGAAGCATCGTAAGAAAATCACAATATTTTAAAACCGACTTTTTCCTCATTGCATTTCGCAAAATCGAAGTCTACATTGTCTTTCATCATTATCCATATGTACATCATCAGAAACCTAATACAATAGTACTA
>JAOSBK010000206.1:43523904-43560049 GCA_027568895.1 Erythroxylum shatona
ACCTTCACCAAAAGACTAACTTGAGCGTCGGAGGGGCTAATCGGGACACAACCCCCGACGTGCCTTTTCTTGTTTTGTAGGGATATTCACGTCGCAGTCATTACAAAAGGCAATCAATCCATGGATTCAAACGACAACGTTCAGCCTCGCCAGAATCCGGCAGAACCAAGTTCTATTCTAGAATCCAATCCGATATCAAGCCCTATATATTGTTCATAACTTTGGCACTTACCGGACGCTTTGCCATTATTTGCGTATCCCAAACGCCATCTAATTATTTCTAGAAAATGGAGAGCTGCACGAAGCTTGAAGAAGTCGAATCTGACGATACTAGTCCTATGGTACTTAGTCTTCGGGACAGTCTCTGCTCTTGCTCCAATGTAAATTTCTCCTCTACTGTAACTATGAAATAAGGTTTTGGGGAATTAATTTAACATGAGATTCCATTTTACTGGTTTTCACGAAATTCTCTTGCAGTCAATTGAAAGTGGGAACGAAAGCAAAGCGTCAGAGTTGGTGAGCTTTATTGATTCTATTTCAGACGCTGCTTTGCTGGACCCGGAAAATGAGGAAGCAGAAGATGACGCATTCCGAGTTGTGTCTGAGATCCATAGATTCTTGTCTTCTCCTTCGCTAGACCAGGTTTGGCAGTGATTTTTATTTCAGTTAAGTTCTCTTCTTTTACTTGATTCTTTTCTTTTACTACTGAGTGTAGTGGATTTCCTGGGATTGCAGACAGTCCGTGATGTATTTTCGTTAGAGTTGCCAAAGGCCGTTTCTCGTTTTGCTGGCTTGTCGGATAGGTGCTTGGAGATTGCTGATAATATCATTGACGTTTTGATAACAACATGTAACCCGAGGGATATGCTGCCAATTCTTTGCGAGGTACCTTTTTTTATATGCTTTTGGTTTATTTTTTTACAATAGCCAGCCCTTTGTTTATATACACATCGGCACATTGCATTTTAGCTCAATTTGTTAACTAAACTCTTAAGTCTTTTAGTTAAAGAACCAGATTAGGGGGAATCAGTCAAACATTCACTCCTACAACTCTTGGCGGCTAAATTAGCAGGACCAATATATTTAATATCTAGTTGATGGATGATCCCAAGTACAGCTTCTTTACATGGATAGGTTTTCATATTTTGATGAGAAATATCATGCACGGTTCATTTTCTTTGATAACTATGATTTTCAGAAACATTTTTAATGTAATAAAGGTTGATGTTTACTTTTATTCGAAGACGGCTCATTTTGCCATTCTTCCCTTCCATTATGAAGGAGTCGTCTGTGATCTTGTGATATAGATTGCAACTCAAGCCTCTGATTGATCTTTTGCACAATTTCTTTGACTTCTTCATTTTGGTTGACATTGAATTTCAGGCACTAGATTCTTCGAGTAAGACAATTAATGCATCTCGTTGTGTTGCTCCTCTTCTTAATGGGCTCTCAAAAGGTTGTTATTCTTGAAAGTTTATCAAGCATATATTGACTTATTGATTGCAGTTGAATTCTTATTTTTGTTATCATTTTCATGTTTTTATTACTACCCATTTTATGTTTATCATGCTCTTTGCAAACTATAGATTTTTCAATAATTTCTACTGAAACTGTCAGAAGAAATTTTCATATCCTAGGGGACAACAAATGCATTATGCGATCTACGGTTTCATAGTCATTTAGCAACAAATGATTTCAGCTGCCTCTTTGTCTGGTCCTAGAGAATGTATTATGGAATCTATGGTTGTTGATTTGCTAGATTGTTTATACATGACCCAAATGCTTTTCTGGTCTGGTTAAATCTAAACAATAGTATTATCTTTTGTCCGCCAGTATTCATTTCCATTAAAAGACGTCAATTTGAGCAAGTCAAAGAAGCAGTTCCTGTCATCCTGAATGTCCTTAAGGTCATATCTTTGGAGTTAAATGGCCACGATATGAAATGCATAAATTTATTTGACAAAGCTTTATGCATCGCTGACTCTATTCGTTCTGTTTGTGAAAAATTGGTATGTTGATATTTTTTCTATCTTCTTTAGCTTCCTTCTGATTGTATTTTTATATAATTTTAATTTTTTATTATGCCACTCTTTCTTGGGGTTACAGGAAGGCGGAATGAATGAAAAACTGCGTATGCTAGTTGGTTTATATGTCCTGCAAATCATGGTTTGTAATCGCTATTTAAGTAAAAATATATTGAGTATTTGATTGTGGTCAAGCTTTTGCACATACTAAGATCTGCGATTATGTAGTCTTCAGTTCGGCTACACAAGTTTGTGGTTTGACAGCAGAGAAGATTATATTTTAGTTGTTGAGTTGTATGATGAAATTTTGTAACTTGTACGAAGTGAACTAATATAATTTGTATTCCATGTACTCTCTCAATGATCAGGCTCTGCTGTCACTAAGTGCTGGACATAACATTTCAAGCTGTCTTCCATCAGTGTGCCGTATGGCAGGATTTCTAACATATTGTGGTTTCTCGTATCATGGTTTAATAACTGGATCTGAAGTTGATGCAATGACTAGGATTGTCTTTGAAGGTAGACAATGTACCTTACAGTTTTTGTACACTGAATTTTCCCAATCAAAGTTTTCTATGGTGATATTTTTTCCAATATGAGAAAATCACTAGATTTAGTTTACAATTTAATTTGTGTGCTTTGATTAATAACTGCAGATTGTAATGATGAGGAAGGTACTTATACAAATTGCTTCTCCTACATCAAACATGGTGCATCTCTTTCAGGTTGGTACAAGCAACTAGAGGTTTTCTGCGTGTGTTTTCTACTCTTTTAACCTTTTGTGTTAGTCTTCCCTGTTTTCTCCAATCATTTTAGTCTTTTGTCTTGTTGATGTTAGTGGTATGGGGTCATATCTCTGATGAAGTTGCTCAGGCTGCAAGGGAGAACATCTCTTCCGTCAAGTATGAACTTCAAACCAATCAGACTGCACGCTGGGGAGCTGTAAGGATGTTAAAGCACATAATTTCATCGTACAAATTACCATGGGAATTAATGACACACACTATCGACTTCTTGTTGTCCATCACTGATAAAAATGTCACAAAAACGTGCAATGATGAGAATGCTGACTGCTCTATATATATGCCAAGTCTTTGTACTGCTCTGGAGGTATTTTCTTACAATTTTCAGTTGTGACATCAATGTCATGTAATGATGTTCGTGTAATTGATAAATAAAATTTTCAGGCAATCTCCAAGGTCATGATATATTCACCAAATGCTGCGCTGAAAAAGAATGCCTTTGAAGCATTAAAAAGGGTAAGGTTTTTCAACCATAAATGAATTGAAGGCTCCTTGAGCAGGCAAACTGCCTGTTTACTTATTTCGTGATAAGTGCCAGCATACAGAGCCAAGAAGCCATGGTCAATGTTCATGTTGGTTACATGTTTGTATCACCTATTTTCAAAAATTAGATTCATATGGGTGTTCACTGTCATTTTCATTTTCATTTTCATCTATATTGGTTTTTGAAATTTAAGTACTATTTTATGACACTGTATTTCTTAAAAATTGTGATACTCATCTCATTTAGTGATATTAATTACCGTACAAAACCAGGTAGTTGCTGATATTCCAACTTCTCAAAAGTTTGACATTATACTAGCTTTGATGACAAATAGTTGCTACCCTTCCATGGTAACTTCTCAGATTCTGTCTTATACAATCTATGAGCAGCCATTTGCTCAAACTCAGTTGAAATTATTTCATTGATTACTTGTTGCAACTATATGTAGAATGCAATTCTTATGGATCTTGTTAGAATGGAATTGCATGGTTGCCGAATGACATCTGACAAGCAAACACATACATCACTTTGGAGTGCTGATGTCCTTAATTTGGTGAAGTTAGTTTTGAGGCCTCCTAACGGTGGACCTCCACCCCTTCCTGAGCATAGTGATCCGGTAAGTATTTTACTTGCTTTGTCAACCTTCTGTATATATTTCCTTTCCTTATAATCTGTACTTTTTTTTTTTAATTTTTTGTTCCTTGTCTTCTTACTATTTCTAGGTTGTTTATATAGTACACAGCAGTCCATCGTCATTACTCCATTCTGTTTGATCCATTTATTCATTTAAACTTTTTTTAGTGTTTTAGTTTCTTTTTTTGCAGGTTCTAGCTGCCCTTAATCTTTACAGATACATATTGATGACAGAATCATCAGGTAATGCAAAAGCTTTGATTCTTGCGATCGTAAAGAAATAGAATGTGCAAACTATTCGATACATGCATTCTAAATTTTTTAAAATCTCCCTCTTTCTTTACTTCATTCTTTTGGCTTATGTTCTGCTATCTTATAAAACAATCTGCCCCAAAAGGGTGCAAAGATCCTTAATTCCAATAATTCTTAGTGACAAGACATCATGAGAAACTGTCCTTCACTCCGCCTCTGAAGTCGTTGGTTCCATGTGGTCCAACAAATGATCCATTGGAAAGATGTACTCTAGTAGGTGATACAATGTTTGCATTGTTAAATGTTGTTTACCGGTTGGAACGGGCAGGTTGGACCCAATCTTAGATTTTGTGTCTCACCAAGCGGGCTGGGATAACATTGCTGTTGTGTCACTTTGTGGCCATAGGAAAGTTCCTTCATGGACATATGGCCTGGATGTCCGTTTGGACCTGTACTGCTGTGATCTTGATTTGACTTGAATTCTGAAACCCGGAAAAGTCTGAATTTGGTAGAGTATGGACCACATTGACGAGCTTTTGTTAACGTCTTTAAATGTAACAGGGAACACCAACTTTTCCGGAGTATTGTCCAAGGAGAACTTAGAGGAAGCGTACAATGAGTGGCTTTTACCGCTGCGAACGCTTGTGTCTGGCATTATGGCAGATAATAGGAATGACTATGACCAACAAGGGACTGATATAGTGTGTGCCTTGAACCCTGTTGAGCTTGTTCTGTATCTCTGTATTGAGCTTGTCGAAAACAAGATCAAATCTTGTAATAATTCAATTGTTTGAGATAATTGATTTTGTTGTTTGATTTTTAGTTATTATCAATTTAGTTTATAATGCCCAGGACACTATAATACATGATTGCCTCATCGGTAAGGGTGAGTTGATATGAAGTTACCCAAGAGGAAAAAATAATTGATGGTTAATACCTGTCATATGAGCTGAGGTTGATGCAAGCGACATAGTCTCTAAATTTGTGTTCGGTTATAATTTACAAGAAAATGCAAGTAGTTTCATTAAATAATTTATTAAAAAAAAGCATGTGACATCAATTCCCGAGAATCAGTTCATCACCATCCTTACGGGGCTATAGAAAGCACACTCGAACATTGGGCATTCTATTCTATGTTCCAATTATGGCGCATCATAAAGGAGGTATCTGAAAAACTGATGGAAAATTGTTTTTAGCTTATTAATTAAAAGTTAGTTTTTTAATTATCTTAAAAAGTTAATGATGTATTTGATAATGATTTATTGGTTAGTTTATTTAACTCCAATAAGCTGATTTCTATTAGTGATGGTGTTTTGAAAAAAAAATATTTTGATGAATTGATTCCAATAAAAGTTATTTGTATCTTGACCTCAACAAGGCCAATTTTTTTTTGGGTATAATTTGTATTTAAGGGGTTTTAACTTCAACTTACGTATTAAAATGCATCCAGATTATTACTGTTCCTTATACTAATTAATGTAATTAGTTAATTAGTTGGGTTAGCTGTTAGCATTACTCTCACGTGGTCTTCACGTGCTAGTTTATTTGTTTGTCTATAAAAGCTTTGTACTTTTCGGTTAGTGAATTAATAATAAGAAAACTTCTTTTTCTTGATAAAATTCTCTGACTCTAATAAGTTATATTTGAATCAATACAAAACTCAGTCGACCGTCGCTGACCCCAAATTTCATGGACAAAGTTTTATCGTGTTGGTCATTGTGAAACGTTCTATTTTTGCTTCAAGATCGTTGTCCAAGCCGTCTTCAGGTCCATATGGATTGTTTCAACCGGTGAATACTCATAAAAGAGTAAGACCATCATTGCCAGCGAACGCCATTGGAAATTTCATATTGTGCAATACGATAAAAATCGAGGAAAACCAGATTGAGTTGAATGAGTTTTTTAAAAATTAAATGATACAATATATATATTAAAAAGAAGCTGTACGACTTTTTCAAGGTTCAAATTAAACTAAGTTATAAAAGCAACGAAGAATATGTAAGTGAACATATATAATCAATTAAGTTGGCATCACACAACAGCTAAAACTATTGTGATGAGAATTTCAAGACATAATAGGATGTTTATGCTTATTGTTCTCCTTTTGACAAAAGCATTTTGTGCTGGACCTATAATTTTTCCCAAATTCTTCCTCAATCTATTAACCAATATCTTGGTAATGATTTTATATAATATGTTACACATGCAATGAGCCTAAAATGCTCCAAGTTGGTAGCATTTTGTTGTTTAGGGATCTCACCACAAAATGCTACCAAGCATTTTGTTGTTTATTCGTAGACCCAACAGAGAAGATCCTATCAGAAAACAAAAGGGTTGAGAGCTCTTAAGGTAAACAAAACTTAAAAGCTTTATATACAAGTGATGAAAAAATTGATGTGACATATTTAATAAATTTTGGATAGATATATGAAGCAAAGATATATTTAATAAAATTTGATAAGAGAACAATTCTAATAAAAGTGACAAATTTTAAGAATATATGTAAATTTACTATTAAAATTTTTAAGGTAATAAATATTTATTTAAAAAATAAAATGAATCTACGAAATTAATAGTGATTATTTATTAAGAAAATTTTTATTTTGAAATCAAGACAATTATAAATAATAGTATCTAATTTCTACATACTAAATAAAAATAACTATTATATTACTTATCGAATAAAAAGACCCCTCTTTTTTTTTAACTGCTATAAGGTCATAAAAAAAGAAATTAGTCATGATATTACCAAATAATTCCCTCTATTCCCTTTTCAAAAACAAATTCTCTCTTTTCTCTTTCTCTTTTTTTCCCTCCCCCCTCTGCAATTCTCCCTTTCTTTCTTCACTCCTATCAAACAAGGGATTCATCATGATGGGTTCCTTACATTTATCTAGAAAATAGTTCTCAAACATACTAATTTATCAATATAAAACAAGTATCTTTAATTTGCTCAACAGTAATTGACTAGGACACATTAATTCTTTGGTTGTATCAAAAGAAATAATATAAAATAATAAAATCTTTTTGAGACTCTCAAATATCGCTTTTTTTTTAATATATATAATTAAATATGATTAAGTTTTTAATTAACTAAAATATATAAATATATGTTTTATAACAATATCTAGTGTTATAAAAATGTTATATTTAATAATACAAATGTACCTTCTTATAAATTGATAAAACTTTTTCGGCCTTAGATGATCAATATATAAACTAAAGCAATAGAAGGCAATGACGGTTGTGATCACGTCTTGAACAGAAAGAGTACCCACTCCAACCACTACACAATATTTTGATATCTTCGCAGAAAGGACTTAATAGAGTTGAAAATGAAGCTGATTATGAGTGAGAATGCATTTCAAATCCCGATAAGCACATGAATACCTAGACAAAGAAAGGTGAAAGCTCCCTTCATATAAATAAATGGTTTGCGATTCAACGTCAAACACATTTTCTAAGCCATAATGTAGGGCAACCAACCACCTTAAATAATCTCTCAAAGAACCAAAAAAGGAATACGTATGTTAGGTAGCATGTCACGAGTTACGCATGGATCCATTTGATATTAAAATTACGTTATTTACTATCAGTATATGACTATCATTAATATAAAGCTTGATAATTGGTTATTTATGTGCAATCTACGATAATAATATTGCAATTGCATTACATTTGATTGAAGTCATGCCAATTTTATAAACTTCTAAAGACTTGTTTTTCTTATTTCTTACAATAATATTTGGGAACAATCTTTTTACTAGTTAACTTTCACAGATTGAAGTGAAATTTAGCGTCTTAATAAGATTTCTACTAGATATTGTTGTAGATTTTCAAATATATTATCTCTTTTTTCAAATACATTCCTGAAGTAATTTTATTTTTATGAAAGAGGAAGTAACTCTAAATCCTTATTTAGACTATACTTTTGTTTGAAATCCTCAACTTTATTTTGACATTGTTTATTAATTTTAAAACATTTCTTCAATGGATTTTTATATTATATATTATTACAGGTAAAGGCGTTATTAAATTTGACTCAATTTTAGATTATATGCCCACACTCTAGAAAACAAAATAATTATACACTATTTATCTTATGTAACAGCTAAGATTATTTAACTAATATGTTTACAAACAATAAATGCGGGCCAGTATTGTTGGCGGGTGAAGGAGTGGGCGAAGCAGTTCCATTTAAGAAAGAGAGACAATCTATCAAGAAAATTAGAGCAACCAAACGTGGAACTGGAAATGTCTACAATGTAGCTTGAAATCATCTCAAGAAAAACAATCAAACCATTATCTTCTACTATGGAGCTTGTGTGCTCCTCCGCTGACTATGGAGATTAGGGAAGCCTCTCTCTCCAAAGATGAATTCCTAGTTCTTAGTAGAGAAGCCGTTCGAGGCTCCCCGGAGAGACACACTAACAGGTCCCCAACAGAGGTGGGGGAAAATATGGCGGATGAGTCATGGTGTAAATTGAACCCTAAACAACACAACAAAGGGGCTCTACATCACTATCATAATGTTCTGAAATATGGGGTCTTAACTCCTCCGATTGAACTTTTGAAGGCTGGAGTGAGAGCATGGTCGTCATCGCTGGTCAGTTTCTTCTGGTCCAAAAGACCGACCTTCCTGACAGTTAATGAATGAGCTAAAGCCAAATGGGGGAAGAAGGCGATACAAAAGGCCATGTTGAGAGAAGATGGCTCAATTTTATTCAAATTTGCTATGAACAAGGCCCTTGGCACTTCTATTACCAGCTGCTGTTTTTGGAAAAGTGGAGGCTGGGAATGGACATAGACTAAAGCCTGTTCGAGGTCATCCCTATGTGGGTTCATTTCCACAACCTTCCGCTAGAGTTCTGGATGGTTGCAAGTCTCAATTATATGGCTAGCTTCCTAGGTGAGCTGGTTTGTATAGATTCTCCAACTGCCTTTATGAAGAGGATAGGTTATGGAAAGTTATGTATAGAAATTCCTAAGTGTGCGATTATGCCTGATAGCCTTCTGATTCTTAGGCTAGGTGAGAATGGGGAGATGGAAAAAGTGGTGATTCCTATCAGCTATCCCTAGAATCCGAACAACACTGTGAGGAAAAGGGTTCCCACAGGCAGGTTTTTCACTCGGGATGGCATAAGGACCTTAACAAGGAAGTTAGATATGAAAAAGAGTCGGTGAGAGTCATTAATGTTTCTCGTTATGGTCCCTCATAGAAGGAGGGTAGTCCGCTAATTAATTCTAAGGAAAAGCATGCTATAGTTGACAAAGGAGATGAGTCGGTCCAAATGGAGATTGTTGTTGGTTCTTCACTATTGATCAAGGATGAGCAAATAGTAAGTAATAATTTGCTGGACATTTTGCAAAAAGATGGGATAGTTAATCCTGTTGATAACAAGAACTTTGTCTTGTAAGGATCCAATTGTGCAATTGGGGGATGGAAATTTTAAGATGATTGGTTGTTCTGAGATGTCTCCTATCAATTCCCTCGCTGGTTCTAGATTGAAAAAATGTAATGTTATGTAGGAACCTTCGAACCATGAGGTGTTTGACAAACATACTTATTCTCTAGGTTGTGAGGAATCATGTGTGCAATTGCATGTTCGGACGTCTGAAGTTATTACGGATAGCCTTCTTATAGAGGATGAAACTACTAGTATCGTTGCGGGTGTGCATATTTGTGTTGGGGATGTAATTATTGGTGAAAGACAATGGTAATCAAGTAGTTGGTATGAGGACTGAACAAGCTTTCAAACACATTTTCCAGGGAAAGACAACTCTGGACAATTCCTGTGTAGAAAAGGGGGAGAATCTAGACAGTAGCATGATTGAGTTCACTTCCAAATATTTAGAGCATTGTCGGATTGAGTAGGCTAACATGCTGACTCCAAATTCAACTGAAATAATATAAGAAGGAAGCAATTGATATGTAATTGTATTGTATTGCTTATGTGTTTTGTTGAATAACTTTTACAGGTATTTATACATGTTTTTGGTATCTGATAATAATAATAAATAAGATATTGAAGATCAAATGAGATATACAAGATAAATAAGATATGCAAGATAAAATCAAATGAGATACATATCAAAGAGAAAAATCATATCTGATATAGTGAGATTGCATGAAGATCTGTATATGTTTATCAGTCCCCTCAAGCTCACTATGGGTAGAAATGGTGAGCTTGCTGTGAAGTCGATGAAAAGCAGATAAAGCTAATGCTTTAGTCATGATGTTTGCAACTTGATCGAATGAAGAGATATGCCGAATATAAAGGGTTTGTTGGTCATCAGATCACGAACAAAGTGGATGTCAATCTCGATATGTTTGGTACAAGCATAAGCAATTGGATCAGCAGCAAGGAAGGTGGCCCCAAGATTATTACGCTAGAGAGTAGGTGTAACGTCAAAAAAGCCAATTTCACTTGAAATGGATTTAAGCCAACAAATTTCAGTAGCAGCAAGAGCAATACTTTTATATTCAACTTCAGTGCTTGATTTGGCAACAGTAGGTTGTTTCTTAGTGCTGCAAGAGATGAGGTTGGAGCCAAGAAAAATATAATAGTTGGAGGTAGAATAATTATCATTACGACAGCCAGCCCAATCAGCATCACAATAGGGCCTATAAAATAAGAGGAGAAGTTCAAGTTAAATGTATACCTGAAGAGGGTGTAGACCTGAGGTTGCAGAGAATCCTTTTCACCGCAGTCCAGTGAATGTCAGTAGGACACTGTAGAAATTGAAAAACATTGTTGATAGTAAATTGAATGTCAGGGCAAGTAAGGCAAAGATATTATAGAGCACCAACAATACTCCGATATTTAGTAGGATCGGAAAGAGGAATACCATGATTTTTTGAAAGAGGAAGAGTGAGTGTGATTGGTGTGGGTATCGATTTGGAGTGATCTAGGCAAGTGTGATGTAGTAGTTCTTTGGTGTATTTAGTTTGTGTGAGTAAAAGGGAATTTGTTGTGTGGGTGGCTTCAATACCAAGGAAATAATGGATGGGTCCTAAGTATTTGATAGAAAAGGAAGTGTTAAGATCTTGAATAAGGGTGAGAAACCCGTAATCAAGATATCATCAATATACACTAAAAGATAGGTAATAGTGGAGGGGGTATTATGAACTAAAAGTGATGTGTCAGATTTAGTGGAAACAAAGTTAAGTTCATGAAGTTTTTGACTGAGACGATGAAACCAAACACGAGGGGCCTGTTTGAGACCATAGAGATCTTTGTGAAATCGATAAACATAAGAAGGACGATGTGTATCTATGAAGCTAGGAGGTTGAGTCATCAAGACTAGTTCGTGAAGAGTGCCATTAAGGAAGGCATTGTTGATATCGAGTTGATGAATTGGCCAACTTTTGGAGAGTGCAATAGTAAGGATGAGACAGATGGCAGTGAGTTTGACAACTGGGTTAAAAATATCTATATAATCTATACCAGGAGTCTGATGATAGCCTTTGGCAATAAAACGAGCTTTATAGCTATCAAAAGTGCCATTAGAATTTCGTTTTTTGCAAAAGACCCATTTACAACCAACAAGATTGACATTTGGTGATGGAGGGACAAGAGTCCATGTGTTATTACGATGAAGAGCTGTGAACTTGTTAAGCATAGCCTGACACCAATGCAGAAACTTGTTGGCTTGAGTGAAAAAAAGTGGGATCAGGATCATTAGGAGTCTGTGTATGGGTAGAGTAAGTGAGATAATCAGAGAATGCACGAGGTATATGAGTTTGATCACGGGTGTGAGTGACCATGGGATGATGTGGGAGAGTAGTTGGAGAGGAATGAGTCGGTGAGGGAGATGAGGTTGTAAGTGGAGGCATAGGTAGGGGTAAGGAGATGGACGATGAAGGTCTTGAGACAAGAGCGGGAGAGGAACTAGTATAGGGAAAGTTAGCTTCAACAAAATGAATATGACGAGAGCTATATATTTTATATGTAATAGGGTCAAGGCAGCGATAGCCTTTGTAATTAAGAGAATACCCAAGAAAGACACATTTTGTAGACTTTGGTTCAAGTTTGACTGAACATGTGGGCCCAATGAAAGGAAAGCAAGTACACCCAGAACCAAAGGTGAGAAAGGTTGGGCTTTGTGAGAAAAAGAATTTCATGGAGGGATTTGTTATGGAGACGAGGAGTTGGTAATAGATTTATGAGGTAGCAGCTACAGAGAATGCTTCATACCAAAAGGCTTTAGGAAGTTAGTCATGAATAAAAAGTGTGAGATCAATTTTAGTAAGGTGACGAATTTTATGTTCGGCGATTCGATTTTGTTGTGGGATATGAGGACAAGAAATATGATAAGTAATACCATGGGTAGTAAGAAAGTTAGCGAACAGACCTTTGACAAGTTCAGGAGCTCCATAGCATTGAAAAGTTTTATAGAGGTTAAAAAAAGATTTTCATAATGAGCTTTGAATGTTCGAAAGCGAGAAAGAGCTTGAGATTTGTGGGTAAAAGAATAAATCAATGTATATCAACTGAAATCGTCAACAAAAAGAATTAAATAATGAAAGCCAGAGAAGGAAAAGGAGGGAGATGGCCCCGAATATCGTAATGGATAAGTTGTAATGGCTTATTTGAAACACGAGAAGATAAGGGAAATGAAAGACGAGTACCTTTTTCTTGAAGACAAGAAGTATAGTGTTTTATTGCATGAGGTTTGATATTTTAAAAAGGAGATAACCTAGAGAGTGTAGCGGGACAAGGATGACTAAGAATTGTTGCCATAATTGAAGTGGAGTAGAGGTGGTGTGGAGAGCAATCGGATTTGTGAAATGGACTAGAATCTTCAACAGGTAAAGATTATTGTGGATAGTACCTACGAGAAGTGGTATCTTGGTGTGGAGATCCTTCACAATACAACCAAAGGGATTAAATTCAATGATGCAGGAATTATACTTAACAAATTTAGCTACAGAAAATAAATTTGCAGTAAGATTAGGAATAACTAAAATGTCATTGAGGTGAAGGGATCTAATAGGAGTAGAGAATGTGAGGTTACCAGTAAAGGAAATAAGAAGAGTTTGTCCATTATCGATAATCACTATATTTGGACCATTGTATGGTGTTGAGGATTCGATAAGTTGAGGTCAGTAGTTATGTGGGTTGTAGCACCAGTGTCAAGTAGCCATTCTGTAAGAGTGTTAAAAGTGACAGGTGAAGGATAAGAAGATTTGGTGATATCGAGGGCAGTGAAAGCAGTGGATAAATTATTAGGGTATGTGGGGGTCAGAAGTGGGTAATTTCGTTATTCAAAATATCAGAATGACAATATGTAGCAACATGGCCCCATTTCCAACAAATTAGGCATTTAGGGGAAGGTTTATTGGGCCTAAAATAGGTTTGAGATTGGTTTTGGCTATAAGATAAAGCTTGGTTGTGATGTGGTGGGTTTGAGTGGGTCTGGGCTTGGAGGAATAGTAACTAAAAGAGGCTGGCCTAGTGAAACCAGACTAGTGCAACCCAAGAGCGTTATGTCCAAAAGCTTAGGGCCCAATCGGCCCAAATCTATGACCCTGTCTATTAGGGTTAAAATGTTGATACCTGCATCCTACTCTCCTATTTCTGGAACCGCCGCGTCCGAAGATAGGTGGAGAGGATGAATGGTCAAACAACGAAGTGGCGAGAGCAGTGATCGATGATGGAGAGGAGTGAAACGAGAGAAGTCACTGCTTGTGGATGAGGAGTTATGATCGGAGTTCCCTGAAGGAGATGCTACTCCACCACCGTTATGAAGGATTCAAAATCTGCAGGTAAACTATTCAAAGTAAAAAGAATAAGATCATAATCTAAGATTTTATCACTTATAGTCGATAGCTCATCTGCCTTAGTTGAGATAGTCGCAAGGTATTCA
This sequence comes from Erythroxylum shatona, assembly GCA_027568895.1. NCBI lineage: Eukaryota > Viridiplantae > Streptophyta > Magnoliopsida > Malpighiales > Erythroxylaceae > Erythroxylum > Erythroxylum shatona. The sequence continues at coordinate 43,537,971 of JAOSBK010000206.1, forward strand.
GTAATCGATTGTTGTCCTTTTTGTAAGGTATGTAGTTTTCGTCAGAGCAAAGAACTTTGGGAGCTGGATTGTTGCATGAAGTGTTGCCTTAGATTGAGCCAGAGGTCACGGACTGTGGTACATCCAATGGCAAGGCGGGCAGTGGAGGTGGATAGAGAGACGGTGAGAAAACAGTAGCCAAGTCGATCAAATTTTATCCACTTAAGGTTTTCTGAAGATTCGTCATCTGGAGTGACAAGAGGTGGTAGAACAAATCCATCAATGTGACCAATGAGATCAGAGGTGACAAGAATGGAATGTATTTAGTTGCACCAAAATGAGGTAATTTGAAGAATCTAATTTTGTAGTTAGAAAGTTTACAGTCTAATTAAATGGTAATGTGGGGGAAGTAGGATCGACCATTGATGAATTTGGTTTGTGATGTACTGGTTCTAGGAAAGAAAAGGAGATGTTTTGTGTGTTGGTTTCATTTGTTTCTGTATGTAGGGTAGGTGTTTGAGAAAAGAATTATTATCTTGAATGTGTAGCTCGGTAATAAGATTAGTGTATAGGCTCTGATATCATGAAAGAATAGAAGAAGGAAGCCATTGATATCTAATTGTATTGTATTGCTTGTGTTTTGCTGAATAGCTTGTACAGGTATTTACACATGTTTTTGGTATATGATAATAATAACAAATAAGATATTGAAGATCAAATAAGATATTGAAGATCAAATAAGTTACATAAGATAAAATCAAATTAGATACATATCAAACAAAAAAATCATATATGATCTGATGAGATTGCATGAAGATCTATATATGTTTATCATCAACTGTTGGGCAAACTGAGAATCAGGAGATAAGAGATATAGAGCAAACAGAGAATTATGGTACCCCACTAGCTATAGTCCATGTCCCAGACATCCCAGGCAATTTTTGTCTACAACCCAAATATGTAAAAAGGAAATATGCTAAGAAGAGAAAACAAAATCCCAAATATCAGAAATAGTGAATAAGCTTTCCTGTAGAGATAAAACTTAAGTGGTGCCTATAATTGTTTCTTGTTGTTGTCTATTATGCAGATAGTTATATTATCTTCCTTGGAGAGTTTTTGTTCTTAGGTCATATTGTAATATGGTAGTAGGCTTTAAGCTTTGAATTCGTTGTAACGTCAATTTAGTTTTAACTGTAATAATATTCTTTCTAATTTTTCAGAAAAAATGTCGAGTAATAATGTTTTCTGGTCTTCCTTCCTTTAAATTCAACTATAATTGATTGCTATAGGTACTCTATTTCCTTGTTTTTGTATTGTGATAACTGAATAACTGTGTTAAAGATAGAGCGTAGTTCGTGTTCAAGTGTTACTGCAATTGTGTCACAACTCTTGGAGTTGTGCTGACATGTTGCAGCACTTATTCAGCGTGTTCTCTGTTCCAGCAGTTTGTGAAGCCCTTTCAATAAATATAATCCTTCACTTATCTTTTAAGGTGAACGATATAAAGTCAAACAAAAATTCTGATCAAAAAATGATGAATCTAAAATTTGAATAATATATATAATACCTACTAGATATATAATAATAATAATTTTAAATATATATTTATAAATCTAGATATAATATACAACAATGTCCCAAAAAAATTCAACTGAGATGCAGAGTTCGATAGGATATAGTAGTGTACCGTAGAGAAAGTTGTTTCTAATAGAATTATAACTTTTTTTAGAAATGATTTGGAAAGAAAAAATAAAGCAAGATATAATATATCTTTTTAAAATAAATAGTCAAAAACTGAAACTAAATTAAATAAATGCTGAACTTAGTTAAAAAGTTATTAACAATTAAATTATGCGTTTAAATTCATAAAAATTAAAATTATGCATTTAAATTCATAAAAGTCAAAATTTTAATGTAATTTAGACTTAATTATTAAAAGTACAAACTTAATAACTTATATCTATTATAATATAGAATATTTAAATATTTATCAACTATAAATATTATTATCAAAATCTTGCTGTTGTATGGGGATAGTCTAGTATATTAACAGTAGTTAAATAAATTAAAATATTTTCATCAAGTTTTATGGTTGTCATATAATTCTTTTAGTGCCCATGACAATTTCATTCCTGGTTGTGTAGTATAGTTCTGATTATGTGATCCTCTCTTCTTGACTATATTTATTTCTTTTGTCAATTTTTGACAAACAATTATCTTTAAACTAATTCAGTTTACACGCTTGTCAACTCTTACAAGTTGTATTGGCATCCATTTTTAATTAACCATGGAAACTCGTTAGTCGTCGCTATTATAAATTATGATCACCCTCCCAAAAGAAACTGTATATGTTTATGCATGTCATGACTTGCGTAAGGATTCAATTTTAATTAGTCATGTCAAACATGTCACTGTTACTAAAATAACAACTTGAAAAACTTGAATCGTATAAACGTGAATCATATAACTATATAACTACCGAGATGGACAGAAATCTAGTGAAATTTGTATATGTTTATCGATATGTATCAAAGTATAGAGTGAGAACTATCTCTTAAGAAGATATTTCAATATAAGAAAGAAAGAGTCTATAATATCAAGAAGATATTAAAGTATCCAGCCCTATTTTGAGATCTTTAAAGATCATGTGAGAGGATCATCTGAAGATAATGAAAATCTTCGGGATGTATTATTTCTAGTTAAATATAATATCGTATATTATTAGTACTTGAAAAACCAAAGGAGGTTAATAATTTAACAAACTTTCCGCAAGCTTCTTTGGCACCAATAAAAATATAAAAACAAGCAAAACCGAAATAATAAGAACACCAGAAATTTGGTAACGCAATTCGGCACACCTTGCCTACGTCTGCGGGGCCCTCACCCAGCTTAATCACTTTCACCGAAGTACAATAGTTTTACCCAAGGCTTTACTGAGCCGACACCACTCAACCCTTGACACTATCTCTCAACCTCATTTCCCATGAAAAAATTTCACATCCAATAATACAACCGCCTCGTACTAACCTTAACAGAGGGTTTTCTCAATGAATCTTTTAACAAAAGAATAATAAACAAATAACTCAAGTGATTAGAATAATAAAGAACGAAAACTAAATACACTTGAGATAGAAAAGAACAACTTCCCAATGAGTTCCGCTTCACTGAAATAAATCTGAAAGTCCTCGCAACAACAATTATCTGATTCAGATAAACACCAACACGAAGTCACAAGTAGTCACCCAATCAACAGAAAGTGTCGCAACAAGATGGATTAATTATCAACATAAAATCAGGTTGGAGATCAACACTATAATGAATTTTGGTAGGTGCTATCTTAGATAGGAACAACGACACTGCCTCTCACCATCAATATTGAAGATAACAGAAGAAAGATCAATTAACGCAGTGTTTTTTCCAAAATAGACAACTAACGCACATCCACTGCATTGCTGTTTATCTCCAAAAAAAAAAACCTCAAGCAAGCTACCTCACCGTAGCTCTCACACAAGACGTTATTCAACAAATCTTCACATGTGTGCCGCAAGCAGTATATTTTATTCATAGACACATAAACACCCACACCTCCTTTTATATAAAATTCAAGCAACGTTATGCACTATATCAATTAAAACTACTGAACATTTTTCCAATTATCACACACATGCACAATGGTCTTTGGTTGCCGCACCCTTACATACTGGGCTTCCCAATGGACAATTAATGCATACCCACTCCAACGTTGCACTTTCTCACATAAACTCTATGCCTTATATCCCAACAACTATATGATCTTAACTTCAAATTTGTTAATTCAAAGAAACATGTGCAGCACTTATACCTCATCATCAACTCACTTATATCACTCCCACATTAACTTAATACCGCATATCCACCAAAAAGATTAACTTCTACCATAGATTGAAGATATGCACAAATCCCTCATATAATAAGAGTTTCACTTTAATTCAAACGTGCAACAATCTTATCCTTTTAATTTCATCAATCCACCAAATCCGCAAATCCAGCAGTAATTTTCAACATATCTAGTCGTAAGATAATTCCAATATTACCAAGATGATAGACTCCATAAGTTATATCTTATATGTCCAATTAAAATGCCAAAACTAAATAAAAGATATATAGAATATATCCTAACAGTTTGCTTAAATTATGTTTTGAATGATAATTGAATGTGTTTAGTTGTGGATTTCGGACAGAAGATCCGATGAAAGTGACTGTGGATTGAGATATTGAAGTGCTACTTGAATTTGAATGTGAAGACCTAACCTTCCCACAGGTAATGAGATGTTACACCGATCTCGCCTCAGCATGATCACGACCTCGTATGTATGTTTTCTTCCTTTCTTGCCATTTTTCTTCCTTTCTTGCCATTTTTATAATAATACTAAATATAATAATAATACTTAAAAATTTTGATTTTGAATAAAAATAATAACAATAAGGAAATTTATTATAATAATAGAAATAATTTAATAATAATAATAATAATAATAATAATAATAATAAAATTCCTTATAATTTGTTATTTTATAAATTATTTTTAAAATAATAACAATAAGGAAATTTATTATGATAATAGAAATAATTTAATAATAACAATAATAAATATTATTAATATTATTATAATATTAATCATAAATAGATAAAACATACTAACGAAATATAAATATTCTTATTCTTATTAATTGTTATTATTAATCTTCGGCTTACTGTTAACAATTATTATTATTATTATTATTATTAAATTCCTTATAATTTGTTATTTTATAAATTATTTTTAGAATTATTATTGTTGTTGCTAATTTTATATTCCTTATTATTATTATAAATTATTATTATGTTTATTTAATTATTCTTATTAATTTAATTGTTTTAAATTATTATAATTATAAATTTTCTACTTACTATTATTCTTATTATTATTTTATTTTTAATTTTTTAATTACATTAAATAATATTATTAAATTTCTTATTATTATTAATTTTGTTTTAATAATAATAAGGATAAAAATATGTGTTTATACTCAAAATCAAGATACAAAGAATTAATCAAATATGATCAAAATCATTTTTAGTGATCTTAATCAATTTTTCTTTTCATTTTAATAATAAACTTTTTTTACGATATTATTAATAATGAAATTAATGTTTATAAGTTGCTCTATGCAAGTGAAAATGTTTATTCGTTAATGAGATTACTTTTTAATTAGGGATAAATATGTCATATAAAATAATTAAATTCATTTTAACTGTATTCTAAACAATGTAATTGAATTTAATTATAATATTACTGAATTTATTATAAATAGTATAAATTGAATTTAATTCAATCTTATTAATATAGATAAATTTAATTCGTAGATAAATTTAATTCGAAAGTTTCAAAAGATCCGATACATCAAAGTACATCAAAGTGAGTATAATATAGCGTTGATCTCAAACTTTTGGGAGTAGTGCTTGAGCTGAGCATGACTCACTCCTCAGAAAGGTGAGAGTGGACAGACGTCCTTACTCGGGGGGGGGGATCCTCTGTCCCCTTCCCCTGGCCCTACTCTGGCCCCCTCTCATCTGAGCCATCTATCCATATGGGTCCTTACTCGTGAAAAAATCACTCTTCCATTAGTAAGCGATGATGTCTGGTAAGTAGATCGAGGGCAAAGGTGGCGATGTGACAGAAAAAGTACAGGTAATAGACAGGTCGGGAATAGAACATTCGGCCCTCGTGTTAAGGGGAACAACTTGTTCCATTTTTACTGTTTTAATCTTGTTTCAATTCATTTCATCCTGTATAAATGTGTACAGGAAATAGGTTAGAACAAACAGTAAAAGTGGAACATGCGATTTCATGATACTTGCAGCAGAAGTCATTTTTTTCCTCTGTCCCCTTCCCCTGGCCCTACTCTGACCCCCTCTCATCTGAGCCATCCATCCATGTGGGTCCTTACTCGTGGAAAAATCACTCTTCCATTAGTAAGCGATGATGTCTGGTAAGTAGATCGAGGGCAAAGGTGGCGACGTGACAGAAAAAGTACAGATAATAGACAGGTCGGGAACAGAACATTCGGCCCTCGTGTTAAGGGGAACAGCCTGTTCCATTTTTACTGTTTTAATCTTATTTCAGTTCATTTCATCCTGTATAAATGTGTACAGGAAATAGGTTAGAGCAAACAGTAAAAGTGGAACATGCCATTTCATGATACTTGCAGCAAAAGTCATTTTTTTCCTCTGTCCCCTTCCCCTGGCCCTACTCTGCCCCCCTCTCATCTGAGTCATCCATCCATGTGGGTCCTTACTTGTGGAAAAATTACTCTTCCATTAGTAAGCGATGATGTTTGGTAAGTAGATCGAGGGCAAAGGTGGCGACGTGACAGAAAAAGTACAGATAATAGACTGGTCGGGAACAGAACATTCGGCCCTCGTGTTAAGGGGAACAACCTGTTTCATTTTTACTGTTTTAATTTTGTTTCAATTCATTTCATCCTGTATAAATGTATACAGGAAATAGGTTAGAACAGTCAGTAAAAGTGGAACATGCGATTTCATTATACTTGCAGCACAAGTCATTTTTTTTATAGAAAAACTAATTCATTGCATTAAATGCTCACTGTCCATGCAATCATGATGAGAGGGATCTTCGCTTTCCCAAAGAAAGCCCTTTCTTAAGTTTGAGTTGACTGGCTTGGCAATAGGGTCACTTGATTTTTGGACACGAACCAGTTTTAGCGTCATCACTGACTACACCTTCAATTCGTTCTCAGCAAGTATATTATAAGGTTATATGAAGCGTGACAACTCGTTAATTAACGCTGAAATATTAACGTTAAATCAGAGTTGAAAAAATAGAGAGTATAATTAATTACAAAATTGATGAGAATTTATTAATCAATGCTATAATTAATTATAAACTTTTGATTACTAACAACTTATTTCCTTGTGTTTTGGTGTCAGCAACGTAACTTGTTTCGAGAGAGAGAGCACGTCTTGAAGGGCAAAGCGGTAAAATCGACTGTCATTGTCATCTTCTGTTTATATAAAGATATTCATGTTCAGAGAAGCTGCTACTCAGCAGCTCCTGATCTTTCTCTATTTCCCTTATTCTTCTGCTTCTCCACTCAGCCTCTTTCTGTATAGCAAGGCAAGCTTAGCTTCTCCGATCACTAGCTTTGTAGATATGGCTACAATAATAGTTCAAAGCCAAAGTAGCTTAAATCCTAGAGCACCTGAATTCTATCCCATTTACGATTACCACAACCGGTTCATCATCAATTACCAAAATCTTACAACCTTTGCCACTTTTCCTTCGTCACAACAATATCCATCTTCTTATCACTACGAAACTTCAGTGCCATCCCTTTATATTTGTTATCCAACGTCTCACAACCTCAATACTGCCCCCGACATATTTCCCAAACTCCATTGTTTCTCATCTCCAGAAGCAGTCGGGTTGAGCCCTTTCTTGGTACCATCTGAACAAGCTAGCATCGGGCATGAGCACCAAGCGAACCTTGTTGATTTAGGAAATGATGCCGTTAGTGGAAGAGTGAAAGGTGGTGTCTCTAAGCGTAGGTGCTCTGGAAATAGCTGCCGTAGGGGTTTGAATGGGAGGGAAGATAGTTACAGAAGACGCGAGCATCAGACTGTTAAGAAGGATCGTAAGGTAAAGAATAATGACGGTAAAGCTAGCGAGGAATCGAGAAGATGTAGAAGAAATGTACGCTCTTCTTCTGGTGGTTACAAGCAGTATCATCCTGTTGTGCCCGTGAGACCGGACGCAGATAATACGACAGTTATGATAAGAAACATACCTAATAAATATACGTATGACTCTTTCTCTATTCTTTGTGTCTCTCCACTATTGTGGGCTATTATTCTTGGGACCTTATCTTCATTAGAGTGCTTTGGTAGAGTAGTGTTGGTAACATGTTTTTAAAGGTCTCTTTGATTGTGCCTGGCATTCATATTGGTTCTTAAGTTTCTGCAGTCGTGAATTGTTGATGGACTTCTTGGACAATTATTGCATGGTTGAGAACCAGAGCCAGAAAGCAGAATTCCATAGTTCTGAGCTTGTCAATGAAACAACTGTCTCGGCCTTTGATTTCTTGTATCTGCCTATGGACTTCGCGTGAGTTTTCATACTATAACAAGTGGATTCATTGTTTTCTTCCTTGTTAAGTTATTAATGACAGTATATGCATGAAACCACTAATAAATAAATTCATTTAGAAAAGGAGCCAATAAAGGCTATGCATTTGTCAACTTCACTGACCCTAGAGCCGCATGGAACTTCCACCGTGCAACGGATAATCAACCCTGGGATCTTTTCCAATCGAGCAAGATACGTGAAATAGCTTGTGCTAGAATCCAGGTGTCTATAGAGATAATGATGCAATTCTTTCAAATCATTATGGCAGTAACCTCCATATCTCTCTTAACTTTTCTGTTTTGCACTTGAATTTTGGATATAGGGCAAGGAGCAACTGGTAAGCCACTTTCATAACTCAACTTTTGAGTGCGACTCTGATATGTACTTGCCAGTCTGCTTTAGCCCACCTCGTGATGGCTCCAGGGTAACGGTGAAGCAGACGACTGTAGGGAGACGTAGATTGGCAAACCAAAACTAGTGTTGAAACAATGTGACTGTACAAAAAGTGATGACCCGTCATTCTCCTTTGAACTGCTGGTCTGTTTTCACTTTTGTTTTCCGTCTCTGTAAGTCGTTTCCAGTTCAAACTTGTGTATTGATCGCATGTGTACTAGGAACTGCAACTAGCAGTTGTATTTGCCTGTTTACTACAGATGAATATGATCCAGATTGTGTTGTGAGAGGAGTTGGTGGACCTTGGCACCCGCTACGATGTTAAGGACACAGAGCAGGTGATGGGATCCACCCTCTAGATGAAATGAATGGTTATGACTTGGTTCTCAGTTGGAGTTCCTACTGACATGGGAGATTGTGTCCAACTCATGACTAGTCCTCCTATAAGTAGTTCTAGTGCCGGAGCACAATGGAATAGCAATGATTATCTGCATGTAGAGTGAATCTTAGAATCCATCTTCTGCTCCTCAAATCTTTCTGACACTGAATGTTATTTGTCAAGTAGTTGTTATGAAATGGCTGTAGATGTACGTATTAGATGCATTTCGAGAAAGTCTCTCTACTGTTTAGTCCTGTAATGTTGCTTCAATTCAGGGATTGAAACAGACAGAGCCTCTCCAAACTGGTTTTTCTTTTATTGTGGATAGTACGGCCAAAATCATCTCCTGCACTAAGCGCGTTTCATGACGTTCGTTGCTAATCATGAGGTTAGGAATACCGTACTGTAGTAGTATTAATACGGGAGTAATTTTTTAAATTTATAAAATAGTTTTTAAATTTTTTTAAAAATTATAAAATAGTAGATGTATAGTTTTAGTTTATATATATTTTTATTATATTCTAGTTATTTCTATGTATAATAATTATCTATATATAATATATATCTAAATATAATTTATTGTAAAATAATTCAAAATTTTGGCATTTTCAGAATTGTTGTTTTTTCATATTTTATTTATTTTTAATGAGATATAATTTTAATTTTAATCAATCAAAATTTTGAATTATTTTAGAAACTTTGAAAAAAGGGGGTTAAGAGCGAGGAAAATTTTGTCAAAAAGTTTTTTTAATTTTTAAAAATTTTCAATACCATATTTAGCCCAGTATAGTCGAAATAGGCTGGTGTTAACCGATATAATCATATTTAAACTCGGTATTAAAATTTAATATATTGTACTAATTTTAATCCGGCACGGTCTGCTATCTAACAATGAGTTAATGTGGATTATTCAGTATTAATTGAGCATGTGCTTTAATTATTTATTAAATTAATTATGTCAGTAGAAAGTTAATTTATGAGTATTATTAGTGTCTAATTAATTAATGAAATATATAGCCAAATTAATGATTACAATAAATTTATATATAATAATTATAAAAATAAATAATAAAAAAAGAGAGTGGAAGGTTAAAATTACTTTATAATACTTATAAGTCTTAACTTACATCTTCTCAAATTTCATTTGATAATTTATTATTTTTTCTTCCAAATTGGTGTTGATGAATCCTTTAAATATATTCTTTGTTCTTAGAACTTTTTCATGGTAAATTGGAATACTTTACAATTATTATTCAAGATTAATAGAGATTGTGCCTTATTATTATTATTATTATCATTCAAGATTAAGAGAAACCATCACAATGTTTTCTTATCATACATTATATGTATTCTATTTATACTAAAATGTGATTATTAGATTAGATACATATAATATATTGGCCATTACAATAATTTTTTTAAAAGTAAATATATTATAAGCCTATAACAGGTGTGTGCCGTTGAAATACAAGCTAGGTCATTAGTACATCAAAGATCCAAAAGTAAACCTTAAACAAGCCCCTAAGTACTACGATCGATTTAGGTTAACTTATCCCGTTTACGTTGTCCCGTGTAACTTCCTTATGGTTGACTTCCATCAGCTTCCTCCTGTATTCTAGCAACTGGCCGATCCATGGGTGATGTGCATAGGCGATTCCAAGTGCATTCTTCTTCTGTGCATCACATCTGTTACCAGAGTTTCCTTTCCTCCAATTTCTCTATGCATCTACTACTTTTCTGTGTTGGATCAAGTACATACAAGGCTATATGTGTTGTGCTTCCTCTGTTATATATTTTTTGGTTGTATTCCCCCCATATATTTGGCTTGCGGGTTGAATTTAATCATCATTTTCTAATTTCTGGCTCTTTACCCTTAAAGAGGTTCGCATGATGTGTTCCAAACGCTCTCTACTTCTGCTCATCGCCTCCATCAACATATTAACGTCTCCAATTTCCTGCCAGATCATGTACATGTGAATTTAAAGGGAAAAGATTTGCAAGTAATTTTGCAATCGTAGAATATTTCAGCGACTAGCTAAAAAGATTGGACAAAATAAAAACTTAGATGTGCTTTAGTACTGTTTGAATACCTTAAAGGAGAGATGAGCAAGATGCTACATGTTTTTTTTAATTGAGCTGCTCAGTTGTTAATGACAATATGAGCAAAACCTTTAATGAGTGGATTTTATCAGCAAGAGATGGGCCAGATATTAGTAATGCTTGAAATAATTAGAAAAATGGTGACGAAGAGGCATGCAAATAGGAGAGAATTTGTACATATTTAGAAGTCAGATGTTGCATTGAACATTACGAAGGAATTAAAGAAGAACAAAAAAGATGTAATGCAATAAAGAAAGTCTAAACTAGAGCTTGGGTATATGGAGTGTCAAAGATGTAATGATTGATAGACATCAATCAAATTGTTGTCGAATAGGGGATCTATGTGGATACCTTTAGGGGGTTGGTCCCTGTGGTCCAGCTACTCTGGTCCTATCCTGTGTCATGAGATCTGAGTCATCCATTTAAGTGGGACCTGTATCATAAGATCTGAGTCATCCATTTAAGTGAGGTCCCACTTAAATGGATGACCCAGAACTCATGACACAGGGTAGAGCCAGAGTAGCTGGGCCAGAGAAATACCAATGATACCTTTTCAAATTTGCAATAAGTGCTATTCACCGTTCCAAACAAAGGATCAATATACTTGTAGATGGTTGCTACAAGAAGGCCCAATTTCTTAGTTTGTATGACCAGGTGTTGCAACTTATTAGGGTGAAATTTTCTATCCTGAGATTAATGAAGGGACGATACACCCACCACCTAAAAGAGTCGTACCAAGAAAACTACAAATAGCTAGAAGGAAATGTGCAAATGAACCTACAAAGTTGACAAATCCAAACAAAGGGTCTTGGAAGGAATAGGTAAAAAAATGTGAGAAATATGACAATTCTGACCATAACGCCAAAAAACGCAACAACAAATGCTCAACATTACCTAATCACGAATTTTCATAGGTATAAAACCTTCTTTGATTTTAAACCTTACATTACTTAGTGTATATTGCTTTATATATCAAAGTCACATTGTTATTTCCATTATATTTATTAGGTCATCATTAAGGTATCTTCACAAGCATATAACCATTTGATTTTTAATAAATTTATCTTAGTCGTGATAATTGAAGATAATGTTATATTTTATTAATATAGGTTTCCAGTGCAAACATAGTTGAAGATATTATTGTACTGAGTCAACAAAGCAAATATTGTGAGCTCCATACATAAGCATTCATTACTTTATTAATAATTAGTTCAAATGAACACTGTGAATGACATGTGTGTTTCTAGGTTGGTAGCTTTTCATGTAACAATAAAAGGAAGTATGGGGATGTTAATCCACATACATTTGAGCTGTCATTTGAACTAAGAGATCTAAGGTTCAAAGGACAATCTATCATTACTTCCTAACAGTAACAAACTAAAGCAAAGAGGAGGAGAGCATCAATGACTTAACTACTACATGAATAACTTTATCAGTTAAGCATAACTGATGGAAGCAATGTGAATCGACCACATTAAAGATGGCATATGTATTTGCAATAAGTTTCTAATGGATGTATTGTTCACATAATACTAAATGAATGGATGGATCGATGAATATTGTTGATACTTTCTTTTAGGATAGATTTTTTTTTTTTGAAAAATTGGATAGATATGTTGTTGGCATGCATCTGTGTTTGCCACTTTTGGTTATGAATTCTAACTATCATAAATATGTTTGCCACCTTTGCATATGGATTCCAAATTAAATTTATACCTAATTTTAATTTGTTTTCCATTATTGATTAATGGATTCCAAATATATTACTATTATGGATTGCTAAATATTAAAGGTGTTAATAGAAGTTCTAATGCACAATCATATCATTATATTTATTTATTAGAATTCAAGTTTGAAACAATATATTACAATTCAATGTCATTTTCGCATAACATTTTTAAAAATAACACTTACTATAAGCACAATAAACCCTATTACAATATTCAATAAATAAATTTTAACTCGTTTTCTTTTTTGTCAACAAAATAATGTCTTACTTTATGAGCTTTATTTGCTTCTTAATTTCTATAGTTGTTCTTATTTTAAGTGTAGTTATTTGTACCTCCTTCAATATAAATCCTTCTTTCTTTAAATTATGAATCACTTTTACAGCCCTCTAAGTAAATTTCTCATCATACCACTTAAAAAAGTACAACTTCTAACCTAAACAAAATTAATTAATAAGATAAACATCATACATATAATCATTTTTACATTATGAAAAATAGAAACTTACTAGATATTAAAAATCCATAAGATCTCCTCCCTAGGTTATAATAACTTTATGAAATTCTTAACTTGGTTTTTAACGCATAATAATAATTCACATTACCATCATTGGATTTTAATATTATATCAGTATAAGACATCGAGTCTATAACTTTTGGAGGTCACTGCAATTATCACAATAAAATTATCTACAATCAAATTCACCATAAACTAACAAAATTTCTGTAATGAAGCAGGTGAATTTCAGTAGAATTTTACGAAGTAGAGGTTAGCCCTATCAATAGTATGCAGTTTGATAACTAGGAGATAAGGTTTCTAATATGATGATGGTTGCGTTTATCAATAAACCTTTTCCCCCTTATATGTAACACAAGATTACGTAAAGTTATATAAAAAGTATACTTCTTGATGTAAGGTTGAACCTCTTGATGGATAGACTATAAATTTTTAATTCTCTCACAACGTTAAGCCTCCTGCTTCAACACATTGAATCAATTAATATACTATAGGTTACAATATCAGGCTTTATACCAGATCCATGCATTAGTTGATAAATTCTGTCTATATGATTAAAAAGACCATGCAAACATAAACCATTCAGTAATATTGCGTAAGTTTTTAAATTTGGAGTTTGCCCAAACTGTTGCATTTGATAAAAAATCTATAAAACAACAAGAGGTTTTCCAACATGACACCAGCCACTAATTATATAAATGTATGTAACAACATTAGGAAACGTTCTTATCTGATTCATTCATCTATTGGAAAAGCTTCAATACTTCAATTATTCTATCAATTTGGCAATATACATATTATAATATCTCTGATACGTAATAATTTACAATATTTGACCATTTCTTACCAAGAGAGCTAGTGTGAGAGAGATACAAGAGGTGGTTAGGGCGAGAGAGAAAACACAGTGTAGCCAACATAGAAGCCAAGTTGTTATATGTGAGAGATAAAAACCAAGACAGAAGCCAGAGTAGGTGTAAGAGATAGAAACAAGATATGAGAGAAAACATGAGAAAGAGAGAGAAGTCAAGAGGAAGCAAGTGCGTGACAGAGTAGCTAAAGTAGCTACAAATGAGAGGGGAATCTAGATCATGTATGACGTTTGAGAGATAAAAGTCTAGGAGAAGCAAATACGAGTGAAAAGCTTAAGGGATCAATAAAGTAACATGCTTTAATTTAGAGATTTGGATGAATCAGTTTATGGTTTCTTCCAGAGAATTAAGGATTTAAATTATTTAGTTAACCCAATTAGGGATTAAGAGTAATTGTTATAATAAGATTTTTATTTTTAAATTCTAAAAGTGGGCTCTACTATGTCACATAATGTACATGTAGCAATGAAACCTTATTTGGGCTTTAAAATATAATAGCTGACGTCGCACTTAACTAATGACGACAATTATCTCCAATCAAATTTTTTATCTACGTAGGGGATGTTGTAACACCCACATATACCCCCTGGGAGGATATGCAAGTGCCATACAAAGCAGAACCAAAATAATCCAAAACATACTAAACATTCCTTATATGCATTTCCAAAAACTCTAGCAAACTTAAATATACATCTTGTCAAAACAAAACACGTCCTTTTTTGGTCACTGTGATTGTCTTTTTCCCAGTCTCAAACCTTCTTATCAAAACCTACATGAAGGTAAAACCACCATGCTAAACATGTAGCTTAGTGGGGAATAACTAAACAAGATACATAATGACGACTGTTTCTAGTAGCTGTCTAACACTCACATGCACTGCCTCAGATCATACTATAAGCAATCTGTAATTGTGCAACTTAAAGAATAATCCAGACATTACTTGCTTCATAACATAATATAATTCATCAGAATAGAATTTCATTATTTCATTACATAATATACAAACATTAGAACATGAAATAATTCTTTCATATCAAAATATGACTTGTATCAGAACAGATTATGTTTTGTATCTCATTAGAGCTTATCTTGTATCAAAATAGAACTTGTTTTGTATCAAATCAGAGCTTATTTTGTATCATATGTGAACTTGTTTATTTCAAAACTGAACATGTATCAGAATACTAAACATGTTAACTTGCTAATCCTTTTTACAGAAATGGGTAACAAGCCTAGAAGATATCATGGTTGGTATCTAAAACAGAAGAGACTTAAGTCTCTGAAATATAAGACATATAAGTATCTAAAATCAAAAGACACCAAAGTTTTTGGCACAGAAGATACCTTAGTGTTTAGTTATAGGAGTAGCTGCAGACCCTTTTAGGCATGCCTATTTATCCACGATTAGAACTCGACAATTTTAAAACAAACCATTTCAGATTTCAAAATCTCACACAAAAGATATATTGCATAATATATGTCTTTATTCCATTTTTCTCAACTTGAACATATTCATTCACATTTGACCAAATTCATCATGCCTTATAAACGTAAGCATTTGCAATAATGCACTAATGGATACATTAAGTAAATATGCTTTACATGTACTCATCTAAGTTCCCAATTCATAAACATTCATAAGTAACACATCACTTATATCATTTAAATCACATTTGTGTTTATAAGTATACTTCATTTCTTTAATAACTTATAAGCTCCAAATTAGATACTTTATTATCTAATAACATCTTCCTTAAGTTATTACTTCAAATAAAAATCCAAATCTTATTCAACCTTTAATTAACTTGTTTCACATAAAACTAGGTTTATTTTATACCTTAATTAAGTCCAATTACACCATTATTAAGTACCTTAACCTTATATAGACCAACAATTGCCCAAAACCAACCTTTTCTTCTTCCTAAGTACTTCCCACAATCGTGAAAATAAGTCTTATAATTCCCACTATCATGGGATGAGTGAACCGAAGGTTCACTTACCCACAACCTCCAATTTGTTTCCAAAACTTGACTTCTTAACTTCTATTCGATACACCTTCACCAAAGTCCATCAATTTAACTTCAATTCTACTTTATTCATGCTTCAACACCTCATCAAATCCATGTCCAAACCAATTAAAAAATCATTCATAAAGTAGCTCACAATATATGATCTTTCATGCATAAAAATCCAAAGCAAAAGCTATCAACAACTATCATGTTCCAGATCTCAATTCATCATCAATTCAATACATATTCTTTCCATTTCAAACATCATATAATTCTTAACACGACATGCTATCAAGTTTAGAATTCCCTTATATGATTAACTTCAAGTTCCTTCTTTAAAGAACCAAGTAATCCAGCCCTTCATATAACCAACACACTTCTAAAATCAAGGTAGATGTAAGATGATCTTAACGCTAAGATGATAACAAAATAGAAGGTAGTATAAAGTAGCTTTCTTGATGTAGTAACTTACAAAGATTCTAAGTGAAGACGATCCAAAATCAAGCAAAATTCTATTAGTTGAGAGGGAGTAAGAGTTTCGATAGTGAATGAGCAAGGAGAAGGAAGATTTACAGCAGAAACTAGCCAATGCATAAGGTCATGCCATGTGTAAGATGACTCATCTTACTCTAAGGACACTTGTTACATAAGGACACAAGATACATGTCCTCTCCCTAGCTAGCACACATGTGCTTCTATGAGGTTGCCAAATGTCACAATTTAATGAGGTCGCTTGTCACTCAACCAATGTTGCCAAATGTCAATACTTCAACTATGCTAAATGTCACTAAATTATAGGTTTAGTTATTTCAATTTTTATGTACCAACTTATCTTGCTACTTGATAATTTTCCTAGTCCAAATATACGTTTTATGGTACTGCATGGTTCCACTTTGCAAGAACTCCTACCTCAATTCTCTAATAATATCAATTAATTCCAAATCACTAAGTGTGATCCATTGAACCAAAATTCAAGTCATATGCAATTCTCAATCATCTTACAATTTTTAACACCTATCATACATGTACTTTCATGAATATGTAATATTTCAACTAGGGTACAATTTGGAGCCTTATAGATGTTTTCATTCATTTTTCATTAAACTTCATCTTTGATTGTTTACCTGATTTAGTGATAAATTATTTTGCTAATATTATTTAAAATAAAAATAAATATTAATAATAACATAACCTTTTCCTCTCTAACTCGGTGCAATAAATATTTAACAACATGAGGTTTAGGGTTAATTATTAAAAAAAATCTCGAACTTTACTCACATCTTTTTAGAAACTATCTTCATGGTGAAGAAGAAAGTTTCTCAAGAAATTTGAACATTAAGCATATGCTTTTCTATTAGAACATTAAGAACATAAAGAAAATGATGATGATGGCGAAGATTACACAACATAACTCTTTTATAATTGCGGACCAAACTTTCAACTCCAGAAGCAATTATAATAACTAAAATCCCCTTGATTGTGTACCTTAAGAGTGATATTTGAGAGAAGATAATTACAAAGAATGTGGCTTGCCCCATACGCGCTCTACAACTTAGAATTGATTATGTGTTCCTATGTACACTTGTCACGAAAGCTTTAAAAACCAATACACTGTAGGCAATAAAGTTCTAGTGGTAAATTGTTATTTTTAGAAGAAATGCATGAAATTGAAGACGAAGAAGATGATGATGAAGACAAACCTTCCATCCCTCTATCGAAAGCAGCCTCATTAGGCTATACGGTAACACCAAGTGCCAGTAGGCTACTTTAAGGAACCATATGGATTATGCACAAGCATACATTTAGGGATACTAATGGAGATAATACATATGAGTCGATTCCTATTTTTACCCAACAAGAATACTTCCAGCCAGCCCAAACAAAAAATAAGAAAGTAGAAGCCCAAGCCTGTTCTACAGCTTCTAGAGGATTCCAGTTACTTCTCCATGCACCTGCACAACATACACGTAAATCCTCATAACAAAATATCAGCTGTAATCATAGCCTGTCAGAGTCGGTTATAAATCGTAGCCATTGAATTGTAACAATTTAAGATCAATCCATTGAACCTTTTGTATAAATTCTCTGTACACATTGACAATAAAGTTTTAACGTCATATTTACAAAACATTCTCAAAACTTACATGGTATCAGAGCTTCTCCACTGACTAATTGTCTAAACACTGCAATGGCTTCCTCTTCAACAACAGACACCAACAACGCCATTTCTCCATCCTTTACCTCTCTTGAGTTTTCAGCCATAGCTAAAACACTCAATTTCAACCTACCATTAAAGCTTGATCAAACCAACTTTCTGAGCTAGCGTTCTCAAGTATTGGCTGTTATACGCGTCCTAGATCTGGGGATGTATATCTCATCAGACCATGAATGTCCTCCAGCCAGTCTTGATTCCTTCTCCTCATTATGACACTTCTGTCGAACCTGTTTTCATCCCTAATCCTGTACACAAGTCATGGACAAGAGTGGATCAATTAATGCTGTGCTGGTTGTTCATTACTATTGGTGAGTCCGAAATTGGACAAGTGAATCATGCAAGCTCTTCCAAAGAGCTTTGACAAATATTACTACGATTATATGTGCAGACCTCCCTTGTCAAGGTCTTGCAGCTTAAACAAAGGCTATCTTCTCTACAAAAAGGAGCCTCCACTTTTTCTGATTATATTAAACAAGTTAAGTCTATCGGTGGCTCTCTCAAGGTGGCAAGGCATGCTGTTTCGGAACAAGAATTAATCCTAAGTGCTCTCAATGGTTTAGGTAGTGAGTATGACTCGGTAGTGGTCATGTTAACAAACTTTGTGGCTTTATCATCTCTTCAGGATGTTCTCTATACTCTTTTGATGCATGAAACCATACTTGAGCAACAACATGCTCATTCTCAAATCTCACTATTGAACACCACTGCCAATATGGCAACTTACTCTCAGCACTCCAATCATGCTTCTACTGGTGGTTGAGGACCCTATCGTGGTAAGGAAAATAGAGAACGAGGGGGAAATCTCATAAAATTTCCTGTCAGCTTTGCAACAAACCAGGACATAATGCTCTAAAGTGTTATAAACATTTTGACACTAATTGGCAAGGCCACCGATCTTACAACACCACTCAGCAGTCCACTCATCCCACTCAACAAGCCTACATTGTTCATCAGTCCACCCCTCACAACTCATCAGATGCTACCTCCGAATCTAATTGGTTTGTTGACAATGGTGCTACCAACCATGTCACAACTGATCTTTCCAATCTCACTATTCAGAATGCTTACACAGCAAAGAATAACTAGCAGCCGGTAATGGTTCTAAGCTTCCCGTATCACATGTTGGCTCTTCCTATCTATCTTCACCCTCCATTTCTCCTATTAAGCTAAACAACATTCTTCATGTCCCTAAAATAACCAAAAATCTATTGAGCATTTCTCAATTGATAAAGGATAATCAAATTATTGTTGAATTTAACGATTCTTATTGTGTTTTTAAGGACAAAACTACAGGGAGGACTCTACTCAAGGGACTGCTCCCGAATGGCTTGTACAGCCTTAAACCAAATGTTGGGCACCGATTCCGGAGCCCAACTTCGGATCATGAACGTGAGCTTAATCATATGGAAATTCCTTGAACATCACATATTCATCTTCTTGCTCTGATACCACAATTGTTGGGCGTCGTTATCGGAACTCAACTCTTAATCGGATATCATACAACTTGAGCGTATAATCCTGTAGGGTTCCAAAGCCCTTATTAAACGTCATCCCACAAGGGTGGTGTGCCCATGATGATCAAACATCAAAACAAACTCATTACCTTAATGTTAGATCCTAACTCCGAATGTGAAGACCAACTCTTGCTGAAAACCTTCAGACTCTTATATCTTTACTTCGTCATACTCATTAATAGATTACGTATAAATAATCATCATCATTTACAACTCAAAAACCTCAGAACAATAGGGTTTTACACAGCTATAATGGCTTTTCGAGCCACATTACATCATAATCCGAAAACACATAATACAAAATTTTGCGACATGATCTGAAATCTCAAATTTCAAAGTTACACGAATTACAGTTTCTTGTATTTTACACAGATGACTTAAACCCCAAGATATGCAGAATTTGAAGTAACGTTCTTATATTCTTGATTACTCGATCTTCTTAACTATCACCTGAAGAGGTGACAGAGAGGGGTGAGCTTTACAGCTCGTGGGTAACATGTTTATAATAAGGAATAGGCAAAATCAATGAAGTATGTCAATTGTCATAGAAAATTTATAAAGCGCATAGTTCTCAAATTTTCAACAAATTCACAAACTTAACTCGTAGTTCAAAATATCATCACATAATGCTCAATTTTGCATTATTCATGACTATGCAAAGATGCAATGCACAAACAAATAGCTCGAGGGTTCCATGGAAACAGAAGGGAGAAACCGAAGTTTACACCTTGAACAGAATGAGTCTATTTTTGGAGCTCATATGCCACAAGCGAAAGTCGGGAGAAGGTTCTTGTCGACGTGCACGTGACGAATAGAATGGTTCCACTCTCGCCCAAACAGAAGCACATAATCATGCTCAAATCATTTTATCAAATGCTTCCATGCTTTTCATGCTCTTTCCTTTCTTTTCATTCACACAAAATGCCACGACATTTTTCAAGGCATAACATAAATATTTCAATGCATTTCCATCATTACTTTGAAATTCAACAACAAAATTCAAATACCAAAACATGTAGAAATTTTGCAAATCATTCAAAAGCAATCAGACGATACAAGGTTGGGAAAATTACCATAACTTTCCCTAAAAATATCGAGCTAGGGTGTTCTTTATATAGTTGGAAAGAAGACTTCAAGAGATACAAAGTCTCGTGAAGACCTTAAAGATCAATTCTATCATCTATAGGATAAAATTTGGACCCGAAGATGTTCTGACCAAAATAAGACGATGTTGACGTCATGAGCCGAATTGGAAAAAGGGTCATAACTTTCTGTACAGAACTCAGATTCAGATGTTCTTTAGATGAATAGAAAGAGGATTTCAATATCTAAAACTCTCATGAGGTCCTTAAAGACCAATTCTATCATCTAAAGGATCAAATTTGGACTATAAGATGTTCTGGCCAAAATGAGATGAATGTTGACATCATGAGTCGATTGCCGACGTCATACTGAGACGAATTGAAAAAATGGGTATAACTTTATGTACAGAACTTAGATTCAGGTTTCTTTAGATGAACAGAAAGAGGACTTCAAGGTATAGAACTCTCATGAAGATCTTAAAGACCAATTCTATCATCTAGAGGATCAAATTTATACTAGAAGATGTTCTGGTCAAAATGAGACGAATGCTGATGTCATATTGAGATGAATTGGAAACATAGGTATAACTTTCCATAGAAAACTCGGATTCAGATGTTCTTAATATGAATAGAAAGAGGACTTCAATATCTACAACTCTCATGAAGACCTTAAAAATAATTTCTGCCTTTATAAGGGTCAAAATTTCCAAATCAATGCAGTTGTCCCGAAAGTTCCATCCTAAACAGCATCACAACTTCTAATGATCATATCTTCCAACTCCATTGTCAACAAATTTCATACTTTATATCAATGGAAAGCTAAAAAGATAAGTTACAACTTTCATGAAGACAATTGGACCAAAATCTCGCTAGATCAACCTATAAAATTCATAAAACTTTCAGATCAAAAATTCAACTCTTCACTACTATTCATGCCCAAAATTTTTAGACTTCAAATTTTCAAATACTAGCATTTCAAAATTTTTTTGCTAGTTTTTCTACTCCATTTCAATCAACTCATTCACCATAAATTCATACTACTCCAAAATAAACTAGTTTAGTCAAAGAAATCATCAAAACCCAAAATTCATAATCAGCCTATTCATGCTTTGTCACTTTTCTGCATTT
>JAOSBK010000206.1:43560149-43570418 GCA_027568895.1 Erythroxylum shatona
TACTATATAACGGGTAAACGGGTATGGGGGGTGGTATCCCCATACCCGCCCCGATACCCGACGGGTATTTTTGCTAATCCCCCATACCCGCCCCACGGGTAAAAATTTGCTCCCCATACCCGCTCTCGTTCGGGTAATTTTATCGGGTACCCATTGGGTTCGGGTACAATTGCCATCCCTAACGACAAGAGTGAGATGACTTATAGAGGGCCGCTAACACAAATATTCTTTTATATATAAAATTGTTGGGAGATAAATAACACAACTCTCTAAAAAGTTAGCCAGATATCAACTATAATAAATAATTCTTCAATTTGCAGTAGCTAAGATGGAAATAAACACTAAGATTTAACGTAAAAACCCCTCCAATTTAGAGGGAAAAATCACATGACAAACTAATAAATAAATCCACTAAACTCAATAAAGGTTTACAAGAAAAGTTAACCACTTAACCTCAATAACAACAAATTGTCTCACAAAGTTTTAGGATTGAAACCAAAGTTAATATTACAATTAACACACCCTCAAACCAATCCCAAAAACAATCAAATGAGAATGAGAGTCTAACTCTCTTTGGCCTCTCTATATTTTTTCCTCAATTTTGGATGTTGTGGTTTCACTCTAAATTTCATATATGACGCAAGGCTCAAATGAGTTATTTATAGGCACCTTTAGCTTGATAGCTAAATCAGAATCCTACCAAACGCAACTAGCTAGATCATATCTTATCCTAATCAGATTACTTCACATTATCCATCAAGATGACATCCTCATCCAAATAGGATTCTATCTTATAGGATTTATCTACATTTCAACTAAAAAGATAAGATATTGCATCTATCTGGGAATGAATATGTTGATATTAATCCATTGTCTTATAGTGCCTATATTTTTCCATAATATTTTAAAACCCGAATCGAACATCGAGCCGGTCAAAGGAAAGGTTTAAGGTTTAAAGGTTCAACTGATATTAAACTGCTATAAAATCGGTATATAATAAATAAGTAGAAAATTTATAAAAATAAATAAAAATATTTTATTGAAATAAAAATACACTAATGTCTATTATTATATAATTAAATAATAATAAATAAATTTGATTCTAATATAAAACTTAAAGTAACAATAAAAATATGTATCTTATCATCGTCAAAATTTCCAGATTCTTCAACACTATCTAAATAATCATAAAGTAGACTTTCATCTAAAGTATTTGTGTCAATTTCTACTAATTTGTAATACATTATACATTTAACTTAAATAAGATCAAAATAAGATATAAATTGACTATCAGTAGATGTTCTTAATTCATTCATTGTGGTAAATGCATTTTCTTCATAAATTACCTTTTCAAGTTCATTATAATCAAGATCAAATGATGATTCTTCTACTTCGATGCAAAAAAATCATTTTAGGGTAAACTTAATTCATGAAATAGTTTTAAAAGGTGAAATAGCTATCTACAATTTACATAATAATCTCATAGTTATGGTATAATCATAAATTCGACAACGAATGGAGTGATGGGAAAAAGCTTTGGCTCCACGTGGAAGAAACAAAAGTCTCTGAAACTCTCCTCGACTTTAGTCATACCTTCAAAATCAAGACAGATTACTTAACACATAAATGGGATAATCAGGTTGCTGTAGAAATGTCATAATATGCACATTTTCATCATATAAATTATATGACAAGAATGCAACTTAACAATTGAGAACAAAACATGCCTAGAAGTATTCTAAATATGGTACAATTTGTCGTCAATACTGAAATCAAATTTGTCACCATGCAACCACATTTTGCTTGATCATTCCACCAATGGTTATAATTGCATAAGTACCGAATGCACATTTATCTTCAACAAATGGAATGGTTTTTCCATGTTGTTAATCTCAGTGGTACATTCTTGTCAAAATTCCTATTTTATCCCTTTCCATGCAAACGACAAGGTAACTTATAAGATTCTTTGAGTCATCAAGAGATTCAACTATTATTTCTAACGCCTGACTCCATATATAAGAATGCAGCATTATTCAATAGCTTATTTTAAGCATAAAACAATGTCAAAGATGGTTGTGGACACTAACAAACTACAAAATCAAGGTTAAGAAAGCACAAAATTCTTATGGATACATAATCTAAGAATAAGAAAGTCTCATCACAAAATAAAGCACCCATTTCAAAGTAGTCTCAACATCACAAAATAAAGCACCTAATTCAAAGTAGATTAGCAACGCTAAAAGGGTATCTATCAGCCTCTGGTTACTTCTGTATTATCACTTTCTAGCCCCTAAAACAGTAAAACTATGCTTAATAGTAGACAAAACTCAAAGTGAAAAGATTACCAACATTATATTACTGTGGAGATAAATCTTAACACGGAATTGCTTCATATACTTCAAACACAACTTAAAGTTCATCAAATCCGTTTCAGGAATGACTGATATAGACTTCACTTACAGTGTCAAAAGCTATGGAGCTTGTCCAATTCCTTCTTGCTTTTGTAGAGCAAGTTGCCAATGTGATGACATGTGTTCCCATACTGGAAATTCGAATGAAGAATCAAAACAAAATTTTATCTAAAAAGGAAAAAAAAAGGTGAAAAAGATGTAAAGAATCAAACCTTTCAAAGATTCTGGCTTTGTGGATAATATATGCCAGAATGTGTTGGATGTTTTATACTACCTGTAGTATCATCTCTATAAAAGGCACAAGCTTTGATTTCAACTTAAACCTTAAGATTCTCACCTGCAACTATATTGTATCAGTTGTTGCAGGAAAACAATTTAATTCAGCTACCTTTCCAATATAATCAATCAATTCATACTAACATCTAAAGCACTCAAACGAGTAACGTGAACGATATAAATAACTCCTAATTAATCCATAAAAGGCATAAATAATTTACAAAATAAGGTACATGAGCATGTTCAAGGATGATTTCCATATAGATTTTCAATAACTTCATAACTCTCATTAACAGATAACTCGCTCTCTGACTCACATGACCCACATTACCTAACAATACCTAAATCACAAAATCAAAGTGTCATACATTATTGAAACAAGTCTAGGCCTAAGATACAAAAACGCATTAGCCATACCCTTAAAAGAAATCAAAGGCAAAACCAAACATAGACAAGAAAGATGGAGAAGAGAAGATGGAGGTGATGAGATCTATGAAGAGAATGGTGAAGAGAAGAGAGTAGTGGCGACCAAAGAGAGTTTCATTTTTTTAAGATTTGAA
Source organism: Erythroxylum shatona (assembly GCA_027568895.1). Lineage (NCBI taxonomy): Eukaryota > Viridiplantae > Streptophyta > Magnoliopsida > Malpighiales > Erythroxylaceae > Erythroxylum > Erythroxylum shatona. The sequence continues at coordinate 43,563,397 of JAOSBK010000206.1, forward strand.
GTTTAAGTATGTCTATATACAAATTGGTTCTACTGGTTCGCTGGAAAACCGACCAGTTCTATAATAAACTGACCGATTTTTACATATAAAGGTTATTAAATAAAGCCAAATCAGACAACTGGCTAGTTTGTATTATTTTCGATTGAACCGGTTGGTTCGGTTCAGATTTTAAAACATTGATTTTTCGCTACATTTTTCATTCTTTGTCTGACATCTTTTCAGGTTTTGAAGGAATATTATTCTTCAGTCCTTTGTCCACATCAATAGGATCAAAAAGATATTTGCATTATAGAAGGTCCTCTATCATGTCCATATCGAGTAATTTAATGATGTTAAATTGACCATAAAGTTATTTCCACCTTTCATTACAATGGCTCTTATACCATTTGTTGGGAAATAAATAAAATCTCTAAAAAGTCAATCAAATATCAACAACAAGAAATAATTCTTCAAGTTATAGTAGCAGAACAATACAAGAGTACGAAACTAATGATGAAATAAAAGTCAAGATTTAACATGGAAAACCCTCCAGTATAGATGGAAAACTATGGGAAATTTGATAAATAAATCCATTAAACTTAGCAAGGATTTACAAGAAAAGTTGATCTCTCACACCCCCCCCCCCCAACAATAATAAATTGTCTCACAAAGTTTCAGGATTGAAACCAGAGTTGATATCACAATCAACAATCCGAAAAACAATCAAACAAGGATAAGAATATAATCCTCGCTACCCTATCTCTATTTTTCCTCACTTTTGGACATTGTGGTTGCACTCTCTATCTCATATATGGAACAAAGCTCAAATAAGCTATTTATAGGCACCTTTTGCTTGATAACTAGGTTAGAATCCTTGCTGAACTCGACTAACTAGATCATATCTTATCCTAATTAGATTACATCACTTTATCCAATAGGACGACATCCTCATCCAAATAGGATTCTATCTGATAGGATTTATCTACATCACAACTAACAAGATAAGAGATTATATCTATCGAGGAATGATACATCCATATCCATGAAGAACTCTACTATCTTTAGATGATCCTCCCATATAGTCTTTACCTTTTATAGCTTATGTATATCTACTATGATCTTATCCGCCACATCATCCAGATCTTAAAATAGGGTTGGACACTCAATAAAAATGATGTTGTTGATACATAAACAAAATGATTTCATTTTTTGTATAAGGAAGAATTTGAGCTTTAAGTCAAGCTACGCTATGAAACTTGATTCCAAATTCAGTTAAAAGCCTAAATTTATGATAAGTTTGAGTTCAACTTCAAATCCAATTAACTCAGACTAAATTTATTAATTTTAGGTTGGATTCAGGCATTTTATTATTCCTAAACAGGAGGCAAAGTTTTCATTGATAAAAACTGTGGTCTTAAGATTCTATGTTGATTAATTAAAAAACATCTTGCTACACATTTCATCATATCACAAAATACATATTAGCAACATTTAAATATGTATGAATTTTCATCAACATTAATTGTTTCTTTTCTATTATGGACCTCAACAAATGATTTCTAACGTTTTCACAAAATGCAACCTCTTACATCCTCAGCCTCCCCCTCAGTAGTAATAGCAAGTATTCAAAACTTAGATACTTTGTAGAAGGCCTTTTATCCCTTGTCAACCTTCAAAGTGCGTTTCATTAGCTGTTGTATCTCATTGCTCCCCTTGGTCGTTATCCTCAATAGAGTCACAGACATCTAAGTGCACCAACTCCTATAGCTCTGACTTCCTTATTGAGCTTCTCTTAAAAGAGACTATATGCTACTTCCCAGTCAAACAATGATCGTAAGGATTAAGAAGTTGTGAGTTCTTAACTACGATAAGGAATTTTCTAGCCAACATCTTTAATCCTTCTCACTCATGTGTCCTAATCGTCAATGCCACATATTTGGTGAAGATTAATCTTTGATTATGTATAATTCTCCTCAACTAAACACCTTTGAATTTGTCTTGTACAATGAGCAAAAAAAAACTCTTCTTCGGCTACCGTCATTGGTTTTGGATAATTTCCACTTCCTATCTCCAAAAGTGTGCTTAATTCCTTCTTAATCTAACACATTCACTGATAATAGATTGAGCCTTAGATCGAGGATGTGTTGTACATCTCTCAAGGTTAGCAAGCATCTGATATTTTTCTGAACCCGAATATCACCTATACCAACTATCTTGACAGAACTTTGGTTTTTCATCTTTATACTCCCAAAATCTTCACGTACCTTGAGAAATACCCCATCTTTGGAACACAATGGTAGAATGCTCTCGTATCAATTAGTCATTTAGAACCAAAATTACTAATATGAAAGCATTCACGATTTACATAAACTAGGGACATCTCATCATCCGTGCTTGAAGTAGTTGCAGTTATACTCTTATCATCACCATCATTCTGATGATCTTGCTTTTTCTGATCCCTCTTCCACTTATAACAGACCCTCTTAATGTGTCCTAACTGGTTTCCATAATGACATGTCTTGATATCTTTGTTACCTTCGGACTTCGAAAGGTTATTAGACTTGCCACGACCTTTAGGACCCCTACTATTTTTCCCTCCCTTACTTTTTGTCACAAAAACCTTCACGTTATCAACTCCAATCTCATTTCTTTTGATTTCTTTATTAATAATACTGTCTTTGATTATATCGAAAGAGACACACCTTTAGAAGCTGAATTGTCAATCATTACCACCAGCGTTTCCCAGCTATTTGGTAACAAACTCAACAAGAATATAGCTTAAAACTCACCATCAATAATGATCTTCATTATAGTTAGCTTGTTGATTATGTCTTAGAAATCACTTAGATGCTCTAAAACTGATTTCCCAACCTTCAACTTCAATTTCAGAGTTGCTAATAATGTGCACATGATAATGACTAGATGGTGGTATCATTCAGGTATAACATTCAATGTTGCCCAATCTTATTATTATCAGCATATGGTGGATGCTATTACTTCTTACGATCTATGATACAAAGCTCCTTCAATTGATAACTACAGAGGTAAACATTTGGGCAGCCTTGTTTATGAAATAAAAAGTTATTTGGATGAAAGGAGAATGATTTGAGGTACTTATTAGTGTTCAATTATATGAGATGGTTGGTCAAATAGAAATGATGAGCATATTATTAATTTTTTAGTTTATTCTACAAAAGGGATAATATTTTTGAAGTCTATTGATACATCTGGCCTTATTAGGAATGTTGATATTCTGCTTCTAATATTTGATAAAGTTGTGAATGAAGTTGGGCAAGAAATATGTTCAATTCATTATTGTTAATGATTTTACTTATAAAGTAGCTGGAAGAAGAATGTAAAACAAGTATAATTCTTTTTATTAGACTTTTCGTGCTGAATATTTCATTAACCTGATGTTAGAAAGTGTGGAAGATACTTGGTATTTTCTTATTATTAATGAGACTGTGCAAAAAGTAAAAAAAAGTGACCAAGTTCATCTACAATCATGCATAGGTCCTGAATTTAATGAGAAAGGATTTCATTAATCATAGGAAATTGTGTCCTCCTACTATTAGAAGATTTGCAACTAATTTCTTATCACAGTATACTAGGTCTAATGCGAGATTGAAGGTTTCTATAATTATACTTCGATCATCTGAGTTTATAAGGATGCCTCTGATAATTCAGATGTCGATTACTTTTCATCAAAGAGACAAACTTAATTCAGATATATATATTTTTTCACTTTTGTTACTTGATGAAAATAATCATCACTTTATTTTTTATAATGTTATTTTTATTATCTTACAGTTGCTTGATAGAACCCATTCAGAAGTGGTGTACTATAATTGCAAAGATTTGCAAATCGAATTTTGAGTCAATATGTGAGTACAATGAGATGTAATGGCAGCACAATTTAATTCATCCATTCTGAGAAAAGGAATAGATTGGAGCAAAAAAGATTGAACGACTTGACCTTTGTTCAATACAATTTAAAGTTTTGAGAAAGGTATGCTATCTTTATTATTAAATTGGATATAATTTCTTGTAATTTCTTGATAATTTACTTTTATTTGTTTACTTAGACTCTTAATATAACAAGTTGCTTGATATATGCAATTTACTTTGACCGTATTGATCTTTTGGTTGATTAAGTTTCTGAAGAATTGAGTTTGATAAATAAAAGTGACTTGAAAGATAATCTTAAATGAAAAAGTATTGGCATGTTATTTAGTGCCATGAATTTGAATGATAGTGATAATGAGGTTCTTCTCAATGATGCAGATTTTGTACCAAACAAGAATTGAAGTCGATACAATTTGAACAAGTTTTCGATGGAATGAAGTTTCAAGTAAGGATTGCAATAGGTTGGGCCTAGGACCAGTTGCCATCTATAGTTCCAGATGTTTATTTCTCATTTTCTTTTAATTTCACTTATATTTGATTTATGTTAAATTCTATATATGTAATAAAAATATAATTATAAATATTTTTGTTTTAAGTTTCACTTCTAGTTGGTTGTTTCTTCGGCACAAACTTTTGATGTAAATTATAAAACTTAGAGAGCCATGAAAATGTACTATTCTTTTTATTTGATGTGTAAGTATTCTTTGTTATATGATGAAATTGTAACATTTTAAGTACTTTGTAATGTACTTAATTTTATATTTGTACAATGATTAAATAATCTTTTTTCATATTAGTTTTATTTATTGTTTATATATGAAATATGTGAAAAGTAATATTAATAGAAATAAACAAATTACTATTATTTCAAAATTTTATTGTTATGATTTTTGAAGATAAGGTCAGGGATATAAATACCATTCTGTATCGACCAATGTCGACCAGAAAACAGAACAGTATCAAGGTTAATGATACTGGTCGTTGACGCTAACTAGTGCCGGAATTTTCTCGTGACACCAACTGATATTCAAAATATCAGACATATATTAGCCAGTACTATAATTTTTAAAATTTTCAAGGACTTTTTAGCAAAAATGAAAAATTTTAAGATATTTCAAAACCCCTTACCCCCAATCCAGGCAGTGAAAATAGAAGAAGAAGAAGAGATGGGAATGCATAGAGAAGCCAAAAGAAAAATAAAAGAAAGAATAGAGGAGTAGTTATTTTCAAAGAAGATGAGCAAGCATTTAATACCAAAGAGCAAGCATTTCATCTGCTTCCTTTCTCTTTCATTTTTTGCCTTTCTCTCTCCACAAACCCTCCACCACCATGGAAACCAACGTAAGAGCTCGAGAGCTTTCCATGTTACACTGTAAGTGAGAATATAACTTAGAACTGATGAGTTTTGAGCTACTCACGTATGGTGTTTATACTTTATACAGAGAAAAAGAGTGCAAAGAGGAAAAGTGATTGTATATGTATGGTCGTTGAGGATAATAAAGACGTTGGTCTTCAATGGTGATAAATGCTAAGAGAAGTGTTTGGACATGTTTTAGTAGTGTCAATTTATGCTAGATTGAGAAAATTTTAGTGCGAGAAAAGTTGTCGCTTCTTGTGTTCGCTGGTTGCTTGTCTTTGGTGATCGTCTTAGTTTCGTTCCTCTAGCTCCTCCTTCGCCCCTCCTGCTGGGCACACCATGGAACCCCCCGACAAGGAGGGCCACCATCCCAAACGAGGTCGCACTCGTAAACGCGACGATGATGCTACTCCACCGCATCCCCAGGTTTCTTACAGCGCCACTGTGACAAGAGGTCTTGCGGATTTTGTCCCTGGCGTGGACACTACCTAGCCCCATGAAAACCCCCTTGAACCGGAGGAGGGTGATATCCGTCTTTTGCCGCCTGAGAAGGGCGGCGGCATCCAACTCTCTCAAGCCTTTAAACAGAAACTCGATACCCGCTGGGCGCAATCTGTGGTTATCAAGCTCCTCGGCCGGAGGATAAGCTACCAATCCTTAGCTCCCCGTCTGAAATCATTATGGAACCCCCGAGGGCCTTTCAAAGTGGTGGATCTTGAAAATGACTTCTTCCTGGTCAGATTTCTGGAGGAGAAGGATTATATATACACCCTCACTGACGGGCCGTGGATTATCGACGGCCAAGCCCTTTCGGTGCAACGCTGGACGCCCCTCTTCTGACCAGCCCACAGTCAGCTGAATCGAGTAGTGGTCTAGATTCATGTCCCTAACCTCCCACTCGCGCGCTACAACCCCGGCATCCTCAAAACTCTCGGAAATCTGGTGGGCACGACGATCCGCCTAGACGAAGCCACCTTCCTGGAGCAACGTGGCGAATTTGCCCACTTAGCTGTTGACCTTGACCTCTCTTCCCCTCTCCGGACCACTGTGCGTCTCGATGGGGAGGATCTTCAAGTGGAGTATGAAGGGCTACCCACCATCTGCTACTGTTGTGGCAAGGTGGGTCATGAAGAAGCCGGCTACCCCCAGAAACCCCGGCCTCCACCAGCTTCTTCCCATGGCTAAGCACTGTTCCTCCAGTCTCCTGGTTATGGCCCGTGGATGAAGGTCCACCGGCGACAACACGCCCCGCCCCCCAAGACCAGCCCTAGCCAGCGTCGTACCCCAACGGGCAAATGTCAAGTGTCCCCTCCGTGGCATGGCTCGAGGTTTCAGCTCCTGTCTGACACTCCAACGTTCGAAACTGCAAAGCAAGACGCACGGTTTTTATCTTCCAGCCGTGAGATGCGCCCAGGCCCCAGCGAGGAGTCCACTCTAGCATGTGGACCGAGCCCAACCCCTCTCAATCCCCTTCAGGCCCCTAACCCAGCTCCCTCCTCCAATGTTGAGCCCACGGGCCCACGAGGCGAGGCCCCTGTGTTGAGCCTCTAGCCTCCTAGCTCCCCAAAGCAAGCCCTAACCCTAAACCCCTCCATCCCACTCTAGCCCACTAGTACCCATTCGAACATTGCCATCCAATTTGAGTCCCACACCGAAATGGTGTGTGACCCTCAGTTACTTGGCAGTTGTATACCCATCCCTGACTCTCCCCTCTAGTGTATGGAAGGGATTGAGGGCACATCGGATGCTAGGCCCACAAACGAGGATACTCTCATGGGAC
>JAOSBK010000206.1:43583138-43600984 GCA_027568895.1 Erythroxylum shatona
GGGGGTTGATGTTTATTTTTGTAGGGTAATTTTTTTTTATATTTGCAACTAGGTCTCTAGAAATATTACAATTACCGGAATCACCCGAAATTTTTTGATTTTTATGGTACCGGCCGGTACCGACTGAAATTTTTGACCTGTACCTTAGTACCAATATCGATACCAATTTTTGATCGATACGGTACAAAATTCATACAATTAGATACAACTCAAAACTTTTCCCACACAACTACATCTTCATATTTACTTTCCCCGTCGAAATTCGATGTGGTGTCCATGGCTTTGCGTCCTCGGTTTTTGGGAATCTGATACAAAGTAATACACGACTGTTGATGGGAATCAAAGTCGCATCATCAAGGTAATCCTTAGGTGTCAGAATCGAACACCCATATGTCAACGTCGCCGCCCATACACAAGCCTTGTAGACCATCACCTGATCTTTTCGCTTTGTATCTTCACTCTAAAATCTTTAATTTGAGTGAAGCCAATGATATGAAGGGATCATCAATGGAGACGGGATCATAATCCTTAGAAATTTGAAAAACACAGACATTGCTTTTTCTTCTTCTCCTATGTCAATCAGAGTAATCACAACGTTGAATGTGGAGAGTAAGAAGCATAGTCTTCTAAAGAAACAATTGAGAGAATCCTTTTCTATAATTGGAAGGGGGTATGATTATTAACTACGACTGTGAATTGTGTTATTCTTGATGAGGAGAGATTTTTAAAAAGTATTTTAAGAATTTTGATTTTTTTAATTATTAATTTGACATTTGATAATTAATAAAATACATATTATTAACATAGACAAAAATTTAAGTTAACGTGGTAAAAATATTATTTTTATAAAAAATCAAAATTGAAATATTTTATTGATATTTTTCATTCAGATTAATATAATAATATTGACTAAGGCTCAAAGAGTAATTTTTATAACTAAACCATAAAAAGTGAAAATGAGTATGCAATTTATGTTCCTTAATTTTTGCTTATTTGGTTGTTAATAATGGATTAAATAAGGATTGACATAGCTGAATTTTAAATAATTCTAAAGTTTTTATTCCAAGGTATATACGAATATAACCTGCAATCGGAATTGAAACTCTTTGTTTCCCCTCCTTTTCTTTATGTTTCGTCTCAACTGAAACTCTCTGTTATCTCTTGTTGCTTTATTTAATTTATTTAATAATTATTTTATTTTATTTCAATGATTTTATATTATAAAATAAGTTTATTACTATTTTTCTAATTTTATTCTTATAAGAAAATTATACACAACTATTTAAAAATTATTTTAATTATTTATTTTAAACATAATTTTTTATTATTACTAATATAAAATCATTTAATTAATTATTTACAAAATCAATCACATACTAATCAAACATAAGTAAAAATTGGCATTATAATTCTTAATCTTTAGTACCAAACAAAGGTATAACTATTAACTTCAATAATCCCATTTTTAATGCTTGCATACCAAATTAACATAATCAGTAATTTTATTATTATTCTAATTCTCACTTTTTATTTTCTTTTTTTAAATTCTTCTATTTTTAGTTGTCAAGGTCTTGTTTGATAATTAGTAATAAAGAAATAAGAGTAAAAAAAGGAATAGAAATAAAAAGAGGGAATTAAAATAAGAATCAAAATATTGATTAAATGCATTAGATATGATATTAAATAAAGTTAATAATTGTACTAATATTTGTCATTAAATATTAAAAATGATAATGAGAAATTTTGTTACTTATATTTAGTAATTATATGATTTATTTTGTAAATAAATAATTAAAATATTTTATAAATAATTAATGAAAATTTGATTAATGATCTATAAAATTATTAATTTTTAAATAATTATAAATGATTTTTATAATAAGGATAAAAGAATCTGTAAAATAAAATAAAATAAAATAATTGTTAAAGAAATTAATATCATGTAATTTTGATAATAATATTTTGATAAGAATTAATATCTTAATAATAACTTGATAATATTATACCAATATCTCTCACCTTTTATTCCCTTTCCACCTGATACAAGGAATAAAAGTGTAGGATCACTTAGAATTTATTTAAAATTTTTCATTCTCTATTTTATCAATTACCAATAACCAAATAATTAAAAATGTGGAAATAATAAATACATTCTCTTTATTACCTCTTGATTAATGGTCACCAAAAAAGGCCCAAGTTTAATCTATTAATGCAATTACTTTAAAAATTAAAAATGTTGAAAGGATAATCCGTAAGTTTTTGAGTTGTTTTGATCAGTAAATATGATAGACTTAAAACTCCTCTAATGTAGTAACGTAGATATAATTTTAGCTATAGTAAAACTTCTTTTAATTTTTTTTAAAAAAAAAGATTTAGATTTTCTTTGCATTTGAATTTGGAAGGTCATGAAAATGTAAACTCAATGGAAAAGCAAAGACTCGATTCGGACAGCTAGAGAAGATCAGATTTTTATCGAAATCAGTCTGTTGCTATCCCAAGTCCTCTGCTTGAAGACTTCTCAGTAAGGGCGGTGATGGCAACAACATCCTCTTCACCGGTAACCCATGTCCTCCACCGTTTCCTTCGCCCATCTCCACAACCATTACTATCCTTTTCCGTTAGACCCATCTGCACTGCCACAGCAATTACTTCCACGAACACAAGAAAAGCATTTCTCTCAAATTATCAGAACTCTCTTTTTCATAAACCCAGTACTGTTGACTCGCTGCTCTTCTCTTTCTCATTTTGTACTTCTTCTATCAATTGCCCACCTAAGGCCTCCGCATACTCTCTCTCCCAAGAGCAAGAAACTGAAGAAGAAGATGAAAAGGAGCACGTGGAAGATGATTTTGATGGTGAGATTAGTGAAAAAGATATTGAAGAGTGTCTTAATGTGGAAGATACTGATACTGAAGTTGAAAGTGAAAAGTTGGAATTGGAGGATAATGGTGGTACTTTTAAAGAGGGGGCAAAGAAAGATGGGGTAAAGTTGCCAAGTTTGACTGTAAAAGAAAAGAAAGAGTTGGCATCCTATGCTCATGGATTAGGGAAGAAGCTAAAGTGCCAGTTAGTGGGGAAGTCTGGTGTCACTGAAAATGTTGTATCTTCTTTTCTCGAGACCCTTGAAGCCAACGAGCTGTTAAAGGTCAATGCTTTACCGTTTTTATAACTACTTAACTTGTGCAACCATTAGTTGACAAAGGGGTTAGGGTTATGCCACAATTTGGGTAATACTGTGATGGGAATTGTCTTACTACAGTTTGTAGTGGAAATTTTGGGTAATTTTAGTTGCTAGAATACATTTGGTTTGGTTTAGTTGTTAAGAATAGTGTAGTCCTTTCTTGTAAGGGAAAAAGCGAAATGGATTTAAGTGTCATGAGATATGTTTTCTACTCATTAGGGACTTGTTTCTCAGAGTGAAGTATTTGTATGACGATGTAGGTGAAATGAGGAAGCTTAGGAGTTAGCTTGAAGCTGCTAGTTCTAAGTGATGCGTCTGTGGAATGATCAGCTCCTAATATACTCAATCTATCTCTCTTTCTAATTTTTGTTTCGTGTATCATGGTTGCTCTTAATTTAGAGATCTGGTTACCTGTGGTTGACGAGCTAAGTCTTCTTCAACTCAGTTGCCAAGGTCCTGTTTTTTACCCACCTCTTGTTTTATTTGTTGCAGCAAACATCTGATAGAATTAAAAGAAGATTGTTTAACATGTTTGGACCCTAATTTCTCTGAGGATGCATTTGTGGGATCAATGAAAGTAAAGCTTCTTGGCCTTCTTAACCATGAGTTTAAATGCTGTGAACAGATCAAAGTACACAGGACTTGTCCAGGAGAGCTGGAAGATGTGGTGCAGCAACTAGAGGAAGCAACTGGCTCTGTGGTGGTTGGCCAAATTGGTCGGACTGTGATTGTATATAGACCCAGTCTAACTAAATTGAAAGCAGAGGAGAAAAAGAAACAAGCTCGTAGAATTTATAGGAGAAGAGATGAGAAGTTTAAGGCTGTGTCGTTGGTAAAGAATCTGTCTCTAAAGTTCTGTTTACCAATCTGTCTTTACAGCCTCACTGATTGAGCTATTGAAACTTTCAGGGTAGTAGACAAGAAGCACGAGTATCCAGGCGTGGTCGTAGAGGAAGCAGCAGAATAACAACTGCGTGATTTTATACTCTGTACTCCAAGATATGAGGAAAATGCCATCTTGATTTCCATTGAACAAGCAAAACCCACGGAGTGTTCTTCAAGAACTAACCTCCTGTGTTATTTCTCTCCTTGAATTGGCCAGTGTTCTGATCTTTTCGGCTGAAGGCATTTGCGACTAGTTAGTACTATCATCACCAATTTTCAGAATTGTACTCTAAATATGCTTAGAAGTTGGGGCACTAGTATTTCATGAATTCTGCTTTGCAGGAGTTGGCATATAGTTACCGTTACTAAAGTTTGAATTAACCGGCTACAAGAAGACAGGTAATCTCTTTTTATTTTTTAAACTATATTTTCATATTTAGAAATTTGACATTTTAGAAATGCTGAGGTTAGCTTTATCATCGTCATCCCACCATGCGCACTTTCTTTCTGATGCTCAGGTTCTCGCTTGGGTGGTTGGTGACCACAGTTTTATACTAATTTCTAATACAACTCCAAGTACTCTTTAACAAGTTAGATGAGTTGCGGTCTATCGCTTGGTGAGAACTTAGCACAAGACTACACACAATCAATAACTTGCTGAAAATTTAAGTCTTTGAAGGAATCGCCAAGAGCACTCTGGCTTGATGATATGGAAGTAACATACATGCATACATAAAAACATGATATTGGAGGGCATTTCTTACCAAGAAAAGGAACCAACATTAGGCGGAATCGACTTTCCCCTCACAAACAGGACACTTGATTACTTGCAGCCTCACAAAACCAAAACATGCGTGCAAAGACAAAGTCTGCAGAACAGTTCTTCCTCAGCAGTCATAATATCAATTACATGGGTCAAAATCTTACATCAAATTCTTGCAGGATTAAAAAGAATAATATCTTACATAAGAAAAGAATAATATCTATATGACGAGGAAGGGAACTCATGGCCTTACATTTGTGTAGGGATGTCAAAAAGGGCTCGGCCCGTGGCTTAACCGTTATTTCAAAAACGACATAACTTATGGGCCTACATTTATGTAGGGATGTCAAAAAGGACCTGGCTCGTGGCCAGATTGTTACTTAAAAAATGATGTCAATTTTGATGTTTTCTTTTTAAAAATATATGGTAGGTTGGGTTGGTTCGACCAGCCTGTGGTTGGGTCAGGCTATAGGCTGACCTATCTCGACCCGTTGGGCTATGGGCCAGGCCAGGAGTAGCCCGAACCCAACCTGACCATTGACATCTCTACATTTGTGTTAAAAGAGGTTTCACATTTAACATCATGCAACGCCAGCTCTCAGAGATGGGACTTTCAACTAGCCTTTCATTTCAAAAGACAAACCATAAGAGCACTTTAAAACACTTCAGCAATTTTGCTTGCTAGAACATGTTCCCTTCTTTCGATATATCCAAATGGGAACCAACCTGCTATTTCTTTGCATTCTCCTTCTGCCCATCCATTGTTTGTCACCTGTAAAAGAAGCAGAACAAAACTTTCAACTTCTTGCACAAAAACACTTGGATGTTAGACACTTCATGACACTTTCACCTACTGGTTGAAGACATCGACTAACTAAAGTCAGATTAGAAGTGTGTATCACTACGTAGTTGTTCCAATTATCAGAGACTTACACCCCTCAACGCCCTTCCCTTGGCTACACAGGACTTACTACTCACGCCTCTTAGGAACCCTACTCACTCACACACTCTTACTCTTCATTCCCCGTTAATGCTTCTGACTCAAGGAAGCAGAATAATTTAGAAGCAACAATTCTTCCAAATTGTCATAGATTTTCTGATACACAAGATCCTTAATCAAGGCAAGTGTAGAGCATACTCATCTCTGCAATCTTTCACAACTAAGAGGAGGTATGATTTCAGGGTTTAAAGGTTTCAGAGAAGAGAGACTATTTCTTGAAGAAAAGCTTCTTCATTTTCCAATATGATTTACAAACTCTAATGTTTGTACAAAGTGTTAAGGCTTTACGAGGTAATGGCTAAACATTACCCAAATATACCCCCCGCTCAAAAGCCTGCACTCAGTGTCTTTCTTGAGTGGTATCTGCATTCTGGACTTGGCACAGCGATCCCTTTCCCAAATTCATTACCACCAGGAGTGGTATTAGAGCCACAAACAGTACATTGAGTGCTGATACCAAGAGTGGTATCAGAGCCATAAATGGGCTCTATTAAGCCTTGCTGCAATAACAAGGCACACTTATCTTGTGCGAGCTTCAAGTCATCAAGGTTCATCCCTGGATGTGCAGAAAGGTATTATCTCTTGAATGGATGGAATGATGTTAACCTTCGTTATACTTTTATATCATCCCTTCCAGATGAAATATAGCCAGAACTTCAACGGACCATAGGTATTCAAGTTCAACTACCCTTTGATTAGACAATATATTCATCCTCAGACAACTCATGAGAAATCTCGACGATCAAAGTCAAAGACAACATCCGATTGTATGCCCAAGTCTCGAGTTTTTGAGCATTCTTCAAAGGTTCCAGAAGCATCATCTTCTTATACACCTTATGAACCAGAAGAACAGTGGAGAAAGCCCTTAAGGATTCAAACTCCTCCATAATCTCCACTACCAACACCAGTACAACCTTCCACTACTTCTCTTGGGAAGGATAAAGCTAAGCAGACAGAGTATATAGCTACTTTGACCTCAAAACCTCTTGCAGATGATTCTAACTCTCAACCAGAGCCAGGTTCCAAAAGAGCCAGAACATTACCACTAGGAGTGATATCAAAGCCATAAACAAAACACTGAGTGTTGATACTAAGAGTGGTATCAGAGCCATAAACAGTGAGTTTGTGGTTAGGTAGAGACGGTAACGCCGTATACACCTACATACCCCTTGGAGTACATCTACTCCTTGATTAGGATTTCACTATTGCTTTTGACATCCTTGGAAACATACCTTCGTATCTTTTCCTTAAGAGGGGGGGAATATTATTGATTCAGGTAAGAAAGGGAGTAAAAACAGAGTCTCATAAGAAAGAATAGAAAATTCTTCAGATCCAGTTCATTTATCTTATAGTTTGTCTTTAGCGTCATTACCTAGGAGTGTGAAACGCGTTTTTATCCAACAAAATATAAAATCTTGTAGAAATTACTCATGTACCTGTAGAAAATCGTGTTTGTGAGTCTTCTTTACCATTGTTAAGTCCTTACAGTATATATTCTCGTGACCGTTCTTGGACGAGAAGTATTAGGAATGTGCTATCTACTAATAGACCTCGTGTAAAGGAAATCATCCAGAGTTCCTAATTGGAATAGTGTGGTCTCAGATCTACAACAGTAGAACAGTACGTAAAGCTTGAAATCCCTAAGGAGCTGATCACCTTATGGAGGGAGCAAAGCTATACACATCTTCATATTGGAGCTATATAACTTGCTCTTACCTTACATAGAAGAAAAGGTATTCCTACGACAGCCAGGATATCCCTTTTTGACACTGCCTACACAACGTACCAAGATGCACTGATTGGTACCTTGCTGACAACTCTTGACAAAGGGAGTATAATCTTGACCATAGCACCTGATTTCAACATCAGGTTGAATGATCCTACTCTATCTGAACATTTACAAGTTCAGGGATTACTGGAGCAGATCAAGATCTTACAACTATCATGGCTACTCTACATCACCAGATGATCTATCGTCTGCAGAATCATGCGTTGCACATAAACTTTCTCAACTCTACTTCGGATGCTCTTTACATGGTTGTTGATGTTGCCAATAATCAGACAACAATCATACAGATCCCGAAGCAGTTACTAGTACAGGAGCTTGAAAAGTTGATGCTTACAGAATGGATTACCAACTACTAGAAGGTATTTCATGTGCCTCATCGACATTCTTTTCATACAACAACTCTTTCCATTCTACGGACACTAAAAGATGGCTCAGTCAAGTCCATCTACGCCAGACTTAGCGACGACACGTCTGGTCCATCTACATCAGGTTCAATCCTGATGATCTAGCCCATTGAACCTCAAGATCTACCAGATCTATCAACTGGGGCTACAAGCCTTAAGATCCAGCCCATATTCTCTCATACGGAAGGTGAAGACGGTCCTCCTATTTATTATTTCAAATCCACTGGAGATCCAGTCTATGTAAGTCATCATCGTGGACATTTTGTATGAGATGTCGACCCATCCATGTGCGAACTAGACTGTGAGATCTATCTCAATCTAGAGTCAGACACAGATGACGATGATCCAAGATATCAACAGAGAAGGAAGGAGAAATCCAAGCCTAAATCTCGGTGCTTGCCTTCTCGTGACTATCCTCCTCTTGGTGAGGATCCAGATCTAGACGATCATAATGGTCTATCCATGATAGAAAGATCCAGACCAAAATCTCTTAGTGAGATGCTCAGGTCATCTATGTTTCAGAAGTCAGATCCCTGCAGATCTACTGGTGGATCGTGCAAATCTAAGCCAGCAATTCCTGTTATAATTTCTACTCCTATGCCTTGCATGATGGTATTACTAGATGAGGATAACTTTCCTCAATTATCTAGGAGTACTGATGAATCACAGCGGGTTATCTTCAACCCTTACATCAGAGCGTCAGGAATTACTTCACAAGGAACACCATTGTCAAATCCTAGTGATGAAGTGTTTAACTGGCAGATAACTAATGCAGTAGCACATAACAAGGTTATGAGAAGGATTGATTCTAAGCTGGATGGAATTCATCAACAAAATATTGATACGCATAAGCAAGTCAATTCTGTTGCGGAACAGATACAAACGATGTATAATTCTTATAAAGCTCAGATTCAGTGCCTTGATGCTGAACTCAAGCAATACATCTCAACCCAATATATGGGGCCAGAATTCGACTTGAAAGTTTGAAAGATACATGAGATACAAAGGGCTGTGTGACAAATGGAAGCAGACATGCATGCTTCTCAATCTTAGCAGATATATGACTCATCTTCTTTAGAATTCTCAACTCTTCAGCCATCATATCCATCACATATGTATCAACGGTATCCAGAAGAAGCTGACTATTCAAAGGTATTCAAGTTTTTCCAGAAACTTGGCATCCTTCCTAGTTGCCTTAGGACAATTGTTAGCATAATGCTCCAAGCTTCCACAGACAAAACATCCAGGCTTTCCCTTGCGTCGATGTGATGACTTCTTGAAGAACCTCATACGTTTGTACTTGTTGCTAGCTGTCAAACATCTTAAGCATCTCTGTCAGAATTTTTCGCCAGTGAAATTTTCTGATAATAAACTATCTCTCTCTCAGACAGATGTCAGTCTCAGTAAGATAGGAATGGCTAACTTATCTACTTAGGTTCAACAACATCCACCATGGCCACCAGACTAGACCTTTCGGACAACAATCATAGTCTCCAACAGACAAAGCCAGCTCCACATCAGGTTCCACGTGGTATAGATGCATCACCTGCAACATAATATAATAAATGAAATTAAGAATCAAACTAATGGTTTTGCATTTTTCACAGACTATATATTTTTTATGGTTGAAATTGCAAGAATCAAGGCAGTAATTCAGCCACTGATGTCCCCTAAAATGTATCCTAGGCTGTTTGTTGAGCCATTGGGTGACACAGAAGCATATACTCCATTCTCCATATGGTGGCGGTGGGGACATATTGTATTCTACACTTGGAGTATGTGGTGCCCCAGTTCTCAGTGTTTCTGCTATCATCTATCAGAGTAGCAAGTCCTGGATGATGGTCAAGAATGAGACATGGACCATCAATTGTATTTGCGTATTTAGGGGAAAGTTTGGTGAAAGGGGGAAAAAAAGATAATGGGCTCATACCTTGCCTTCGAGCTGATCAAGTATTTGAAGGACTCTTTTGATGATAAGTGCATTCAACTTCAACCTTCAAAATTGGGAAATGAACAGAGGGTAAAGCTTTATTTTGACCTCCTCTTTGCGTAAAATAAAACTAAATCAAACCAACGACATAGTGTTGCAAAGTGTTCCAAATGCAATGTTTTATTAAACAACAACATTTTATTAAAGTTATGTAGAGTATGACTCTAAGTAACATGTATCGTTTTGTTATTTCCTTTACATATTGTTAGCATGGCTGGCAAATGTAAGAGTGTTGTGTCGAGTTTGTTAGGTTGTTGAACGTCATTGTCGAGTCTGTTAGGTTGTGTCTTAAGGGACGATATATATCTTAAGCAAGAATTATTAGGAGGTATCCTGATTCACGAGTCTTCTTCTCTATAAAAGGGGATATATCTTTAATACAACCAGAATTTCCTAGGTTTATCCATTTCTACACTTTCTACTTCCACTGTTACATTTTGGTATCAGAGACGTGATGGTGACCGCATCAGAGCTTCAAACCAGACTCAACTCTATGGAGAAGGAGATGACTGAGAGGTTGGATGAGAGAGATAAGAAGCTGAAGAAATTATCAACGAAAATAAATGCTAAGTTTTAGGAGGTGTTGAAAGCTATTAACCAAGGAAAAAGAGTTAAAGAAGAAGGAGAAAGCAACAAGCAGAGAGAGGGGAGGAATTCAGAACAAAATCGGGGAGTTGGAATAAAAAATCAATTCATGAAGTTGGTGTTCCCTAGCTTTGATGTAACAAACTTCATGACTTCGAGAAAGAAGGTAGAGCAATTCTTCCCGCTTAAGGAGGTCCAAAAGGAGAAAAAGGTGAAACTCATTTTACTACATTTAGAGGGGAAAGCATTTTCTTGGGAACAACAATACCTCAAAAATCAAGTAATGTACCCCTTACCTGGCTAGAGTTAGACACCGATTTGGACTTTAGATTTGATGAGTCTCTATTTGATGACTCCGTTGCTGAACTAATGCATCTAAAGCAGCTTGGTAGTGTTGAAGAGTACATGTAAATTTTTGATGAACTAAGTGTAAGAGCTAACTTAAACAGCTCCGTAGCACTGAGTTATTTTTTGAGCAAATTGAAGGGAGATCTGGAACAGTCAATGAAGCTATGATGCCTGCCAGAATGCAAGAATGTATTTTCACGAAATTACAAGGGACCCACCTACCCACCAATAGCCACAACCAATCTAAGTATTTTCCAAACAATAAATACTCCTCAAATTGTAACCACTACCACAACCCAAACACTTTTCTCCTAAGTTAAAACATATTCAATAAAAAAAGTACCCTATAAAAACCTCATATTAAAATCAGCAATCAGCCCATTTAAACTCTTATTCTAACCTATTGAACCCAACATCACACTCAGCATCACACTCAAATTCCACTAACCCAAACATAAATTATTCCACAAACAAATCAATATACATACCCCCACTCAAACAACAAAATGGAAACACAAAGATTGTAGACCAAAACGTTCTTGAAAGAAGGTCAAAAGGGCTTTGTATCTTATGTTGGGACAAATACACATACAATCACAAATGCAAAAATGCTAAATTGTTTGCCTTGATTGTAGAGGAGGGTGTAGAGGAGGAAGATACAAAAGGAATCGCAGAAGCTGGGACTAAAAATCAAAACTACAAGTTCGTAGAAGTAGATGGTGAGGAGAATAGAGAGAAAGTTCACGTCTAATTAAAATCTATACAGGGAGAAGTTGGTAATTACATAATGAGGGTGAAAGGTTTTATCAAGAGACAACCATTATACTTCCTTATAGATACAGGTAGCATGCATAATTTTTTGAGTGCTCAGTTGGAAAAAATGTTGGGTCTGAAAAGTTAGGTGGCTAAGAGATGTAAGGTTATGGTGGCTAATGAGGAAACCGTAGATGTCACCTTTTGTTGTGAAAATCTGAAGTGGACGTATGGAAATGTTGTATTTCAAACAAATTTTCTCATACTTTCGTTCACTAATCACTGCGCCATACTGGGTATGCACTGGTTGAGATTGTTGGGATCGATAGAGTGGGATTGTGAAAAGCTTTCTATGAAGTTCATTCACATAAGAAAGAGAGTACATTTACAGGGAATAGGGGTGAAATGGAGATGTTAGGGGTGCAAGATTGGTCATATAACATTATTATGAAGTCTTTTGCTCTGCAATTAGAGGATAAAACACGAGATGACAAAAAGGTGGATCAGAACTCATTAACCAAGGAACAACATGATTAACTCGAGAACTTACTTGAAGAGTTCTCAGTAGCTTTCCAGGATCCACATGGACTACCTCCCTCTAGGTCACAAGATCATAAAATTTCAATATTGGAAGGATCCTCACCCGTTAATTGTAGGCCCTACAGATACCCTCACATGTAGAAAGGAGTCATTGAAAAATTGGTAGATGAACTGTTGCAAGATGGATTAATCCGAGAAAGCACTAGTCCCTTGGTAGCTCCTATTGTGCTAGTAAAGAATAAAAATGGCACGTGGAGGTTCTGTGTGGATTAGCGCAAACTCAATGCAATTATCGTCAAAGACAAATTTCCCATGCCATTGATTGAAGAATTGCTTGATGAGCTATACGAGGCAACTTTCTCCTCTAAGATTGATCTAAAGTCAGGATATCATCAAATTCGGATGGTTATCGAGGACATCCCAAAAACTGCTTTTAAGACACATTTGGGTCATTATAAGTAGCTCGTGATGCCATTTGGGTTAACTAATGCACCTGCAACATTGTAGGCGACAATGAACTCTATTTTTAGACTTTTATTGCGATAGTATTTTTTGATGATATTTTAATTTATAGTAAGAAATGGGAAAGTCATTTACAACACTTGTTTGACGTTTTTTATAAGCTAAAATAGTACATGTTCTTTGTCAACGGGGACAAATGTAGCTTTGGAAAGAATCACATTGACTACCTGGACCACATTATTTCTAAGGAAGGTGTGTCAATTGATGACAAGAAGGTCAATGGTGTCCTCAATTGGCCAGTTCTAAGAAATGTGAAACAACTTCGTAGGTTCCTTGGCCTTGTTGGATATTATCGCAGATTTATCAATAATTTTGGTAAAATATCTGCCCCCTCACTCAATTGTTAAAGAAAGATACTTTTCAATAGGATGTCACTATTGAGACAGCTTTTGAAAATCTCAAGGTAGCGTTGACTCAAGCTCTTATACTTCGCTTACCAGATTTTGACAAGATATTCATATTGGAGGTGAATGCTTCTAGCTCAGGTATTGGTGCTGTGCTTATGTAAGATCATTATCCGATTGCATATTATAGTAAAACTATGGGGTCACATTACCATGCATTGTCTGTTTATGAAAAAGAACTACTTGCCTTGGTGTATGCTGTAAAACGATGTAGCTCGTACTTACTTGGACACGAATTCATCATTTTCACGGACCAAAAGTCTGAAATATTTTTTGGAGCAACCTATAACTACTGAGATGCAAATATGGGGGTTGAGAAAATTAATGGGTTACCAGTTTCTTTATTTAATACAAGAAAGGCTCTGAAAATAAAGGACTTGATGCCTTATCTCGCAAAACTGCACCATCCTCACTCTCTACATTGTCGGTGTTCAAATCACCCTTGTTGGATCACGTGAAGGCTAGCTGACAATCAGACCCTAAGTTGCAACAAATTATCCAATGATTACAAGCCAACCTCTATGACTCATCTAAGTACTCAATGGTATAATAGTATACTCAAACGCAACAGTAAACTTGTAATTGGTGATGACAAAATGCTTAAGCAGCAAATGATGGAGGTATATCACAATTCACCGTAGGGAGATCATTCAGGGCGTGATACTACTTATCAGAGGCTGTGGGAGGTTTTTTACTATAATGGAATGCAACAAGACGTTAAAGATTACATGAAACAGTGTACCATTTGTCAGCACAACAAGTCGAAATTAACTAAATATCCTGGAACCTTACAACCATTATCGATTCCAAGGGGTGCATAACAGGACATTTCACTTGATTTTGTTGTGGGATTACCTCGTTCCAATGGGAAAAGCACTATTCTTGTTGTGGTTGATCGGTTTACAAAATACACTCATTTTATCTCTTTAAAGGGACCAATTATAATGACTTTAGTTTCTAAGAATTTTATGGATGTAGTGGTCCGTCTCCACAGTTGGCCCCACACTATCGTCTCTAATTGTGACCTAATCTTCATGTCTTTATTTTGGGATGAAATTTTCTCGATACATAGTGTTAAACTCCTCAAATCCACAGCTTACCATTCGCAAACAAATGGCCAAACGGAGATTATCAACAAAATGTTAGAGTGTTTTTTAAGATGTGCAACAGGGGAGATCCCTGAGAAGTGGGATAACTGGTTGTCTCTTGCAAAATACTGGTACAATACTAAGTACCCTTCAGCCATTGAGATGACGCCTTTCTTGGCTTTATATGGTTACTCTCCTAGCAGTGGTGACTTGTACATGGCAGGATCCTCTGTTATAGACTTGGTGGACAGAGAGCTTCAAACACGTGAACAAATCTCAGTCTTATTAAGGAGAAACTTAGTTAATGCTCAAGCTCGCATGAAGAAACAAGCTGATACAAAACGGTTGGAATATATTTTTAGGTTAGAGACTGTGTATACCTCAAGATGCAACCTTATCGCCAATCAGTCATACCAAACCGAGCATTTCACAAATTGTCTGCCAATTATTATGGCCTTTTTGAAGCCATTAAAAAAATCGAAGATGTCGCATACAAGTTAGATTTACCTTTAGGATCTAAAATGCACGATGACTTTCATGTGTTGCTCCTTAAACGACACCATGGCCCAAAAACACTATCTTCTAGTTTGTCTATCATAGACGAAGATGGAACAGTGGCCTTCCAACCAGAGGCTATCTTGGACAGGAAAATGGTTAAAAAGAAGGGACGTGTTGTTATAAAGGTGTTGGTTAAGTGTGCTCATACTTCTCAAGAGGATGTTTCATAGGTTGAATACCACAAGTTTGCTCGACAATTTCTTGATTTCATAGCCACCGTTGACACTACAAATCGTCCTTGAGGACAAGTACATTCTGAAGGGCAAGGTATTGTTGTAAAGTGTTCCAAATGCAACGTTTTATTAAAAAACAACATTTTATTAAAGTTACATAGAGAGTGTGTCTCTAAGTCACATATATTGTTTTGTTATTTCCTTTACATATTGTTAGCATCGCTGGCAAGTGTAAGAGCGCCATGTGTTGAGTTTGTTAGGTTGTTAAACGTCATTGTCGAGTCTATTAGGTTATGCCTTAGGAGACGATATATATCTTGGGTAAGGATTATTAGAAGGTATCCTAATTCAGGGGTCTTCTTCTCTTTGAAAGGGGATATATCCTTAATACAACTAGAATTTCCTGGGTTTATCCATTTCTACACTTTCTATTTCCACTATTACACATAGCTAGCAAATATTTCATCGTACCATGGCTATAAGTCGTTGAAGAGTTAACCTTTGTTGTTGAGTTTCAACTGCAACTATTGTAGCAACTGCTTCTTTCCCCAACACTGTTATGTTCGACTTCAAATCTTGCAATTTTGTTTATGCTGCTTCTAATTTCATAACAAGCTCATGATTTCGTGGCATTTCTCTAACCTTCACTTGGCATTTATAAACTTCAATAGCCTGTCTATTTTCAGTAGATATCTTATTAAAAGAAGATCTTATTTATGAAAAGTAACTTATACATCATGGCGACAAAAGGTTTTTCCAACGAGCATATATAGTGACCTATAACACATATTAGCTTCTCAAGAAAAAAAGAAAAAAGTAAGTGAAAAAATACCAAAGAAAATAAGACACAGGTAAGTAGGCATATGATTAACAAACGAATTTCATGACAGGCAATGTCCTCTTGTCGCACTTTGTCGTAATGCTGAGCAAGATGCCGAGCATCCTCCTATGGAGACTACCACTGCTCTCAATGTCTCAGCAACTAAAGAAATAAAACATTCAATACTTAATCAAGTACCTAAACAAAATGGTCCACAATGTACAAAAGTATCAAAAAAATATTAGTAAAAAAAATGGAAAAATGATCAATGAAGAATCAGCATTTATAATGAAGTTAAATTCAGCATTATTATTATTTTCACATAATTAAGTCAAGAAAATAGTCTCTTTGTAAAATATAAAGAGAAGATGGCGTACAATTAATATTCCTCATCTAACCCTCGCAAAGCGAGAAGCATTGTACATTAGAGTTGTTTTTGTTATTGTTGTTAACTTCACAAATAAAATCACTTAAGGTAGGTTTAATTAGCTTTGCATGCTCTATTTAATTGACACCGTCTGCCAGTGGTTGCATTGCTCCCACTCCCATGTTATCTACAAGTTGACACTATTGAAGAGAAAAATACTAGTAGGAGGGTTAGCTTACAAACTTTTTCTACACACCTGTGTACAGAAAATAGACAGTCCATATTCTGATTTGTTTGTGCAGTCACCTCAAATTTCAAAGGAACAATCTTTGCAAATACCAGAGACAAAGTCGGATTTAAATTGTATTTAAATTAGGAAACAAACTTGAATTTATGGGCTATACTAAGAACAGATTCAGAATACAAACTTACTAGAAGAAAAAGTCCAAATACCTGGGAATTCTATTGCTTAGTCTTGGGTGACAAAAAATAGGATATATGGATCCTCTGCCAAGGATTTGCCCATTTCAACCTGTTTTGACCCAGTGACAATATACTCACTACCCTTCCACCCCGCGAACAATATTCCTGTGGACATACTGAGGAAAAAAATCACCATCATTGGTTGGAATAACAAGATATACAGTCTAGTCCGCTTTAGAAAAATCAACAACCTTGGCAGCAGTTCTGCCTCATCAGTAGTAACCGTGTCTGAAGTTCCACATGCTCCAAACTGTTTCAGAAAAACCTAAAACAAAACTGATTCTAATTAGTAAGTCCTCCAGAGCAACAAAACGATAAAACACAATTGATTTCATCTCTGATTTGATCAACATGCTGATGCTATCAATATTTGAATTGTCTCTAATTAATTATCGTATCAAAAGTCAACTTATATAATGTTCTTATAAGCTTTTTCCTTTCGTTTTCTTCTTCTTTTGAATCAAAACTAGTGGAAAGAGTTAGTAAATGGAACGGAGGATGATAAAAGCATCACTTAAAAACTAAATGTTGATGCACTACTTTTTAACCTAAATGGTGGATACATGATGGAGGATTACAACTCTGTGTGTTTGTTCTTTGTTCCATTATATGGGTTGGGTCACTCCTTTCTACATTTTTTAATATTTCTTTTGCATGAATGCAATGTTCTGTCTGTCTCATCTAAAACCAGAAAAGAAAAACCTCGGGTAGGTATTTGTGTTTTTTGACCATCTAGGCAGTGATTAATTTTAAATAAAATTGTATTATATATTCTAATAACAAATCCATTTAAAAATCTATATAACACTTGCTTTTCTACTGTTGGACCAATGTTGGTTGACAAATTAAATCCTACTTATGTTTTGATAATAATAAAATGTATAGAATTGGTTAAGAAATTATTTCAGGTGATTTGGATTGAAATAAATCAAGACAGCATTAATCTTCTATGGGCAAGATATAAATCATTGTGAGATCAAGATGGAAATAATCTTCAAAGTGCAAGAAATACTCAAACATGAAGATTATGGAAAGATTTTGATTAATCTATCCGTTGGAGTCAGCACTAGTCGACTAGCATATCACAAGTCGACTAATAAATTAAGATTCATCAGATGGGGCATGAAATAAGTCGACCAACTTGTTACAAGTCGACTATTAATCAAGTGAATAGGAGCACTAGTCGACTATCA
>JAOSBK010000206.1:43602814-43621029 GCA_027568895.1 Erythroxylum shatona
AATCAAAACACTCCCAATACATGCCCAACTATTAAACTCCTCGGACCTCAGGTCCGGAATCCAGAAACAACTCACAAACAGTTCAATAATAATGGAAGTGTAATAAATTAAATTAAATTCAGATCAAATCAATCCTAGGAAATCATCTAAGTTGACTCACAGAACGCTCCAATATGATATTTCCTGGATGGTCCGGCAATGTCTGTCTGGTGTCTACTTGGCTCCTCTAAAACATACACAACACATTCACCAATATCACATTTTTGCTCAAATATACAAGTGTTTCTTTTATGCACATCAATATATAGAAAATATGTACAATGCATGTTCAATGACAATTCCGGGTATCTTATTGTAACTCTCATCATCAAATTGATCAGAGATCAAAGCCTTCATTAAAATCATATGGTACGTATAATTTGGATCAAAATAAAACAAGGTGAAAGCAATTTGATAACCTAATTGACCACTTTAGATTTTCTACCCATAAGATTTCTGGTCAATTTTTGCATAATTAATATGGTAGGGTAAATAACAAAATTATGCAAATACTTCCTTCTGGAAAGTTGTTCTCCATTGTCTTAAGTTTCTAACAACTCTAAGATCATTCAATTTGATTCAGTATTCAATGAGTTATGCATAAAATACCTCAGACTATACACATTTGAACTTTTGGCTAGCACATGACCATATCCTCTAAGTGTTCAACTCATATCTTTCAGCTTAGACATCCAAAAATTTTAAACTTTATACCAATTTAAAGCTAAGAGAATAAGCTACAACTTTAGTGCAGACAACTCAGCCTAATTTTGCCCAAATCAGTCCGGTTTATTCAATAATCACAAGACATGATTTCTGTCCCTGGAAGTGCTACAGCCTAAGATAAAACTCAGTTCCATGCCAATTTTGAAAATCAAAGAGACAGAATTAAAATTCGACCTCTTCACAAAAATTGTAGAAATATATCTCTAGTTTAATATGAATCAAAAATGAACTCATTCTGAAATCTACATCTCAAGTTATAATTATAAAACCAAAACATGATCATGAAAATTTCCAGTTCATAACATTCCAACAGACTTCCAAACTTTCATCCTCAATCACTTCCAAATCAATTCAGATAACTCTAAATTTTTATGTAGAGAAAGAAAAATGTCTTAGGAATCCATTGGTCTAAGTTTCAAGTTATTTGGAGTTCGGATGAAAAAGTTATAGGCAAAAGACTAAGGGCTGCTCAATGAAAAACTCTAGTTTTTAACCCACACATATAAACTATCACCTTTTCTCTCTCTAGCACGCAAACTTCATCTTCTCCACCTAACCCAGATCACCAAACTGCACTTCTCCTCTTCTTCTTTCTTTTCTCTTTTTTTCATTCCTATACATCGCAACTAAGATATATGTTGCATAAACTATATATTTGTTTTACTTCCATCACAAAAGAACCCATCACAACTAAATCCAAAATCTAAAATTTTATACCTACGTTACAAAAACTGCACTGTTCACGTAAGCATATCTCATTTTTCTTCATCTTTCCTTCCATGTTCATTCTATGTTCTTATTCTTTTTTTGTTAATTTAATCCTTCTTAAAACACAAGACTACACTACTCTTATGTCCTCTTTAACTCTAGCCTTATTTAAACCCATCACCAACATTACCTAAATATTAACGCATATATACAAAAAACCCTCTGGATGAATTTGTTTTACTACATATATATATTTCTGCACATCTTTTAGTATCCAACAACATTCTCATTTCATCATAAGTTTATCATTTTATTAACTTTATACTATGAATTCACTTACATCTTCATTTAAATCCATTTCTACCAACATGCAACAGATTCACATATGTACAGTACATGGTAAACCTTCTGCGTATTTTATCAGTCCAAAACAGAGCATATTTAAAACATCAATTTTCATGATTTTCTGCATCTTCATCATAGTCAAAGACCATTCCCATATAGAACCCAACTTATTATTAGCAACTCATCACTATCACCGAAATACTCCTTACACAATTCATGCATTTATCCACCGCTAAACCGTAAAACATCACCAAATCTACAGAACTTAAAACCTTAAAACTTCACTTACTTGATTTAACAAGCTTTTGGCTATGTTGGTAGATCACGTGTACACGATAAATAGCAATCAACTCTCGATCAACAAACTGACAACCTTACTATAGTTTCAGAATCAATAACCAGTGTTTTCAAATTATTTTTGTCTAACAAAACCTTCAGTATGAAGGACCAACAATGGAGGAACCGAGGTCCTCCTCTACGTGGCTGTTGCATGTTTAACACGTATCACTATATAATGCTGCCACTTGTCACAAAACAATTTAGCCATTTGTCACGTATATATTATCACCACATGTAACTATATAATTGGTCCAAAATATCCCAAATTTTTAGAAAAATTTCCTAAAATTCCCTAAAATTTCAAAATATTACTAATAGTCTTCAAATAAATTTTTACCAACAAATAAAATTTCAGTTCAAATAATTCACCAAAAATTTCAAAATATACCAAAATTGCCAAATCACAATTAATACACTCCAATTTAATCCACAATTTCCACTTATAAATCAAATTTACCCAGAAATATCAATGAATGCATGTACAATCATATAAATGTGCAAAATAAATGTGTATGTCACAATTAACTTATGTATGACGTGTTTTTTCCCCCTAATTCCACATAAATTTATCATAATTTACTATTCTAGCCTTAACATGGGTAACGACATTTTACAATTTAACTCGTGATAGATTATTAATATTAAAAATAAAAAATTTGGTAAAGTTATTCTCTATAAACTTAAGCTCAACTTGCTGCCACAACCGTATTACCCACCTGAAGAGACTTTGATAGTTTGTTTGCAATTTCGGCTTCATCATCTGAATTGTAATGCCTTAAATGAGAGAATTGAGTTTTTAAGAGTTTTAAAAAAATCTAGAGGTAAAAGGTGAAACACTTACTAAAATTAACGTGGATTACAGCTGCAACACTTGTGGTGCTTGTGCAACAATATTTTCAAGGAGAATAAGGTATTTATGGAGGTTTTTAGACTCAATAAACTAGGCCTTAACAACAAAGAAAGGAGGGTAATGGTGGAGGAGCAACCAACGCAATAACAAACTGGTATGAGATGAAAGAAGCTAAAGAAAAAATATTGTGAAAGGATGAGAGGGGTAGGATTCCTCAGTGAAGTTTTCAGAGAAGACATAATTCATGGTGATGGAGCCTTATTAAGGAAGTATGATAGTAATTGTGAGATGAGAACATATGAGAAAGATGGGCATGTAGGGTTATGGTGGGTGGTATAATAGTTGTAACAAGTTAGGTTTAGGTTTATAAAGAATAAATTAACTAATTTTTATTTTTAATTTACTAAAATGAAGTGCCTCTTAATTGCCACATGTCAACCACATGTTAAGTAGGCCTATTGATTTGATATGTTACATCATCACCATTAATTATAGATTAATGATATGCTATTTTGTGAAAAATTAAAAGTTTAAATATTTTATTATTAGTTTTAGTAATTTTGGCTAATATTGTAAAGTTAAAGATTTTTTTTTCCTTAGGTTTATAGTGAACCTAGAGGATATAATGATAGAAAACATCTATTTTACATTAGGATTTATAAACCTTAAGCTTATAAGAGGTCATGCTTCTACAAGCCTGAGGAGGTGAGTTTCTACCACGATAGGGTATGGTACGATGTTCTTCCTTAGTAATTTATATGTTGATTTATTAGAGGAGGCATACTTGAATTCAAGTCAATTACACCCCTGTTCTTAGTGTTTAATATCTAACTTCTTGTTAATCATTGAGTCTAGAGCCTAGCATTAACTTATTCAAGTATATGCATTAGTTAAGGCTTACAAGAAATTTTTGAGGTGATACAGTCTAAATGCCAAAGCTGACAAAAATATAAAGGTGTGTAAGCCTCCCAAAGACATGTATGACTAAAGGAGGAAGTTCATTTTTCTTTCATTGAACGATGATAGTTAATAGGATTTAAGTCTATATAGGGGACCCTTATCTTTTTTTTAATAATATAAATAAATCTAATGGTTTGTTATCTACCTAAGCATAGGTCTTAGTAGAGTAAAGTAAGTCTCTTTCCTCTTGAAGAGATATAATTACTAAAAAGATGTTGTTAGAGGATGGAGCTCCAATAAATATACCTATAAGTCTTCAAATAATTATTTATTTTAATACTTTATGTAGACTTGGTATGTGTATATACTAATTGTTATGTGTATTGTAAGAATAAATCTTGATTTGCGTTGCATCCAAGTTGAGAAGATTGCTTTAAAATAGGAGAAAATTATAGACCTGTTGTAGTTATAGGTTGCGTAGGGACAAACTATGATTTACTTAGAATCTACCTTAATAAATCCCATTTAATTGTGATTCTTAACTCCATGTTCTAGTAAAGGGAAAGTTAACTTTTATCTTTAATGACATGTTAAGTTCGAAGACTTAATTTCCAATGTTAACAACATTGGGTCTTAGGTTTTAGGTGATATTATGCTTCCAAATGATGAGAAGCACCTCAATGATATTAAGTGGGACACAATTTATCATACTTTTAAGCATCATAAGGATTAAGGTTTCTATCTAAACTTTAATCTCGATCCTTTTTCTTTTTTTGAATACAAATTTGATATTGTTCTTTCTTTTTAGACAGTTAGTTGTGGTGTTCCTTTCTTTATAACAAATAAGTAAATGGTATTGTGATAAGATGGCCACCTTAATATATAAAAATAGTTTAATAAATATGACATTTTATGTAATAAACTTGTGTATGATGTGAAATTCTACCACTTTGGTAAACTCTTTGGAGTTGAATGTGACAAGGAGATCTAATTTTCATTTAGGAAAAACCTAGGCTCAACTAAATACGATCGATAAAAAGAAAGTGGGTTTGAGCTACTGTGGTCAATGTCTTACTTCCTTGAATGCATCATAAAATAAAATGTTAATAGAGTTATGATTATCTATTAGGATTTGATTTACTTCAAAATTTGCAACGTTTGCTTTAATGACCTTTGCACCTTCATAAGGGTTGTACAAACATAACGCCTCTTCTTCATTAAACAAAATTTGTTTTCTTATACGACATTACTTACTTGCAGCATATACAATAATATTATCTTGATTAAGCCACATAAATCTTTTTAACTGAGATATGCTTTAATTATTGTATCCACCAATATTTGTGTTTATCACTCACATATGCCTTCTATCTTTTATCTCTTTGTTTTGTAGTGCATGACTGTGCCTATCAATTAGTTAAACTTGTTCATATATTTGAGGCCTTTGCTAACAAACATTTCTTCCCTGCTTATAAATTAATGCAAATGTCTCCATCGTAAAAGTTAATCTATAATGTCTTAAGTTCTTGCATTTTTCAGTTTAATATCTGTAATATCTATGAAATTTATAGTAATTTTTAGTCGACCTCTTCCTTAATGGTGTTGGGTAATGGGTTGCTAAATCCCTTTCCCTGATAAAGTTTAAAATGTGATCTACAAATGCATTTATTATAACTAACTTAGCTTCTACTTATCCTATGTGCCTATTCTCTATCTTAAAGTGTTCAACAACTTTGTTGTCTTGACTTTCTTGTGTATATAATGCATATTTTTCTCTTCTCCTATTATGTGACCTATGCTTTCATAACCTATTTGGGCATTCTAGGGATAACTTCACTTCTTCCAGGTCTACATACCTATAAATTCTATATACATATAAATTCTCTTTTGAACCTCCTTCAAAATATATGCTCTATCCATTTATAGGGATTTTTGTAAAGGTTTGTGTCTCTTTAACAAATTTTCAATGGAAATGGTGGTTATAAAAGTGTTGAGACTATATCTTTAGGTGTTCTTGAGGATGAATCTCCTTATAAATTCTTAAAGGTTTATTACTCACGAGTTTGTTACTCAAGTAGTGGGCTTCAAAATAGTTTGTCAACTGTCTGATACTCGTTATTTTGATTATAGATAATGTTTGGTGCCAATATCTGACTAGGCTTGTCAAAGTGGATGAGAAGCCACAATACTCGACTATATCCATTTCAACTCCATCATTTCTTAGAATCCCATATCATATAGTGTTTTAAATCTGTCATCCTGTTATAAGCCTCTAATGATGACAAATTATATTTTGGTGGCAATAACTTTATTAATATTGCTTTGATAAAAGAGTTATTCAAGTTAATATAAGTGTGTTTGTAACTTTGCTCTTGG
Source organism: Erythroxylum shatona (assembly GCA_027568895.1). NCBI lineage: Eukaryota > Viridiplantae > Streptophyta > Magnoliopsida > Malpighiales > Erythroxylaceae > Erythroxylum > Erythroxylum shatona. The sequence goes on from JAOSBK010000206.1 coordinate 43,609,098, forward strand.
GATATGTGCTGGTGTATAATAGGTACGATTGGAATCACATATCCCCCTTAGTTGGTTGGCCTACTATGGTAGGCCTTGTCTTGTACAAGTTTATTCTATTGCATACTTTGAGGTTATTCAAACTTGATCTTATGAGTTCATTGCTACATGTCTATACTGAAGTGATGCAACTAAAGTCTATAAAGTATTATCAAAAGGCTTGTACAACCGAAGTTTTGAGGAAGTTTTATGGGTGCCTTACTAATTTGAAGAGTAGAGAATATAATTATCATTTATTCCATTCCCTTAATTGCTCAAATAGGAATATTTTACTTTCACTAGTCAGATGAAGGAGTAAGTAACTCTTCAGTCTCATAACCAATATAAGATAAATTAGTTATTGGTTCCATATATTTGCTAAAAGGAATATAGGTATATGGTTATCAATTATCAGTTTCTCAAAATTGACTAATCACATCCCTCACAGTGAGTGAAATGATTAATCTTTATAAACTTAAATTTTTTGATTTAGGTTTAAGATCAAAAGTTTAAAACTGAGCCTATTATAGTGGGTTAAATTCAAATATGCAATTATAATTTGCAATCTTCGTCTTGATATATTTTTAGAACTTAAAGATATTGTAAGGAAGAAGAATTATGGCGTTTTCACTTTTCATTAGGAGCATTACAGTATATATATATATACAAGTGTAAGCCTATTCTATAAAGGTAGAAACAAAATTTATAGGAAGCTGATTGTTGTATATAAGGCAAGTAGAAAATGAGTGGAAAATCTTAATTTAAGGAATTTCCTTCATCAAGCATTGAAATACTTAATTTGAGGGATTTCATTTATGATACCCCTATAAGATGGAGGGCTGTGAGGAGATTCCAATCTTGTCCTTCAGTAATGGAAATCGAGCATACGGAAGTGGCTTAGTGAGTGCATCAACTAATTGATCAGCAGAAGAGATATGAGTTACTCGAAGAGCACCACTTTGAACTTATTCACGAATGAAATGATAGTCTAAAGCCACATGTTCATGCATGAGTGGAAAATCAGATTGGAGCGCAAATTCATAATACCAATATTATCATGGTAGATTATCGGTTCCTGTGGACAAGAGACAACAAGTTCACTAAGAAGGGAATAGATCCAATGAAGCTCAGTTGCAGTATTGGTAATAGGGCGATATTCAGCCTCAATTGAAGAGCGAGCCTCTATTCTTTGTTTCTTTGAGTTCAAAGAGATATAATCACGACCAAGGTAGATCAGATAGGCACTGGTAGAGGTGAAATCATCTTTGTTACCTTCCCAATTTGCAATAGAGAAAGCATGGAGAGATAAGGGTGAATGTTGATGAAGTACAATTCTATGATCTAGGGTCCCACAAAGATAGCGCAATAATCATTTAATAGCAGTTCAATGGTCACTAGTGGGTTGATGCATAAACTGAGATAGTTTGTTCACCATATAAGCAATATCATAGCGTGTAAGTGACAGATATTAAAGGCTTCCAACAATTGTATGATACTCAGAGGGATCAGAGAGCACGTTGTCGAAATGAAGGGCAAGTATAACAGCAGTGGCAAGAGGTGTAGTAATAGGCTTTGCATCTTTCATATGTGTTCTAGCTAAAAGATCATATATGTACTAGGGTTAAGAGAGAAAGAGGCCTTAAGAGTGGGGAACCACTTTTAACTCCAAAAAAATAATTTAGTGGTCCAAGATCTTTAGGGAAGAATCTACTAGCCAGGAGGTGGATGTGTTAGAGTAGTGCTCTAAAGGTAATCGCATTTAGCACTTTTGTATAAACTTTATTTTCATTAATAAAGCGAAAGGTAATTTTTCATTAATTTGATTTTTGTTTATTTATGAATTGATGTCGATCTTAAATCGAATTAATGAAGTCCATGATACAAAACATAGAATGAAGGAAATCATGATAATATTATGATAATGAGATTCCTATCATGTGCAATTATGTTAGTATCTAAATTATCCTTAGTCATAGGATTAATAAGACAAGACATTATTTGTAACATCCTGTCACTTGAATTAAGATTAAAATGGTGATTATTAAAGATTAATGAGAAACTAGGAAGCATAATTCATCCTTATGCATAATGTGACATACACATTCACGACATTATTGATCTTGCACATTACAATTATTTCTACATGCATTCATTAACATTTTTCAGGTATAATTAATTTTTAAAAATGAAATTAAAATGTGAATTGTGAACTTTTGAGCTGAAATTTTTTTTGGAAAATAATCTAATTATTTTGGATTTTTGGTGAATTTTTGGAAATTTTTGAAAATTTGGGGTATTTTTAGATTAAGAAAAATAAGAAAAATAAATAGACCTGTTAAATTGTGACAAGTGGTAGCATTATATGGCGATATGTATTAACCATGCAAAACGCCAGATGAATTCGGTGAAGCTTTCCTCTGTTGTTATGTCTTCACACTGAAGGTTTTGACAAAAACAAAAACTCTCTTTACTTATACATCATCGAAACCAGTCCATATATATTGTTTATCACTAATTATTGTTGTTTGCTTGACCCACAGAAAGTGTTGTCTACTCTTATTGTTGGAGTTTTTGCTGGAAGCAAGTAAGTTGTGTTTTCATTTTTAAGGTTATAATAAGGATAAATGACAAAGAGATGATGTTTTCATGCTTGTGATGGGTGCATGCGTGAACGTTTTGGACTGTAAATTGATGTTAAAAAATGCAGAAAAGGTGTAGAAAGTGATGATAACCGTGAGTAATGTTCTGTTTTGGGATGTTGTATTTGATCTTGCATTTGAGATAAAAAGAATGAAACTATTTGATGAAATGAGGTTGTTGTTAGTTATTAAAAGACATCCAGAAACGTATATGCAGAAAAGTTGATGAACATATGCTCTGTTTTTCATTGTATATGTGTAAATGTTTGGGTATTGTTAAAGATGGATTTAAATGAGGTTAGAGTTAAAGAGAACATAGAGTAGTATGATGTTGTGTTTTAAAAAGGATTAAGATAATACAAAAATGTGGACCGAAGAGGGAAGAAAGATATATAAAATGAAAGATGCAGAAAATTAGAACCTGCGTATGTAAACATTACGGTTTTAATACTTATGTATAAATCTTGGAATTTTGATTTATTTGTGTTGGGTTTTAATTGAGATGGAAGTAGAAAAGATGTTTTAGGTGATAGTTGAATAATTTAGGTGTGTGAAATCTAGATAACAAAAAAGGAAGAAGAAGAAGAAAAACTGGGTTTGGTGAAGAAGATGAAGATTTGCGTGCTAGAGAGAGAAAAAGTGATGGTTTACATGTATGGGTTATAAACTAGAGTATTTCATTGAATAGCCCTAAGTTTTTTTTCCTATAACTTTTTCATCTGAACTCCAAATGACTTGAAACTTAGATCAATGGATTACTAAGACATTTTTTTCTCTCCAAAAACATTTAGAGCTATCTGAATTGATTTGAAAGTGATTGATAAGATGAAAGTGTGAAAGTCTGCTGGAAAGTTATGAATTGAAGAATTTTCATGAACATGCTTAGGTATTCTGATTATAACTTGAATTGTAGATTTCCAAATGAGTTGATTCATGATTTAAATTAAACTTGAGACATATTTCTACAACTTTCTTGAAGAAGTCGGATTTTAATTCTATCTCTGAGATTTTCAAAATTGGCATGTAATTGAGTCTTAGCTTAGGTTGTTGCACTACCAGGAACAGAAATCATATCATGTGGTTATTAAATCAACTGTATTGATGTAGGCCGAATTAGACTGAGGTTCTTAACCAAATTGTAACCTATTCTCTTAGCTTTAAATTGGTATAGAGTTTGTAATTTTTAGATACTGAAATTGAGAGATATGAGGTGTACAACTTGAATGCATGATCATGCATTAGCCAAAATTTCACATGTACATATTTGGTGGTATTTTGAGCATAACTCATTGAATAATGAACCAAATTGAATGATCTTGGTATCAATAGAGACTTAAGACAAAGGAGAATAATTTGTTAGAAGGAAGTGTTACCAAATTTCTTCACTTTTCTGATGAAATTAATTGTGCAAAATGGACCCAAAAGTGTACTTTTAAACAAATCTGAGTTAAACAATGGAATGTAGATATCTGAATGATTATTGTGAAAAAATAAATGATAAAAAAACCTGAAATTTCATGAAAAAGCATTGTATATAGTTAGTATATATGAATGTGCATTAATGAATACAAAATTGTGCAATATTGTGATATGTGTATATATTATATATATAGAGGAACGTATTGAATGATAGAATCCAGATATTGCTGGGACTTCAAGGCAATAGCTGTTTGGAGCATACTGTGAGTAATTTAAGATGGTCTCACCTTATTGTTTTGTACATTATTGAACTGTATTGCGATCTTATTGAACTGTACTGAATTGTGCTGATTGTGTACTGGATTCTAAACAATATTTGTCCGAGGCATTTTAATGCATGAGAATGATATTGGAAGTGCTGATTGGATGTGAATGCGTCCGCTTGAATGATTTTCTGATTCTCAACTGAAAGGTTGAATACTGGATTTAGCCTGATGAATACTGCTACTGTGACTGTTACTGTAATTGATACTGTGACTAATATACTATTATATTACATGTAAATGAAAGTGACTGAATTAATGATTGAATTGTGACATGCGCTTCATTCCAATGCATATAATATAAAGGAGTTATGACTGATGTTGCTACTGATACTGTTACTGATAAGAGCTTTAAGTTCCCGTATATGTGGTTCGAGCCTATGACTTACTGTGATCAATGAGTCACAGACTGACTAACTGAGCCCGATAATTCAAGATACTGTAAAAGCACACAATCACAACAAAATAAAAATGATTGTGAGTCTCATATATGTCGCATTCGCATATAACTTGAATTCATTGAATGATTTGCAAAGTTGTGTGAATGTTGCTATATGATTGAACTGTGTAACTGAGAAATGATTTATCTGTGATAGTATTTAATACTTGTCAAGTGGAGTTAAACTATATGATTACATGTTATAATTGATCTTGTTTTATGACATGAGTGAACCATCGAGGATGGTTACTTTGCTGAGTTCGCAAAACTTATCAAAATTGCACTGCTACTTTTCAAGTTTAAAAGTGAGACGACCTAACTTCTAAGACTCCATAGAAGCACATTTTGTACAACTGTTACAATCAGATTTGGCTCAAAGGTTAATCGGCTGAGATTGAGAACTTAGCTATTTCTTTCATGTTTATTGTATTTGATGTGTACTGAGTTATTTAAGCTCATAAGATAATATTGTAAAACATGGATGGTATTGTGTTATATGAAACAATGTAAATTATGGATTTTGATATAATGTGATAACATTTTAGGTTTAGAAAATGTGTGATTGATGGTTTAGTGTGTGATGCCATGTTATGTACAGTGAAGGTGAGATAGTTAACATGCCATTTTCTCACAGGCATGTACACGTGTATTCGATGGAACACATGCATATTTCAATTGGGAATGGGGTGTTACATTATTAATCCTGATAGATTAGCACATGTTATACTCATTGATTTGATCAACCAATGGATCTCACAAACTGTAAGCATGAGATGTTTAGAGTTAACATGTGGATGTTTACTAAGAGTTGTAAGTAGATCGGATGACAAGCTATGAGATTATCATATGGATAATCTATCAAATGCCAATGATTAATCTTATTATAGCAATGGTGTAAATATCCTTAGACTTAAGGTACTTAAGGATATCTTAGATACTGATCCTGTGCTTTGACACCATTTCTTGTTACCTCAAGACAAGGTTGCTCATAGAGTGATGATTGGGTACAACTATTAGTATTTGAAGGTAATTGGGTAGCTAATAAATGATTCACCACTCCTGATGGAAGGAGATGATACCTAAAGCCACTTATCGGGGTCATTACTTGGGAGTCTTTGGCCAGAGCAGTTAAGTGTCATGAAGAGAGTCTTCAATGACATATAGAGTAATGGGATCCAAGGACAAGAACTAACATCACTTGAACTAGATATGACGTAGTCAGTCTAGTGGGAGTTGACACATAAACCCATACCCTAAACCAAGTTAGGGTATAGTATAGTGAAGGACGAATTGCACGATATTTGTCTATGTAAAGGCTCGTAAGTTGGATAATTAACTATCAAAGATTTCATGTGTTAATCCACTTATATTCCTGTAAATTGGCATCATGAAACCTTTATGATTTGCTTGATTTAAGGGTTAATTAAAGTAGCATGAAATCATCCATGATTTGCTCAGATTAAGAGTTAATTACAGTGTCCAAAATAACCGAGAAAGGTCACACGCATAAAAGATCGGATGAAAACAAAGTATGTATGAATGTTTTTAAGTAGGCATGAGCATGGCTCATAGGCCACGATCGTGACCGAAGGCTCGACAGATGTACATAAGTGAGTTCTTCACTTATGTACAGAAGAGCTAACCAGTAACAAATACACTCAAGTGAGAGAATAAGGTGTCTAGAGGAGTTCTAGAATTAGAGAAAAGTGTCTTGGGTCTTATTCATGCAATTTATGCAATTGTTGCATGAATCAAAGTGCATGCAACATAGTCTTGATCTTTCTCTCCATTAGAGCATCTACTTGAACCCATCTAGTTTGGTGTTCTAACCACCTTTACACATTATTTCTTCTTCATCTTTGTGTGTTCTTGAGTGATCAAGGAAGGATTTGGTGTTTTCAATAACCTAAACAAGGAGAAGAATCAAGAAAAAAGGATAATCAAAAGGTACATGTACTATTATAACATGTTCATATAATTTGTTTATTCTGGCTTTTCGGGATATCATGGGGTCGGAATTTAGATTCTGACACTTCCATTGTTTTATCATGCATATGATGCATGAATCCTTGTCTCCCTCTACAATGGTATAAGAGCAGGATCATGCATGTATTAGATGATGTATTTAACATGTGCAAAGTATTTGCTGGGTTGTAATTGACATGCATGTTGATTTGGAAAATTTCATATAAATTGTAAAAAATTGTTTTTCTGATTTTCTTCCACATAAATGTTTATATGGTGTTATGTCATGTTTTTGTCAAAGGAAATTGCAATTGAATGTCATTTTCAATTTTATTTTGAATTAATGTCCAGTCTATTCATATGCTGGGTTTTTGGGAATTTCTGAAAAACTGAATGCATATGTTGATTTTGAAATTTTTGTAAAAATTCTGTAAAATTTTTTTATGATTTTTCTTTCACAGAAATGTTTATAAGATGTTATATCGTGTTTTTGTCAAATGAAAATGCAATTGAAGATCATTTGCTATTTTATTACGAATTTAGTTTCAACCTAATGCATGTATGAAGTTATGGGAAATTCTGGAAATTTGATGAACATGTATGCTTGTAAATTTCATATTAAATTTTATCAAAATTGGTTTTATGAATTTTTTACATGGACATGCAAGATAATATGTTTCCACATGTATGAGATGTATGAAACTTGTTGTTAAAGTGACTATCTTATGCATGCATGATGTAGAGTATGACTACTGTTAAAAATAATATGACAAATGTCATAGATATATGATATGCTGGCTAATTCCACTAACTTAATAAACAATTCCTAGGAATTAGTCTCTAGAATATTTTATCAGACACATTTAGAATGTGTATAAGACGCTGAAATTTTTCCATAATTAATTGAATTTGATTCAATTAATAAATCAAGTCAAAGTTAACATTGGTTAGCTTTTTAAAAGTTGATGGAGTTGACTTGTTTAATAACTTATAATGTATGTGTTTTGGTTATAAGACCTTAATAAAGTTTTTATGAGATAAGAAATGTATTATTTTGATACTAGTAGCATGCTAAGTGCATGTGCTTAAAAGGCAATTTTATGGACATCAATTCAGTCTTTTTAGTGTTTAGTAAGTTAACTTATTTATCTTGATAATTTTGGCGATATTTTTGGCTTGTGCCAAAATTGTCTAGATAAATTTAAGATGACGTAAGGATATTATAGATGACTAATTGATGTTCGAGAATTTTGGAAACCCTAGGAATGAATTTAGAATTAATCCAAGCAGAGCATAGCATTTCTAGTTTAACTAAAAAGAGGCACGAGTACTAGAATTAAAGTGTTTAATTTGGACATCAAAATAATTGAATTTTATGGTTCCTAATCGAATCACATTCATAATTCGAATTAGTTGAGACTAACACTAGTACCCTATTTGGTTCAAGAGTTTAATCGAATCACAAACTTTAGATGCATCGTCAAGTCGCAACCTAAATTGAACCTCCTTTATGTGATACATGCATTATATGCATTTTAAGGATGGTTATGAATATAGGCTCAATTTAATTGAGTTGTCCATAATTTGAATATATATATATATATGATATATGTCCAATATCATCCAAGTATTGATGAGACCAAAGAACAAATTTCTCAACCGAAATATTAGGACTTACGCCTTCCATTGATATGGCAAGAACCAGAGTTAGTTTAGAGTTGTGTTGTTGGGTAAACCTAAGCCCGCTCTACACGAATATGTTCAAACCGTGGAAATTATATTTCCGGACTAATGGGTTAGTCCTAACTGGAAGTGTTGATTTGTTGGGCAAATCCAAGGTCAGTCAATCTGGATAGAGGTGAAGTTGGGTTGTATACATCAGATGTGTACAAATCAAGAGTTGATAACTCAATGAGTGTGCTAAATCAATAGTTGATGGTAGAAGTCGATAGTTGCATAACTGAATGCAATTGGTATGAATGATACCTACTGATTGATCTAAGGTGGCTTGTTGGATAAACTCAAGGTCATTCTTAGTAATATTGGATATTGACCCATTAGAAAAACTATAAGTTTTCTCGAATTCGTAGTGAGTGCTATGGATTTGAATAAAAATAGTGGAACCCATAAAGCCTTGTGGTTGAGTCTTATACACATCCTCAAAAAGGGTACCCTATAGAAAAGCATGGTTGACATCAATTGTTGAAGACACCATCCGCGACTAACAATAAGACTAAGAATAATTTGGATAGTGGTAGGCTTGACAACTGGACTAAAAGTGTCATGATGATCAATTTTAGGGCGTTGATGGAACCCCTTTGTAATAAGGCGAGCCTTATACCTATTAATAAAGTCATCAGATAAATACTTGGTACAAAAAATCCATTTGTAGCCAACAAGATTCTGTGTGGGATTTTGGGGAACAAGTTCCCATATCCCATTTCAAACAAGAGCATCATATACTCATCAAACATGACTTGACGCCATTTAGGATCTTTGATAGCCTAAGTTAAAGTTGTAGGTTCAAGGTCCTTAAAAGCAGTAAGTTGAGTAGTGAGGTTTAGTTTGGTGATTGGTTTGTGAATTTTATTTTTGGATCTAGTAACAATAAGGAGAGGAAACAAAAGTGGAAGTGGTTGGAGTGGGGTTAGCTGGAGAGGTGTGATGGTGATGGGCGAGAGTGGAAGAGGTGATATGGAAGTGGATATGGGGGAAGGTATGGGCAATATTTGATTTGCAGGGGTACAAATGTGGATGTTGTAGATGATGTGTTGATAACCAGGAGGAGAGACACAAAAGGATACTAGTGAGAGGAAAGGATGGTCTAAATGAGATTGAAGGGAAGTGAAAGGGAAAATGCACTTAGCAAATTTGACATGACGTGATGTATAAATACGAGAGGAGGTCAGTTCAAGACAGAGATAGGCACTTTGAGTAGCAGAGTAACTAAGAAAGGCACAAGGGGAAGAGTGAGGGGCAAGTTTATAGGCTAAGTATGATCATAGTCATGGATAACAAAGGCAACCAAAACTACAAAGTTTTGAATAGTTTGGTGGAGTGCTAAAAAGTTTGGCATATGGAGAGAGGAGATTAACTGTTAGATTGGGTAGACGATTCATATATGTTTAATTATTGATATATTTAATCATTTACAATTAGTGATTAATGATACGAAAATGCTTAAGATACTTTAATTCATATATGATTTTAAGTACAATTTGGAAGCAAAGAAATTTAAACGAGTCGAAAGCATTACATTTAGGCCATTTTCTGAAGATCAATAGTCACTTGTCTTCATAGAGTGAGACAAAGAAAATTAAAAAGCAAGAAAAATGAAGACATGAAGAAAAGAACATGAGCTAAATAGATTTTTCATGGAAATTTCATGCATATATTCACGTGAATTAATGGCCATGTGAGTTAGTAATTCAATTAATGTAAAAAGGAAGGTGACATCTCCATGTAACGTGATTTTATGTAGCAGATGAGTATAATGGTGAAGCAAGGAGCAGCTCACGTGTACATTGGATGTATGCATGGTGAAGAAATGGCCATAAGAATAAAACACATATAGCTTGCAGGTGAAATGATATGCAGTGTGGAGGAGGACACAGCCAAAAGTGCAAGCCAAGCAACAACCCCATACACGTGAATAAAATACAATATCCAACACACAATATGAGTCAAAATGGCAGCGCAGGAAGGATGTCCCAGAAGCACAAAACACAACATAAGAGCATGTTTGGCAAGTAGCAGAAACATTGTCGTTGGAGGCAAGGGTTCTACGTAGGTTTTAAAACAAAAGAGAACAGAAAGGAGCATGAACAGTAGGGTGGCCATCTATCTTACTTTGTCACATCATAGCATATTGAGGAGAACAAGAGGGGCGATAGAAATGGAGTGAATAGTAGTGTGGTCCAGAGATTTTATTTGTCAAATCAGTGAATAGGGAGGCAAAAGAAAGCTTGCATAAGAGGTGAACAGAAGAGAAGGACGTGCAGTGAAGAGAGACACTAGGGGGTTTCGGCTAGGGATACATGATGGGGGTTGAAGCATTTTTTTTGGAAGAGATTCATGGAGGGTTAGACATCCCAACACCGGTTCAAAGGTGACATAGATGCCGACGACCTGATTTAAGTATTTTTATTATTTTGTTGTTTCTTTTTCTCATTAGAAATTGATTATGTTATCATATATTAATTGATTTGGGTATTGTGTATGGATAAACAGATTTTCATTATTGTTTGGTTATTTATGTATGAATACATTGGGTATTGTGAAAAGATGATTTTAACGTATTCATTGAATCGTTTAATTGCAAACTCATTGCTAAAATTTCGATATAATCCGTAATTATTATATTGAAATTCATGTGTAGCTACTAATGATTTGTAATAATTACGAATAATATGACCTAGGTTAAATGACGCATTGTATCTGATTTTTGCCTTGATTAATCAGTTTTCCTAATTTGTAATGCTACTACTTAATTAAATCTAGAGATCGTATCTTAGGTTGTTCGGTAGTTAGGTTTAATTAACAATCGTATCTTGATTAAACAAAACCTAAAGAAAAACTTGGATTATAATTAACCCATGATTAATAGTTGCTAGGAGAGGTTTGACAACAACAAATCAATAAAATATGGTTAATTAGGGTGTAGGACGAGATTGAACTAAAGAATCGAGTCCTTACTGAATTTCCCACTTTTATCATTTTTTTCATGTTTTCTTTAATTTATTTTCATTAGGTTAGTTTTATTTTATTATCTTATTCCAAGATCCAAACCCCACATTTTTTCTAAACACTGATTAATTTCATTTCATAAACTTTGCACACACTTTCTGTGGGATCAACCTATACTCACCACTGCTATCATAGTAGTCTAGTTATTTTATTTTGACTAACGTTACGATGCACTGTCAGTTTTGGAGTCGTTGTCAAGGAATGTGATGTTTTAGTTTTTGTTTGTGATTTAATTGGTGTTTTGTATATATTTTTCATAATGGATTTCTTTTTTATTATTTTGTGATCTTTTCATTTTTTGTTTTGTGTTTGAAAAAAATTTCGATATGGACAGAAGTAATTTCTTTTATAACTCATATTCTCAATCTTATAACAATGTTTGG
>JAOSBK010000206.1:43621129-43646794 GCA_027568895.1 Erythroxylum shatona
CCCTCTGCCTCCAATATAGCTCCCGTTGATTAAGTAATAAACTATACCTTTCTTTAGCCAGTAAAAACTCCCTCCAATCAACATGACGCCTCCTACAACTCAAATACGACATCCTCTGTCTGCAGCTATCAATTTCTGCTTGAAATTTACGCTTAAAAACATAACCCCATTTCGCTAGAGCTTTGCTACAATGCGACAATCTTGAAACAAGATCAACACCATTCGTATCCTTCCAACACTCCTCAACCAGTAGACAACACTCAGCCTCTTTACTCCAGCAGTTTTCAAAGCGAAACAAGTGTACTTGGTTTTGCGGAACAAAAACTCGTAATTGCAAAAAAATTGGTAAATGATCCAAAGTCGATATATCAAGCACAGAAGCCTTGGCTTGACTAAAATTTCGTTTCCAGTCCCCATTAACCAAACATCTATCAAGTGTAGCTTCCACATGATCACCTCCCTCTCTCCCGTTATCCCAAGTGAATGGATATCCATCACCCCGCAGCTCCATCAAACCAGCTGTAGAGACTGCGTCTCTAAAACCCTTGATAAGAGAATTCGGTTGCGCTTGACCCCCCACCTTCTCATGAGCGCCCAATATGTCATTAAAGTCTCCCATGCAAACCCATGGGAGAGTATTACGTGATGCCAAGTGCTTCAGGATATCCCATGAAACATACCTACGACTCCTCTCAGGTTCACCATAAAAACCAGTTAATCTCCAAGGATGCAACCCCAACAAACGCACCTCAACATCAATAAATCTCGGTGAAGAATCTAGAAGCTGAACAGAATCAACTCCTTTCCAAAGTAATGCGAGACCACCACTATGACCAACACAGTCTACAGAAAAGAAACCATCATAATTCAAAAGAGTCTTTATTTCATTAATCTTAGAAAAAGAACAAAGAGTTTCAACTAAAAAAATAAAATTTGGCCGTTTCTCCCGAATAAGCTGTTGTAAGTTTTGAACAGCTTTAACATTTCCAAGCCCACGGCAATTCCAGCTTAAGCAACTCATATCTGTCGGCGGGGCTGACCACCAGCTCCCGCCTTCCCCCCGTTTTTTGAAGCATTGGGTCCGCTGCTTTGTTGATTAACACCTGCAGTACTGCCATCATCACTCATTGGGCTACCACCCTCCTCATTACCATCCGGCCCAACTCGTCTCCTCTAGGGATCATTAATAGTAATTATTGCGGGCCGCATCTCTCCCTCCACATTCACTGTCGTATGCCCCACAATATTCCCCGGATCCTGCATATTCAAATTGCCACTAGAATCGCCTTCCATCACTCCTTTATCTCTACCCGAATCCCGCGTAAATAGTGGAGTAACTCCACGAAATCCGGGCCTTCCCTTACCATTGCAACCGGCACCCTCTCCAGTCATCCCTTCACCAATGCCTTCCATGAAACCTGGTTCATCTCGCAGCCACTTTGAACCAAGAAAACTTTGCGGACGTCGATTACCATCACGCAAATGGGGACCAAATTTGCGAGGAACAGGTGCCCCATTAGCTTGCACTAAAAGAGAACAGAACTTTTCCCCATGGCCTATTATACCACACAAGAAGCAAAACGTGGGAATCCGTTGATAAACAAAATTCACAGTAATCACCTCATTGGAGTCCCCTTTCTTAAGCTTCATTGATTCTTTAATAGGCTTTCGTATATCAATCTTGACACGAACTCGCCAAAACTCACGCCACTTCTGCACACAGTTATTCGGATCAGCCTCCACAAATTCACCAATGGCATCTCCCACCCGTTTTATCACACTCTCCGATTTAAACCCCACCTTCAATCCAAAGACCTTCACCCATAAGTACATATGATTGAGAGGGACATCGCAAGGGTGATCAAAGTCTCCCAACTTCTCCATTAGCAACGCCTGGTTATTGAATGACCAAGGACTCATATCAAGGATTCGATCCATATCCACCTTATGATAAAACTGAAACAAATATACTCCCCCATTCACTTCTCTCACTGACATACCCATTACTGGCCTCATAAGGGCTGCCAATGTGTGTTTCATAGCCGTAAAGTTAATCGGCCGCTCGGTCAAAAAACGCCCAACCACACACAAGGATGAGTCACCAAACTCCTCCCCTACATCGCCTTCTATAACCACCACTTCTTCTTCACCATCGTCATCAACAGATAGGCTAGCCATATCCTCTGCCATTCGATCTGTATCCATGATTAGAGCCAAAAGAACAGGACACGAAGAACAATTGGAAGAAACGAAAACAATGAAGACAACGAAGAAACTTGTCAGATGGACAAGACGAAAAACCCTAGGACTTCTCTGGTTTAAGTGAGATCGTAAGTTTTAATATGGACTCTTATTCAATAGAAAGTAAAGAGTTAAAACACTATATACTTGTTCTTTTCGTTTTTTGTGCGTGAGATATACAAAAAGAGTTATTTTTGTGTTTTATACGACTATCATATAAAACTAAAAATAAGAGAAAATAAAAAAAAATTACTTTTCTTCGCATTTGAAGAAAGGATTTTTCAAATTAATCATAATCATATCAAGTGTTAAAAATGAGACATTTTTCAGTGTAAAGCATATAAAGATTTCGTAATTTTGAAGTTTAGTATCAATTAATCTTCACAAATTTCAGATATTTATTTTTATTTATTTTAATTATAAATATAATTCTTAAATACAATAAATAAATATCTAATTGTAATTTTATTTTCGCTGCGATCCATCCTAAATGAACTTCGATTGTTTTACTGACAGTAATTTCGTTCACAATAAGTGCCTCGTGATAATCAATAATTTACTCTTTTAAAAATAAACAATAATGTACACTAGCTACCACACTCAATACTGAACATAATTGATAAATCTGAGGGTCAAATTAAAGTTTTCATACATTAGTTTATACCCTACAATAACCTATCGGTTAGTTGAAACTTAATGACATTATAATTTAAAGATATTATGTGTCTTATACATATTTTGATATATATAATATATATTACAAATAAAATTATTAGATTTATATTATATTCATATATTATCCTTAATTATTCTTAGTCATTGACCTATTAAAACTGAATATTAATAAAACATAAAAAATTAGCATACATGATTTTTTTTTACAAAAGAAGTAGTCGATCTTGTAGACTAAAGTATGAAGATGTTTAAACAAACGTGTAAGTACTTATTAAAGAAAAATTCACCAAAATTGACCCCATATAAGAAATCAATTTAGAACGCTACTTGTATGTCTATGGAAATTTTCTTTGTGATGATTATATAAGTGATCATTTTACTTTAGATCTATAAAGTTTTCTCGTATAAGAATTGCTATATTTTGATACTACTTATGATCTGTTCTAGTTAAAGATAACTGAGTTGGTAATCATTGAATATAGCATAAACTATATGAAAGTAGTTAAATAATTAATATAGAATTTATCATTGTAAAGTAATTAGGTAGAATGTTATATTGTTCTTGATTAGTATTGATTTAAAATTTTTTTGGTTAAGATGAAATGACACTTTGTAAATAATTTACAAGTGTCATTAATATAATCAACTACTAATAGTGGAGAACTAACATGATTGGATTCAAAACATGGTAGACATTAATTTTATACTCTATATCTAATCAAATCATTGTATGGTGAAAAACTTGAACTATACGAAAAAATCATATATAAAAAAGTTAGTCAAAACTATTTTGACGACAACAACAACAACATCTCAGCGAAAATCTTGTTGATATGCAAGCTCTAGGTAGTTTTAACAATTCGCAGTCTTACCCCTAACTCGTAGAGAGACTATTTCTGATAGACCCACTTGAATATATATCAATGTTGCGAATATCATATCGGATTTGATATCGGATTAAGTTCTAGTACGGTACTATACTGATACTGGTCAATATCGGGTACTGTTTCAGGTAATTTTTTAAATTTATGAAATAGTTCCTGAATTTTTTTGAAAATTTGCAAAATAGTCCATTGTCATATTGTACAGTTGTACTGTATATTTTTAACCTCGTCTTCAAAAATTATAATAATAAATAATAATTACAATTAATTTGAAATAAAAATAATTTTTAGATATTTCACATATAGATAATAACCACAATTTTTATGAAAAAAAGACAATCATTATCATACAAATATAAAATTAAGAATAATACAAAGTATTTAAAATATTACAGTTTCAATTTTCATTATATAATAAATAATAATACATCAAAACATCCAATAAAAAAATAATAAATATCTTTAACTCTCAAATTATTACAATTTACACCAAGAGTTCGTGAGAAAGAAACAACTAAGTAGAATTGAAACATGAAACAAAAATATATATTATTTAATTTACTATCAATTAAATAGATTATATATTTAATTAATTAAAATTAATTATTACTAAATTTATAAATATCTTAATTTAATTTATAAAGTTAATTTAATAATTATTAATAAATATAATTAAATTTAAATATATTTTTAAAATATATAAATTTAAAATAAAATTTGATTTAATAATTAAAAAATATATACTAAATATTAGTTTATAAACAATAATTTTTAAATTATGTATTTTAAAAAATAAAACATTTTTATTAATGCTTTATTAATAAATATTATATAAAAGGTTAAAATAAATTTAAATAAAATAATTTATTTTAAGTTTTATTTAATGTATAATTATTATTAGTAATAAAAATATTTATTTTATTTTAAAATTAAAAATTAAAAAAATACAATAAAAGTTTAACTAAATAATTTATTATAAAAACTTTGAAAAAAAGAAGGGGGGAGAGAGAGGTGAGAGAGTGAGTTTTAAATTTTTTTGAAAATTGTGCTAATAAGTTCATATATTTTTCAAAATTTTCGATACTAGCCGGTATATGACAAGTATTATAGATACCGGCTAGTATCAGACAAAACAGGCTGATACCGACCAGTATTTACACCTAGTACAGGTATCAGACGAAACAGGATGGTACCATATATACATATACATATTAAAATAATAAAATGGACATAAAAGATAAAAATCAATCAATCAATCAATCAATCAATACTTATAAATAAAAATAAAATAAGTAACACAATAAATATAGAACAAGGTAAATAATAAAAATAAAAGAAAAATAAGTAAATAAATACACAAAAAAGAAAGAAGGCAAGTAAATAAATAAATCAAACATGTCATTACAAGAAAATACCTCTCATGGTGCGTTGTTAGATGCCAATTTTTATCTATAGATATAAATTATTTAATTAGAAAATTAAAAATAATTAAAGGTGTTTAATTTATCTAATGCTAAATATAATTTAGGATTATAATTTATATCCATAGACAACATATTTGGGGACCTAATGAGTCACAAACAAAGAATAGGTTAAAGGGAAAAAAGTATTTTAATCAAGTTGGACCTAATTGTAAAATTTGATAAACTTTATGATTAAATATGATATATTTAATAAGTAAGAATCAATATGAGATGTTGTATCTTATTTTTTCATAATCAATATTTAATTAGTTCCAATTAAGGTTTAATTAAAATTAGAATTTAATTCAATTAAATTATTATAATATCCATAAACCTATTATAAATAGGCTTAAGCTATAAGGTAAGAATTACGATTCATGTTTTATTATAGTTTATATGTTAATCATTTCCATAAAATTTTAAGTGAACTTCATTTTTGAAAAATAAATATAAAAAAGTTTCATAATTATTCTATTGCATGTAGGATTGAATCCTGACTTGATTTTTCTAATAGTGGTATGAGAGTCAATTTTAATTCTATAATTGGATTGTTATTTATCATGACTTTTTGGAATTGAAATTGAAAACTCTAATCCTTGAATGATAAAACATCTCTTAATCTAAAATGTTTTTCATATTACAATTGTTCACCCTAGTTCTTTTGGATTTAGAGTCTAGATTATTCAAATGTGTTTAGAATCCTTTGCAGGATCAAATTGGCTTTGATTAATTGGAATAAAGATTAGTATGCCACTACTTTTGTCCCTCCAAATTGGGTTTACCTATTTTAGTCTAAATACGTAGATACTGTACTAAAGGATTTTAGTATTTGAGATATATGATACATATGAAATATTAAAGATATTCAATATTCTATGTATGAGTTGATATTTGAGTTCAAGGTTATAAGACTATTAACTTTAAAAGTAAATTCTAATTAAGGTATATTTTACTTAGAAATATATAATTTTTAGATTGGAAAGGTTACAATGTAGCAATGGTTGCTAACTAAGTCATAATATATTTTTATTTAGTGGAAATGAATAATTAGATCAATAAATTCTTTAATGAACTTGGTATAATTCCTTACATTGTTTAAATAGTAATATACTATAGAACATTAGATCCTTTAAGCATGTGAAAGCGGCTAAGGTTTCATCAAAGATCCAAGTATGTATTTAGGCGATTTCTCTTAATTATGATGATAATTGAGATGAAAGCTACAAGATTTAAGTTAGTGTTCATTATAGAGAATCTTGTAATTCTCTCACTAAACCACTGTCTTAGTAGTAGTATGATTGTCATATGGTGATATGGTATAAGATACTTAAATGGCTGGCTTAATGAAAATGAGAGATTGTTGATTTATGCCCTACAACTAATCGGTTGGTTGTAATTTAGTGACATTATTATTTAAAGACATTCTTTATCTTATACATATTTTGATGTATATGATAAAGCTATGAGATAAATATACTTTGCAAATGAAATTATGATGATAATATAATTATGAGATTCATATTATATTCATGTATTATCTCTAAATTGTTCTTAGTCATTGTTATAATTATATTAAACATTAATATCATATAAAAGAATAGCACATATTATATTTTTCTTATGAAGGAAGTAATCGATCTTATAGACTAAAATATGGAGATACTTAACAATTAAGTTCACTGAAATTACCCCATATAAGAAATCCTTTTGGAACTTTACTTACATATCTATGAAATTCTCATTGTGATGATTGTATAAGTAATTCTTTGACTTAAGATTTCCAAAGTTATCATGTTTAGGGATTGCTATGTTTTAATACTACTTATGATGTGTTCTGGTAAATGATATCTTAGTTAGTAGTCATTGGATGTAAAATGAACTATATGGTAGTTAAGTGATTAGTATAGCATTCATCACCCTAAAGGAATTAGAGAGAAGTCTCGATTAATATTGATTCGAGAAATCCTTAGATAAGATGGAATGACACTTTGTAAATTTTTAAAAATGTCATTAATAGAATGAATTAATAATGATGGAGAACTAACATAATAGAACTGAAAATAGAGCATTAATTTTATGCTCTATGCCTAAACTATGTTAGAGTAGTGCTCTAAAGGCAATCACCATTAGCACTTTTGTACAAAGTTTATTTTGATTAATAAAGCAAAAGGCAAATTTTCATTAATTTGATGTTCATTTATTTATTAATTGATGTCAATCTTAAATTAAATTAATGAAGTCCATGAAAACATAACATGAAGGAAATCATGATGAGACCATGATAATGAGATTCCCATCATGTGCAATTATATTAGTATCTAAATTATCCCTAGTCATATGAATAACAAGATAGGACATTATTAATTCGGATAAACTAGCATATGTTATACTCCTTGATTTGATTAAGCAGTGGATCTCATAAACTGTAAGCATAAGATATTTAGAGTTAACATGTGAATGCTTACTAAGAGTAGTAAGTATATCAGATGACCCGCTATGAGATTAATATATGGATGATCTATCAAATGTCAACGATTAATATCATCATAGCAATGGTGCAAATATCTTTAAACTTGAGGTATTCAAGGATATCTTAGATACTGATCTTATGCTTTGACATCATTTCATGTTGCTTCAAGAAAAGGTCGCTCATAGGGTGGTGATCGGGGATAACTATTGATATTCGAAGATAATTGGGTAGCTAATAAAGGGTTCACCACTCCTGATAAAAGGAAATGATACCCACGACCTCTTGTTGGAATCATTACTCAGGAGTCTCTGGCCAGAGCAGTTATATATCATGAAGAGAGTCTTCAATGACACAAAGAGTAATGAGATCCCATGATAAGAACTAATATCACTTGGACTAGATGTGATGTAGTCAGTCTAGTGGGAGTTGACACATATCCCATACTCTGAACCAAGTGGGGTATAGTATAATGAAAGGACGAATTTCACGGTAATTGTCTATGGAAAGGTCCCTAAGTCAGATAATTAATTATCGAAGAGTTCGTATATTAATCCACTTATATTTCGGTAAATTGGCATCATGAAACCTTTGATGATTTGCTTGAATTAATAGTTAATTCAAGTGGCATGAAACCATCCATGATTTGCTCGGATTAAGAGTTAATTCAAGTGACCAAAATAACTAGAAACCTAAGGGTCACACGCATAAAATATTGGATAAAAAATAAAGTATGTATGGCTGGTTTTAAGTAGGCCACGATTGTGACTGAAGGCGAGGCTGCCAATTAAGTAGGTCACGATCGTGATTGAAGGCTCGACAGATGTACATAAGTGAGTTCTTCACTTATGTACAAGAGGTGTAACAAGGTCTTACACACTCAAATGAGAGGATAAGGAGTCTAAAAGTGTTCTAGAGTGAGAGAGAAGCATCTAGAGTCTTGTTCAAGTAATATATGTAATTGTTGCATAAATCAAAGTGCATGCAACATAGTCTTGATTTTTCTCTCCATTTGAGCATCTACTTGAACTCATCTAGTTTGGTGCTCAAACCACCCTTACACATTGTTTCTTCTTCATCTTTGTGTGTTCTTGGGTGATCAAGGAAGGGTTTGGTGTTTGCAACAACCCAAACAAGGAGAAGAATCAAGAAAGGAGGAGTATAAAAAAGTTACAAGTGTTTAAATTTCATGTTCTTATGCTTTGTATATACATGCATCTGTGATTATGGAATTTTGGGGATGTCATGGGAGTTAGAATTTAGATTCTGACATTTCCTCTACATTTTCATGCATGTGATGCATGAATCCATGGCTCCCTAACAGTGGTATCAGAGCCAGGTTATGCATGTATTAAATGATGTATTGAACATGTGCAAAGTGGTTGCTGGGTTGTGACTAACATGCATGTTGATTTGGAAAAATTTGTATAAATTCTAGAAGTTTTTTTTCTTATTTTCTTTCACAGAAATGTTTATAAGGTGTTATGTTATGTTTCTGTCAAAGGAAATTGCAATTGAAGGTCATTTGCTATTGTGTTTCGAATTAATATCCAGTCTGTTTATATGATGGTTTTTGGGAATTTCTAGAAAATTGAATGCATGTGCTAATTTTGAAAATTTTGTAATAATTCTATAAAATTTATTTTGTGATTTTTTTTCACATAAATGTTTATAAGGTGTTATAATATGTTTCTGTCAAAGGAAATTACAATTGAATGTCATTTGCTATTTTATTACGAATTTAGTTTCAGCCTGATGCATGTATGAAGTTATAGGAAATTATGGAAATCTATTGAACATGCATGCTTATAAATTCCATATTAAATTTTATAAAAAATTTATGAATTTTCTACATGGACATGCAAGATAAGATGTTGCCATGTGTATGAGATGCATGACACGTGTTGTTAAAGTGGTTATCTTATGCAGGCGTGATGTAAAGTATGACTAGTGTTAGAAGTAATATGACAAGTGTCATAGATATGTTATATGCTGGCTAATTCCACTAACTTAATAAATAATTCCTAGGAATTAGTTTCTGTAATTTTTTATTAGACACATTTAGAATGTGTATAAGATTATGGAAAATTTCTAGAATTAATTGAATTTGATTCAATTAATAAATTAAATCTGGTCAACTTTTTGAAAGCTAATGGAGTTGACTTGATTAATGACTTATGATGTATGTGTTTCAGTTATAGGATCTTAATAAAATTTTTATGAGATAAGAAATGTATTATTTTGATGCTAGTAGCATGCTAAGTGCATATGCTTGAAATTAGGGTTCCAAAAATTTTTCGGACATCAAATCGATCTCTTTAGTGTCTAGTAGGTTAACTTATTTATCTTGATGATTTTGGTGGTCAAGATACTTTTTTTGGCTTGTGCCAAAATTGTCTTGATAAATTTAAGATGACCAATTTAAGATGACCTAGGGATGTTTTAGATGACTAATTAATGTTCGAGAATTTGGAAACCTTAGGTATTAATTTAGAATTAATCCAAGTAGAGCATTGCATTTCTAGTATGACTAGAAAAAGGCATATGTACTATAATTAAAGTGTTTAATTTGGACATCAAAATAATTGAAATTTTATGGTTCCTAATCGAATCATATTCATAATTCAAATCAGCCAAGACTAACACTGGTACCCGATTCAGTTCAAGAGTTGAATTGAATCACGAATTATTAATGCTTAGTCAAGTCACAACCTATATTAAACTTCCTTTATGTGATAAATGCATTAGATGCATTTTAAGGGTGGTTATGGGCATAGGCTCAATTTAATTGAGTTGTTCATAATCTGAATATATATATGTGATATATATATACAATATACCATCCAAGTAGAGATGAGACCAAAGAACAAATCCCTTAAATGATATATTAGGACCTATGCCTTCCATTGATATGATAAGAATCATAGTTCTTTTAGAGTTGGGTTGTTGGGCAAACCCAAGCCCATTCTATACGAATATGTTCAAACAATGGAAATTATATTTCTAGATTAATGGGTTGGTCCTAACTGGAAGCATTGAGTTGGGCAAACCTAAGGTCAACGTGGATAGAGGCAAAATTGGGTTATATACAAGACATATATACAAATTAAGAGTTGATAACCCAATGAGTGTGCTAAATCAACAGTTGATGGCACAAGTCGATAATTGCATAACTGAATGCAATTGATATGAATGATACCTACCGATTGACCTAAGGTGGCTTGTTGGGCAAACCCAAGGCCATTCTTAGTAATATTAGATATCGACCCATTAGGAAAACTAAAAGTTTTCTCAAATTTGTAGTGAGGGCTATGGATTTGGATAAAAATAGTGGGACCCATAATGCATGTGATTAAAGTCCTTATTGATATGTATTAATGTACATTCTAACACTTTCTCTCGTTCTTCTAGGTTATTAAACCGCCACGATGTCTTTGTCCAGTGTGAACCTACGCTCTCTATTAGACTTCAACAAACTCACGGGACCTAACTTCTTAGATTGGTTGTGGAATTTGAGAATTGTTCTCAAATATGAGAAACTAAGATATGTCCTAGATGAACCACTTCCTGATTCCCTATTGTCGATATATCTGATGAGGATCAGAAAGCTTATAAGAAGCTACTGGATGATAGTAAGCTGGCTAGCTGTATAATGCTAGCGTCTATGTCACCAAAACTACAAAAGCAGTATGAGGCTGTGAATGCTCATACCATAGTCTACCATCTAAGGGAAATATTTGATGAGCAAGCTAGGTTTGAAAGGTTCGAGACTTCGAGGTTGCTTTTCCACTCTAGGGTTGAGGGATCATCTCTAGTGTAGTATGCGCTGAAGATGTATGGATACATTGAGAGGTTAGCTAGTTTGGGTTTTGTAATGGATCATGAATTAAGTATAGACTTAATTATGACTAGTTTGACCAATAGTTATTCACAGTTTATGTTTAACTATCAGATGAACCAAATATTCACATCGATACCTGAGCTGCTTAATCTGCTCAAAACAGTTAAGCAAACTATCAAGAAAGACAATAAGGCTATGATGCTAGTGGACTCTCCTTCTGGTTCTCGCAAGAAGAACCAAAAGAAGAAGAAGAAATCCAAAAAGCCAGTGGGAGGTGTAGCCAAGAAGAAGGAAAAGGAGACTACATCAAAGGAGATATGCTTCCATTGCAATAAGGAAGGACATTGGGAAAGGAACTGCAAAGCCTATTTAGAGTCATTGAAGCAGAAAAAGGCATTAGATGCTCCACCGTCTACCTCAGGTATATTATTTGTCATTGAGGTTAATACTATTTCTGATCATAATATTTAGGTATTAGATACTAAATGTGGCTCAAATATATGTGTTGATATGTAGGGTCTCAGGTATAGTAGACCACTCAAGAAGGGAGAGATGGACCTACATGTAGGAAATGCAGCAAGAGTTATTGCATTAGTCATAGGAACCTATGTTTTGTATCTTCCTAATAGGCTAAAGTTAATTTTGGATAATTGCTATTATGTATCCGTTATGACAAAGAACATTGTATCCGTTTCATGACTTAATAAAGTTGGATTTCATTTAACTTTTTCTAGCAATGGTTTTCAATTAAGTTGAAAGAAATATTATATGGTACTGTTACATTGTGCAATAGTATTTACATATTAGATATATGCAATACAATTCTAAATATCAATGATAATAAAAGACAAAAATGAGATAACTTAAAATCATCTTACTTATCGCATTGTTGACTTGGCCACATAAGTGAGAAACGTATGTTTAAACTACACAGGAATGGTAGCTTATGGTCATTTGATTATGAATCGTATGACATATATGAATCTTGCTTATTAGGAGATATGACTAAATTACCTTTTAAAGGAAAGGGTGAATGAGCGAATGGGTTATTAGACCTAATACATTATGATGTATATGGTCCGATGTCCATTCATGCCAAAGGTGGTCACATGTACTTCCTTACCTTTATCAATGATTATTCACGAAATGGGTATATGTATCTAATGAGATACAAGTCTGAATCATTTGAAATTTTCAAACAATTCAAACATAAAGTAGAGAAATAACTCGGTAAGAGTGTTAAAGCACTTCGATCAGATCGAGGTGGTGAATACTTAAACGATTTTAAGTTATCTCGAAGATAACGAGATAATATCTCAGTGGACTCCACCTTACACACCGTAACATAATGGTGTGACTGAAAGAAGAAACCGAACCTTGTTGGATATGGTAAGATAATGGATGAGTTTAGCAAATCTACCGAAATCCTTTTTAGGTTATGCACTCGAGACTATTGTTTATGTGATAAATAAAGTCCCTTCAAAATCAATTGATATTACTCCATATGAGATATGGACTAACAAAAAATATTATCTTTCTGATATAAAAGTTTTGGGTTGTCTACCTTATATGAAGTGGGTTCAATCAGACAAGCTTAAAGTGAAATCTGATAAGTGTTTGTTTATAGAATATCCTAAGGAAATAATTAGATATCAGTTCTATAATGCTTTATAGCAAAAGGTGTTTGTCTCAAAGCATGCTATCTTTATAAAGAAAGAGTTTCTTCTAAGAGAAAACAATGAGAGCAAAGTTGAACATAATGAAATTCATGATGCTCAAACAAACGCAGATCAATTGCCTGAACCCGAGATTGTTGTTCATAGAGATGAGACAATCGTTGAACCTTTTAACGCACAAAATATTTATAGGTCAAGTAGGATATGTAATGTTCTAGATAGATATGGATTTAGTGAACATAATAACATATTGCTCATTGAGGACGATAAGCCTAGAATCTATGAAGAGGCTCTAAAAAGTTCAAAAGTTGAAAAATGGATTCAAGCCATAAAGTCCAAAATGGATTCCATGTTTGAAAACCAAGTATGGACCTTAGTTGACCCACCCGAAGGGCTAAAACCCATAGGGTACAAGTGGATTTGCAAGAAGCAAATCGACATGGATGGTAATGTGATTACTTATAAAGCGAGGCTAGTCGCTAAAAGACATTGTCAAAGACAAGAAGTTGACTATGGTGAGACATTTAGCCCTATACCCATGCTTAAATCCATTAGAATACTCCTAGCTATTACTGCTCATTATGATTATGAGATATGATAAATGGATGTGAAGATGACTTTTTTGAATGGAAACCTAGTTGAGGATGTGTATATAATACAACTTGAGGGCTTCATATCTAAATATGGCAAAAAGATATGCAAGCTTTAGAAATCCATTTATGGATTAAAGCAAGCATCTAGGAGTTGGAATATCCGATTTGATGAGACAATCAAAGAGTTTAGTTTCTCATAAAATCTTGATGAACCTTGTTTGTACAAGAAGGCTAGTGGGAGTGCCATCAGATTCCTTGTGTTATATGTGGATTATATATTACTAATAGGAAATGATGTCTTAAGTTTGCAATCAGTCAAAATTTGGTTGTCCCACAATTTTTCCATGAAAGACCTTGGAGAAGCAACTTATATATTAGGAATAAAAATCTATAGAGATAAATTAAAGAATTGCTAGGTCTTTCATAGTCTACATACATAGATAAAGTGCTAAAGAGGTTTAGTATGAAGCAGTCCAAGAGAGAGTTTCTTCCCATGACTCATGGGATAAAACTCTCGAAATCTATATGTCCCAAGAAGTAGGATGAGAGGACTCGCATGAGTATGATCCCGTATGCTTCGGCAATAGGATCAATCATATATGTTATATTATGTACAAGACCTGATATATAATATGCTCTAAGTGTTACAAGCAGATATCATTAGATCCGGGTGAATGTCACTGGGTGGCTGTCAAGAATATCTTAAAGTACTTAAGAAGGACTAAGGATGTATTCTTGATATAAAAGAGATAGAGATCTCGTAGTGAGCAGACATATAGATGTCAATTTTCAATCTGACCAGGATAACTCCAATTCTCAGTCAGGTTACGTTTTCACACTGAATGATGGAGCAGTCAGTTGGAAGAGTTCCAAACAAGAGATGACTACAGATGCAATTGCAAAAGCGACAAAAAAGATGTTTGGATCAAGAAGTTCGTTATGGAACTTGGAGTGGTTTCGAGCATTGTAGACTTGATACTGTTATATTGTGATAACAATGGGGCTATTGCTCAAGCCAAGGAACTAAGGTCTCATCAGAGGTCCAAGCAAGTATTCAGGAGATATCATCTGATCAGGGAGATAATTGATAGAGGTGATGTGAAGATGAAGAGAGTGCCCGCAAATCAAAACATCTCTAATCCTTTGACTAAGCCACTTCCTCGAAGGAAATTTGATTCTAGTGTATTCACCTATGGTATTACGTACAAAGGCGATTAGCTTTAGTGTACGTGAGAGATTTTTAGAGTAGAGCTCTAAAGGCAATTACCTTTAGCACTTTTGTAAAAACTTTATTTTGATTAATAAAGCGAAAGGCAATTTTTCATTAATTTGATTTTCATTTATTTATGAATTGATGTTGATCTTAAATCTAATTAATGAAGTCCATGATACAAAACATAGCACGAAGGAAATCATGATGAGATCATGATAATGAGATTCCTATCATGTGCAATTATGTCAGTATCTAAATTATCTCTAAGCATAGGATTATAAGATAAGACATTATTAATCTGGATAGACTAGCACATGTCCTACTACTTGATTTGATCAAGTAGTGGATCTCACAAACTATAAGCACAAGATGTTTAGAGTTAACATGTGGATACTTACTAAGAGTAGTAAGTATATCGGATGACCCATTATGAGATTATCATATGGGTGATCTATCAAATGTCAATGATTAATCTCATCATAGCAATGGTGAAAATATCATTAGACTTGAGGTACTCAAGGATATTTTGGATATTGATCTTGTATTTTGACATCATTCCTTGTTGCCTCAAGACGAGATCGCTCATAAGGTGGTGATTGGGTACAAGTATTGGTATTCAAAGGTAATTGGGTAGCCAATAAAGGATTCACCACTTTTAATAGAAGGAGATGATACACATGGCCTCTTGTCGGAGTCATTACTCAGGAGCCTCTGGCTAGAGCAGTTATATGGCATGAAGAGAATCTTCAATGACACAAAGAGTAATGAGACCTAGGATAAGAACTAATATCACTTGGACTAGATGTAACGTAGTCAATCTAGTGGGAATTGACACATAGCCCATACTCTGAACTAAGTGGGGTATAGTATGGTGAAATGACCAATTGCACGACAATTGTCTATGTAAAGGTTCCTAAGTCGGATAATTAACTATCGAAGAGTTTGTATGTTAATTCACTTATATTCCGGTAAATTGGCATCATGTAACCTTTTAATGGTTTGCTTGAATTAAGAGTTAATTCAAGTGGTATGAAACCATCCATGATTTGCTAGGATTAAGAGTTAATTCAAGTGCCCAAAATAACCGGGAACTTAAGGGTCACTCGCATAAAAGATCAGATGAAAAACAAAGTGGGTATAGCTGGGTTCAAGTAGGCCACGACTGAAGGCGAGGTTGTCAATTAAGTAAGCCATAATCATGACCGAAGGCTCGACAGATATACATAAGTAAGTTCTTCACTTATGTACAAAAGCTCTAATAAGTTCTTACACACTCAAGTGACAGGGTAAGGAGTCTAGAAATGTTCTAGAGTGAGAGAGAAGTGTCTTGAGTCTTGTTCATGCAATTTATGCAATTGTTGTATGAATCAAAGTGTATGCAATATAGTCTTGATTTTTCTCTCCATTTGAGCATCAACTTGAACTCATCTAGTTTGGTGCTCAAACCACCCTTACATATTGTTTCTTCTACATCTTTGCGTGTTCTTGGTGATCAAGGAAGGGTTTAGTGTTTAAAACAACCCAAACAAGGAGAAGAATCAAGAAAGGAGAAGAATTAAAAGGTACATGTACTGAAATTTCATGTTCAGATATCGAAAGTACGCATGCATCTAAGTTTCTAGAAGTTTGGGAATGTCATGGTGGCCAAAATTTAGATTCTGACACTTCCACTACCTTGTTGTGCATGTGATGCATGAATCTATAACTCCCCAACAAACCGAACATTGTAAGATCAAATGATTAAATCAAGAAGGTGAATTGAAATCAAGGGTAATCGTAACTATTGGACATCTAGGGCTAAGTATTATTAAATCAAGATGCTAAATTGAAACAAAACAAAGATATAAGTAATTCCTAAATTTTCATCATTTTAATTAATAAATTCACTTATGTTTGTTTAATTATTAAATTATGAAATTTCTTTAGTTTATTTTATTTTCTAATTATTTTATCGTATTGTTAACCTATAACAAAGTGTTATAAGAATTTTTAGCGGACTAATAAAATCCTTATGGGAATGATAGGTTTTTATACTATAAGATACGATGTATACTTATGGTATATATAAGTTTAAATTAAACATCAACACTAGCTAAGAAGCTCAATCCCTCCATAGTAGAATATTCTAAAGGGATATTTTGGAAGTTGATCCATAAGGCAAAAGCTTCAATTTTGCTTCTATCTGTTTTTTCCCATTTAGTTATAATGTTATGTTTGATATTATAACAACTAAATCCTGTATGATGCATAGATAGGATGAACCCCTAGGATGGACCTTGTAGTGAATTTATTTTATTTTATTTTATTCTTTAGTTTATTGAGATTCAATTATGTGTTCTTTGTTATTTTTAAATTAATATTACAAGTATGTTACTTTATGAAATTAACATTAATAAATCCTTTGTATAAATTAATTTAACATAACAAAAATTAGTTGCATGCAGCTTTAGATACAAGATGACACAAATCTTTCATATTAGGGTCAAACCTAATAGTAAAATACATAAACAATTAATGAAGTTCCAAGGTTTTACTTAGAAAAAATTTCAATTAATCAACTTAGGATTAGTTGCTAAAATTCTTAAGAAAGATATTAGCGTAATTGAGGAATTTTCACAGTCCAATGAACTTAAGTTTAAATTATTTTGTGAAGGTTTAACTACATAAAAAGTCCTAGGAGAATTCGAAATATGGGTACCACTGTCTTTATTAATTGTTTCTTAGTTTATTCTTCATTCTAGTTAATCAATTGTGTCGATTTATTTTAGTTATGAATCTAATTAATCATCATTCCTGGTATTTGCCAGTTAGATAATAAGAAGAAGGTTAGTACTAGTTAATTTTAGTCTTTATGGAATCGCTCTGTAATCGCCAGTTCTAGTTACATCTACACTGTGTGCTAGTATAAAATAAATCGATCACCCATCTACTGGACTCATTCCCTAACCCATTAACTTTTTCCAAAGTATCCATCTGCCTAGGATTTTCATCTCTAGCCTATTTCCCTTTGTTCATTTCTTACCTTTAATAGAATGCATACATCATCCCTAACTTTACAACCACCTGAGTCCATCACTTCCCCCAACCCTAACCTTGGCTCCATATAATTTCCTAGCTTTTACAAACCCTCAATCTAACCAAGCTATACCTATTTAACTTGGCTCTGAGACAGGTAAAGAAAAGATCCCTTTGAAGGAAAGCCTTGTTAACTACTCACCTCAATACATGATAAAAGGCATATAACAAGGTTGTTGGTGACCCACGGTCCTTTGGAAAACTTTGTTATGAACCTCTCTCCCTTGAAACAAATATTGTCTTACCACCAAGGAGATATTATAGATGGGAACCAAGAAATGGCAAGCTAATTTAGTTGCAATTTTCCTAGAACATAGGTTGTCATTTTCGTAGGTCAACTATTGGGTTAATCTTATTAGAAGAAGTATGGCTTGGAAAGTGTCTTAGTAAGCGAAGATGAGTTCTTTGTCTTCAAGTTCTCTTTATAAGACCAAGCTAGGAGAATCTTAGAACTGGGACCTTTTCATATCCAAGATAGGCCACTAGTGATGCATAAATAGAGACTTGGCCTCTCATTGGATAAAGCTAATATGAAAAGTATTCCTTTGTGGTTTACCTTTTATCAAGTACCCTTGGAATATTGGTCTTTAGAAAAGCTAAGTTACATCACAAGTTCAATAGGTAGACCTATAATCCAAGGGAAAATATAAAAAATATTAGAAGAATTGGTTTTGCTCCAATATTTATAGAAGTAGAGGTTTTGAAAAATTACTTTCAAAATAAAAAAGTTAAATGAAGATGGCAACATGGTGAATGAAACCATTTAATATGGAAATCAAAAACAAATAACCTATTTGAAGTGTTGAAACCAAAGAGCAAAATAGATGAAACATACTCAAGCTGAGGGTGATCCATACTCAAGCTGAACATAATAATAAAATTAAGAATATCGTTTTATCTATGATAGAAACAACTCAAGTGTAATTGAGAGTCCACAAATTAGAAGTATATCAGGTTATACCTCTTGAGGGAGACTCGAATGTTGGTAGTAAAGGAGAAAAAGAGGATAAGAGTATAGAATTAAGAGAAACTCCAATGTCTAAGCCTAGAGACATAAGGTTGGATAAAGTCTAAGAACATTAGGAAGCTCAACAAAGGCCTCTTATTGACATTTTGAATGAAAAATTCATTAATAAAACTAGCTTTACTTATATTAGGGCTGCCAACATTAGTACGAGCAAGTTAGGAAGGAATTCTAGGAAGAAAAAAATATGGCATTTCACCTATCTAATGAATTCTTATGTTTGGAATGTAAGAGGCTTAAATAGCCTCAATAAGCAACAAGTCCTCAAAGATCTTATTCTCTAAAAGAGACTTCATTTTTTTAGTTTATAAGAAACTAAAATAAAGGAGGACCAGTACCAAAAATGGTCTATAGTTTTTAGAAAAAGGAAGGATCAATCACACTAATCATAGAGCTCATTATAATAGAAGAATATTAATTTCCTTAAATCCTCTATTTTTCCACCTAAATTCTTAATGTTGCTTAAAATAGTTTCTTCATTATGAGGTAATGCTTGCCTAATCACAAACCTCCTTACTTATAATAGTTATTTATGCAAAAAAAAATACTAACTTTTAAAGGAAGAAGCATAGTGGATATATTAACTCTAGTAGGCAATCACAACTCATCATGGATCCTTATTGGTGATTTTAGTTACACCTTTGCCTCTTTTAAAATTCAAATATCAAAACAAAAGCCTAATCATAGGAATGATGATCTTAACAAACTTATGAGAGTTCTTGAGATAATTAATTTAAGGTATATTGGTTATTTTTACACTTGGAATTATAAGCAATTAGAGAGTTGGATTATATAGAAAAATTTTAGGTAGATGTCTACTTAACTATACATGGATGTCCTTTTTTCCTCTCAGGTTTGCAAAATTTTGAAACCTGCTCACCTCTTACCATACTCCCATAATCATTCAAGATAAGTTTACTAACAATTAAAAAAGAGCCTATTTTAAATTCTTCAATGTTCTTTTGACTCAACCAAAAGTTATGAAAGTTGCAGTAAAAGGCTTAAACACTAATATAGAAGGATCATAAATGTAACACCTACATACCCCAGAAGGATATGCAGATGCCACACAAAACAGAACTAAAACATACCAAACATTTCAAAGCACTTCCGGAAACTCAAGCAAACATACATTACATATCATTAGATGTTATTTTATAAAGAGAACATATCATACATATTGTACATATCAAAATACATGCCATAAATTCAAAAACCAACCTATAGTTAGGTTATTACAAATCGATTATGTCAAAATACAATATGTCTCATTACATTTAATACAACTCAAAAACTCAAACAAAACAACTTCCAAACATGTCACATCCTTCATTGGCCATTGCGATTGTCCCATCCTTAAGTCTTCTTATTAGAACCTACACGAAGGCAAAACCACCATGTTAAGCATATAGCTTAGTGGGGAAATAACTAAAAAAGATATAATTTGGCGACTATTTCTAACAGTCATCTATCATTCACATATACAGAATTAGATCACATCTCAAGCAATCTTTAATTGTTTATATTAAAGCGCAATCCAAACCATATGTATCTCAAAACAGAATATAACATATCAAAACAAGATATATTGGCTTCAAAGCAAAACTTACAAGTATCAGAACAAAATACCATAATACCATAATACCATAACAGAACTTTAAAGTACTAAAACATAACTTGACTGTAATAAAACAGCATTTGATTATATCAGAACAAAACTTAGTTATTTCGGAACGGAGCTTATTATATCAAAACTGAGCATGTAATAGAATACAAAATGAATTAGTCTGCTAATCTTTTTTACAGAAGTGGGTAACAGGATCATAATAAAAGATACCCATTTTTGGTATCTGAAACATAAGAGACTTAATTCTTTGAAATAGAAGACACAGAAGTGTCTAAAATTAGAAGACACCAAAGTGTCTAGCACAGAAGACACCAAAGTGTCTAGTTATAAGAGCAGCTGTAGACCCTTCTAAGGATGCATATTTACCTACGACTAGGACTTGGTAGTTTTAAAACAAAACATTTCAAATTTCAGAATCACATGTAAAAGATGTAGTGCATAACATCTGTCTTTATTCCATTTTTCTTAAATTGAACATAATCTTTCATATCCAACAACTTAATATAACTCATGAATGTAAACATTTACAATAATGTACCAATAAATACATTATGAATTTACACATTACATATAATTACACAAATTCCCAATTCACAATCATATTCAATTCACATCACATAAATCCTTTGAAACACATTTGTGTTCATAAGGACACATTCATCCTTGAACACACCATACATTTCAACATTAGACACATTACTTACTAACCACACATTCCTTAAGTAATTGCCTCAATTAACAATCCATAACTAAATTAACTTTTTCTCAATTAATTTAACTTCAATTTAAATTAATTTCACACCTTAAACAAGTCCAATTAAGTCCCAATGTACCAAATAAAATGACCTAACATTATATAGTTCAACAAATGCTTTCAGTTTGTTTCCAAAACTTAACCTCTGCACTCCCATTTGACACATCTTCACTAAAGTCCATGAATTTCACTTCAATTCTACCTTATTCATACTTCAACACCCCCATCAAATTCATGTCCAAACCAATTCAAAAATCATTCATGAAGCATCTCACAATTTATGATCTTTCAAGTATCAATATCCAAAGCAAAAGCTATCTAACAAGTATTATATTCTAGACCTCAATTCATCATCAATTCAATACATATTCTATCCAATTAAAGCATCAAACAATTCATATTATAGCATGCAATCAAGTTTAGCATTCCCTTACCTTCTCAACTTTAAATTCCTACTCCAAAGAACAAGCTAATCAAACCCTTCATGCAACCAACATAAATCCAAGATTGAGGTGCAAATCTTAGCACCAATAAGACAACATAGAAGATAACATAATCTATTTCCTTGATGCAACATTTGGCTAATAATTTGGAGTGGTAATGCACGAATTTGCAGTAAAATTTTAGAGCTGAAGGAGAGGGATGGTTTTGTGGTGATTAAGCAAGAATACAAAGAATAACTAGTAAAAACACTTCTGCTTTAGCTGGACTCATTTGATGCTAGGTGTCACTCCCACCATAAGACATATGTCTCCTTTGCATGTATCATATATGTCCTGCATTTAAGCTACCAATTGTCACATTTTCATTAAGCCATTTGTCACTTAAAGAATGTTGCCAAATGCCACAATTCAATCAGGCCACTTATCACTCAACCAATGTTTCCAAATATCAATGCATTAGCTATGAAAAATGTTACTAACTCATAGGCTTAGTCATTCTAATTTTCCATATACCAACTTGAAAATTTTCCTAGTCCAAATGTACATTTTAAAACTTCAATTCTCTAATGGTATCAATTAATTCTAAATCACTAAGTATGATCCATTAAACCGAAATTCAAATATATATAACTGACAATCACGTCACAATTTTAACACCTATCATAATTACCTTCATGAATATGTAACATTCCAACTAGGGTATAATTTGGGACCTTACAATTCTCTCCCCCTTAAAATAATTTTGTCTCGAAATTCATACCTGATGAGAATAACTGAGAGTATTGAGTTTTCATCATCAATTCTGGCTCCTAATTTGCTACCTCGGGTCCATGGTGCTGCCAGAGTACTTTTACTAGAGGTATTTGCTTATTTCTGAGTTGTTGGACTTCTTTAGCTAAGATAGATATAGGTCTTTATTCATAAGTATAATCTGGTTGTACTTGAATTTCTTGTATGGGAATCTTATGCATATCATCAGACAAATATCTTTTCAACATGGAAACATAGCATACCATGCAACTTGGCCAATTCTTTAGGAAGAGCTAATTGATAAGCTACTAGTCTGACTCTCTTAAGCATCTCGTAAGGACTAATGTATCGTGCGCTGAGCTTACCTTTCTTCCCAAACTGGAGTATATGTTTCCATGGTGACACTTTGAAGAATATTATCACCTACCTGATACTCAATATCTTTTCTTTTTAAATTTGTATATGACCTTTGCATATCACTGGAAGCTTTTAATCTTTGTTGGATAACTTGAACTTTCTCTTCAATATCTTTCATAATGACAGACCCACTCATCTTATTTTCACTTAACTCTATCCAACACACTGGAGTTCTACACTTCCTACCATATAGAGCTTCATATGGTGCTATGCCAATGCTATTATGATAACTGTTGTTGTAAGCAAACTCCATTAGAGCAAGATAATTATCCTAACTTCTTGAGAATTCTAGCACCTAACCCCAAAGCATATCTTCTAGTATCTAGATAACCCATTCAAATTGTCCATCTGTTTGAGGATGGAAAGTGGTACTGAACTTAACTTGATTACCTAAAGTCTTTTGTATACTTTTCCAAAATCTCGAAGTAGATCGAAGACCACGATTAGAAATAATAGATAGTAGCACCCTATGCAACCTATCTATCTCATTCACATATATATCTGTTAGCCTATCCAAAGAATAATCAAGACCAATAGGAATAAAATGAGTAGACTTGGTGAACTTATCCATGATAATCCATACAACATCATGCTCCCTTTGAGTGAAGGGAAGACTAGTGATAAAATCTATGGTAATGTTATCCCATTTCCATTAAGGAATCAAAATATGATGTAACAAGCCAGATGGAAATTGATGCTCAACTTTAACTTGCTGACATGTGAAACATTTGGATACTTAATCTGCAACATTACGTTTCATACCTGACCACTAGTAATGCTACCTTAGATCTTAATACATCCTATTTCCACAAGGATGCATTGTAAAGACAATATTATGGGCCTCAAATAATAACTTTCACTTTAATTCATCATTAGCTAGCAAATACAATCGATCTTTTTAATATAGATCACCATCTCCTTTCACAAAAAAAGTCAGGTTGTTTGCCTTCTCAAGTTACCAAGACAAGTTGTTGCAACTTATCATCAATTTTCTAGACATCACAAATTTCTTGTCTCAAAGTAGGCCTAGCTCTCAACTAAACTATTAAAGCTCTATCAGATGCAAGTTTCCTTTCACTCTGTTGCACTAACAATGCTGAAATAGTATTTCGACTCAAGGCATGAGCCACGATATTAGCCTTACCCTAATGGTAATCCATAATGTAGTTATAATCTTTAAATAGTTCCAATCAACATCGTTGTCTCAGATTAAGTTCCTTGTGGGTAAATAAGTACTTTAAACTTATGATCAGTAAAAATCATACATTTTTCACCATACAAGTAGTGCCGCCAAATTTTCAAAGCAAACACTACCGCTGCAAGTTCAAGATCATATGTAAGGTAGTTCTATTCGTGAGGCTTTATGTAACATCCCAACCCCCATAGGAAGGGTATAATGGTAATTTGGGATGGGTTAGGAGTATTGACCTAGGTCTCGGCATGAACATTTAGCATATAGCCTCTATGATTGAGGATTTGTTGCACATGCACATGGCATACATGCATTCATGACATTTCCCGGCTTAGGTTTTAAATTGTGATCTTTTGTTAAATTTATGGGATAATTGTGTTTGAAAAATTATTTGGAGTGCACCATTAAGCGTTTTACATTTTTAGAGAATTATGGGAATTTTTCTGGAATTTTTCGGGGTTCTTTCCCGGACCGGAAAATTCCAACTGACTGACTGAGTGAGCCTTTTCTGTACTGAAAAGGGACTGCAAAATGGCATAAGATTAGTGGATAATTAATGTGAGAATATTATTTTAATGTCATGATTAGTGTTTAAGTGAGATTAATGAAAGATTATGATTAAATTATGTTAATTAAGTTGTTTTTTGTCTTTTCTTCTTTGTAAATGCCAAGTGTCTAGTTAATTATTCAATTTTGTCTC
This sequence comes from Erythroxylum shatona, assembly GCA_027568895.1. NCBI lineage: Eukaryota > Viridiplantae > Streptophyta > Magnoliopsida > Malpighiales > Erythroxylaceae > Erythroxylum > Erythroxylum shatona. The sequence goes on from JAOSBK010000206.1 coordinate 43,646,165, forward strand.
ATTTTATCCTCTTCCTACGACTTTCTTATTGCCTTGTTAATATTTAAATCATTTGGAAGTCTTGAGAAAGCTCACCTTCATTCCATCCGAAACTTGCTTGCTTCATTCCTTGGTGTGCTTTCATTTCTCTTTCAAATTCTCTTCTTCCTTTTCCATACATGGAGGGTTGCTTTGGATCTTTGCTTGCTTCTTCCTTACACCCCTAAGACCAAGTTTGATCCTTGAGAAGGTGATGAGGTGCTTGTGTAGTGACATAGCCGTGGGTGAGGGGTTAAAGTAGGAAGTGTTGGAGAGTTTAAAGACTTGGAGATTGTAGAAGTTTGAACTTGTTTAAGGTAACTAGTTTGGTTATATTCTTTCTTTTGGTTGTTAGAAGCATGCATGGAGATGATATAAATATGAACTTGATCATCATAGGGGTAGGTTTTAATGGGTGTAATTATGTGCTTGTGTATGGATGAATGAATGATGAATGAATGATTATAGTTTTCCTTGAATTTGGCTTGGTTTGGATTGAGTTTGTTAGCTTAGATGAATGGAAAACCTTAGGAAGATGAATTGTGTGGTTGCTGCCAATTGTGTATAATTCTAGAAGTGTATGTTGAAATGAGTTTGTGGCTGAATTAGAGG
>JAOSBK010000206.1:43662636-43691932 GCA_027568895.1 Erythroxylum shatona
TTTTTGAATTAATCATCTACAAGTTCATTTCCAAAGTTTGATTTTAAACAAGCACTATTGTACGTGGCATTGTTTGACTAGATGAATCGAGAAAGCAAGTTCTCGGTGTGACTCCCAAGTTTGTGGAATTTTTCACTGATAAGCCTCATGGGAGTTGTATCATAGTTTTCCAACCTATATTCCATCCTAGGGGTTTATTATGCAAAGAATTGTCATGTCAATTACATGAATTTCTTATGTTAATACTAAGTTTGAACTAATAAAGTTCAAGTCTTTATGTTTCAATTAATCACCTATAAGTTCATTTCCAAAGTTTGATTTTAAACAAGCACCATGGTATGAGACATTGTTTGACCAAATGAATCGAGAATGCAAGTTCTCACTATAAATCCTAGGCTTGTGGAAAATTTCACCAATAAGCCTCATGGGAGTTGTAACATAGGTGTCCAGTGTATATGCCATCCTAGGGGTTTATTATGCAAAGAATTGTCATATCAATTACTTGAATTTCTTATGTTAATACTAAGTTTGAATTAATCACATTAAAGTTCAAATCTCTATGCTTCAATTTAAACAATGCCCAAAGAAAAATACTTAGACTATTAAACACCAGCCTAAAAATTCATCAATCATTGCCAAAGGTAAAAGTGCAAAGAACAACACAAAACTAATCACATTGTAGACATTACTTAATTAAATGACTTACCTTAATAAATGGACAATTACAAACTATAAAGAAGACATATGAGGTTGGAAAATTATCGACACTCTTCAACACAGAACACAGCCTACAGGAAAGACAATAAACAATTAGCTAGTTGTTGATAAGTTTTGAATTAAGCATAGATATAGTTATGCATGAGTTTTAAGTTGTGTATTGTATATTTTGTTTTCATTCTACTAAGGTTTTCATATCCTATAACTTGTAATATTGCTTAAGCTATTGAATCCACAATCTCTACTTGAAGAAAAACAATTAACCTCAATTTGATCATAACCATTTTTTGGAATTTCAATATGGACAAAGACAACACATAAATTTTCTGCAAGATCATAACCATTATTATGTAAAACCATTATTATGGACAAAAACAACAATTAACTTCATTTGGGTTTTATTTTGCATAAAAATTTGTATACACATTGAATGTTTATTTTTTAAACCTCTCGTTAGATATGGAATCGGTTTCAAGCATATTAAGTGTTTTTTAGCTCAAATAAATTTTACTGATAGGTATGGAATTAGTTTCACTTAAGGAATTGTATTAAAGAATGCCTAGAGTATTTTTATAAAGGCCAAACAATTATATGATGATACTGTGTCTAAATCTTCAAATGATCATATTGCATTTTTTAAATGTTTACAAAAAAATGTGTGCCCATCTATCATCCTCTATGTCCTAAGCAAAAGGAAATTCATGTAAGGATCACATTCTAAACCTAGAGGGTATAATACTCAAGGCAAAAAATAGGTAGAATTTTTATGCAAGGTCATGTCAAAAGAACTTACAACCTCCTCCTCATTCATATAGGCCTCTTTCTCATTAAAATGGTATGAAAAAAAACTCACAATCATTATAGGTCTCTTTATAAGGGTAAATATTCCATTTGTTTCTCATCAATTAGACTACTCTACTAACGAAGGAGGTTTAGCTTCTACTTCTATAATTTTGTAGCATGTTCGACCTAATTCTTAACCTTTAGATTGTAATGCTCATGATACCATTAAGAATCTATCAACTAAACTGGTCTGTAGTTGGTGTTATGAATTCTTCTACTGCACTTAATATGGAATCCTCATATGTTTTCAAGATTAAGACTAAGAGAAAATCTAAAAGGAATAATCAAGTGTTATCATTATAATCTCTTAAATCTTGATGTGAATTTGCTATGTTGACATGTAATTTTTTATATTTTGAGAACTGAATTGAGACAAAATGGGATGAGTAAGCTAAATTTTCTCAAACACTCTTAACTAATTATTATTAATCATTGTTCTAATTGTTATAGTATGGTTATTATCTCTTTTGATCCCAACAGAGTGAAGGCCCTAAACTCTATAATCACATATCAAATCTTACACTTGATCTAGAACTAATATAAGAAAGAAATTGTCTTCATATAAACTCTAGTTAAACGGATATCAAGCTTCAAACTTGATAAATTAACTTTATTACACCTCTTATGATGTGATTTTTTTAATAATTTGTATTTTTTATTTTTTATTATTCCTGGTATAATTACAATCATATTTTCAAAATTAGTAAATAAAACTTCATTTGGATCTTTAGTTCTCAAAAGTTTGTACAAAGCGATGTTTTTCTAAATAACGATACTTAGCTCCTAATTACTTAGTATAGGCGCATAAGTAAAATGGTCATAAAAGTAATTTTTTATTTCTTTAATTTTTAAGTTAGTGCATGATGTGAAAAGTGAAATCACTTGATTGAAGAGAGGTAAGCAGAAATAGAATCCAAAAATCATCTAAGTCAAAACCTAAAACCTTAAGTCCAAACTAAAAGCCAATAAAACCTATGAAATCAAGTCCAAGCCACAAGCCTACAAACCCCAAAGCGTAAGTTGAGTTCTAGGTATTAATCAGTACTAAGTTAAATCCAAATCCATTTAAAGACTTAAGTACTAAGTTAAGAATTCTAGAAACATTTTTAATCTCTTTTTTCATTTTATTTCTTAAGCCTTATAACCAGCTCTAGATATATCAATTTCATTTCAAATCCTATGGCACCACTCTGATCATTTTTTCCATTTCAAAGCCCTAATATTCATTCTAGGGATACCATTTCATTTTAGTTTAGTTTTAAGCCCTAAGAACTACCTATAGGCATTTCATTTTTCATTTTAAGTCTTATGGAACTATTAGGAATTTTCTTTAGATTCCAACAACTAATATTCATTCTAGGCATTCTATTTTTATTTTATTTTATTTTTAAGTTCTAAGATGTAACTTTGGCATTTCGTTTTAATTTTAAGACCTAATATCTATTCTAGGTATTGCATTTTTATTTTCAATCCCCAGCCTTTAGGTACGACTATAATTAATATAGAGTATAAACTCTAAGAAGACTAAAGCAATAATGAAGAGTGAAAAAAATTTCATTGGTATTCAAAAATTCATCGTATAAATCTCATCGAACACTTTATAGGTATAAGAAATTCATCCCCAACTATTAAAAACACTGGAACTTGGCATTCTTCACCAATAGGAACACATTGAACCACATACATAACCATTAATAACTGAAATAGATGCAGACAACAAAAACAAAATCAACCAAAACTGACCCAAACAAAAACTTCCCTAATAGCAACAAATAGAAAAATATAAAACCAAGTACTAAGGAGGAATAACTAACCATGATGGACAATTAACCGAAGACCAAGATGACGATGATGGTGTGCAAAACTGAAGACCACAATGGAATAAAAGAGGAAAAAAATTAAAACTTTTAAACGTTCGACAGAGGGGAAGGAGAGTTTGTCGGGGTGTTTAAACATGATAAGGAAACGTCATTTGTGGTTAATCAAATGACGTCGTTCTCCTTCCAATTAAGACAAAAACCCCGACATTGTTTGGATTTACCTATAAAATGATTTTTTATAGGTAAATTCCCAACAAAAAAATGATTTCTTAGGGAATTTCCCTACAAAATGGTGTTTTCGTAGGGAATTTCCCTATGAAATGGTGGTTCCGTATTAATTTACCTTTGAAACTTTTTTCTGTCGGTAAATTTCGTACGTATTTTTACCATAAACTATTCGCGCCTATTTTTATGACGAGTTTTAATATTCTTTTGCTAACTTTTGTCGGAAAAGTTTGGTCTCCTCCTTTATCGACAATTTTTTCTTTCACAAATTACCTTTTTTCCTAACAACTTTACCTACGAATTTCACCACTAATTTACTACAAAAATTTTTCGGTTGGTAATATTCCATCAACAATTTGCATTTTTCTTATAATGAGACTACGTAAATGTATACATGATCAAGTTGTCTAATATTATCCTATGCACATCTAGATGTTAATTCCATTTGGTTAATTTTGTCGTGATTGAACCTTAATGGAAATAGCAAATGAATGTCGAAGATTTTAGTTTGTAATGCCATCTTGTTTGTTTTTACATGAGACATTTGGAAAGAGAATGTTCATTTAGACAATGTGTTTTTCTTGTTATACGGTAGATAACATAATGTTGTTAGGAGATTTTGTTGGTTTATATCCTAATTGGTTGATTATAGTTAATTGAGATAATTATTTAAAGATATTTTCATCTTATGCATATTTGTTTAATTAACTAATATATAAGATAAAACATAAATGTACATTACAAATGAAATTATGATGAAATCATAATTATAAAATTCGTATTTAATTTATGTATAATTCTTAAATTATTTCTAGTCATTATTCTGTTGAGATTGAATATTAATATTTTTATTAAAAAAAACTAGTAACATATTATGATTCTTCTTTATGAAGAAGTTATTGATCTTATAGACTAAAATATGAAGATATTTAAATTAACATGTAAGTGTTTATTAGAAAATAAGTTGAGTAAAATGACTTTACATGAGAATTTCGTTTGGAATATTACTTGTATGTCTATAGAACTTCTCATTGTAATAATTGTATAAGTGACCTTTGACTTGAGATTTCTAGTGTTTCTCATATGAAGATTTTTATGTTTTGATATTATTTATGAAACATCATAGTTAAGGATAACTTATGAAAATAGTTAAATGATTAATATAGAATTCATTACCCTAAACTGATTAAGAAGAATATTCTATCGTTCTCGTTTAGTATTAATTCTACAAACACTTGGCCAAGATTGAATGACACTTTGAAAATTATTTTAAAATGTCATCAATAAGATCGAATACTAAAAAAATTTCATGTAATACTAAAAAAAATTCATGTCCTATGTCTTATTAGAATATCATATGATGAAAGGATTTAATTATTTAAAAAAATCATGTATGAAAAGATTAGTCAAAACTACTTTAACATTTGTAATATTTCGGTAATCATGATGTACTACAAGACACTCATTTTAATTTATTTAATCCTAAATATGATCTAAAGTTATAATTTATATCAATTACTAACATATTTACGAACTTAATCAATTTGAATTTTATTGCAAAGTTTGAGTAACTTTAGAATTAAATATGTGATATTTAATAAATAAGGACCAGTATGAGAAATTAAATCTTATTTGAAATCAAGTGGTATTTAGCTAGAATTAATTAAAAAATTTAAATTCTTAAAAATCAAATTATATTATAAATAGACTTAAGTTCTGAAAAGATAACATTTTTTGTTAATCCTCTTTACATCACTTGTAACATTCTCAACTTTTTGGTATGAATATCATTAGACGTAGGACACGTTTATGACTAAGATTATTGTAATAAAATAATTTTAGGATCGATTTGAGGGAAAATTTAAAAGAAAAAAGATTGAGTTAGACAATAATGTACATCATATTATAGAATTTAAAGTCATCTTGGCTTTTGAAAAATAAAATAAAAAAGAGTTTTGTATTTATTTTGTTACATATAGGATTAGGTCTCGTCCCAATTTTTCAACAGTAGTATTAGAATCCATTTTAATTCTGTAATTTAATTAAGAATATTTTATTATTATTGAACTATAAAAAATTTACAAATTAAATTTGAGCATTAAAATGTGAAAAATCATATTAACATCCTTTAATCACAAACTCTAAAACTCATATTCAAATTAGGTTATTCTTGAATTTTGAAAATTTCATAATAATGTTGCCACACAACAAGTTTTAGAAATCAATGAAGTTGCATCACAGAAGATAGGGATGGGAGTCCACTACCAGCCTTACCCGAAGTCAGTGGACCAGGCCTTAGTTAATCAGGAGCCCAGTCTGACCTAAAACTTAATAGCCAAACCCAAAACTACTCGAGCCTCCTACGGCCCAGTCGAGCTCAAGTCCAATTTTGGGCCAAGTAGCCCCACATTGCCACCCCTAAAAGATGAAGAAATTTGAAAAATAAAAAATATTCCATCTTTGTTTTCGAAAAACAATTGGACTAGAAGACAAAAAAGAATGTGGTTTTTGAAACCAATCTCTTTATAAGCCACCAAAACAACCAAAATGGTTTTATTCATTTTGTTGTTGTTACCAGTCATCGCAAGGAATATAACAGTAGCCAAAACATGTTTCTAATGTTTAAGGAGCATTTATGCTCTGAGTGGTGTGTTAAAGTTATGAAATTAATGAGTTGCTTAAAGAATTTGGGTTAGAAACCCATGTTCACTGGTTCCTTTTAATAATTCGGCGATGTGGTTCTTAAAAGACACAAAGGTAACTTAGTAATGAGAAGCTGATGGCCACTTGTGATTGTCACTGTTGTCAATGACTAAAAATAATATGTGATGTTTATGGCTTCTCCTTAGTAGCAGTTGGACAGTGTTATCAGCTCACAATTGGTCACTACCAAAGATCTTGTTGGTAACCAGTTGTGCGCCTTGCGATGTTATCGACGGTGAGTGGCAAATAAAAGAAGGAAAAAGTTAAAGATCTATGTGATTGGAGCGGGGCAATACCAACATTGTGAGGATGATGGTTCACTCTTGTCTTGAAGAAGATGGAGGCTATTATGTTGATGCTCTCTATAGTGATGTTGGCAAATTGAGGGATAAAAGGTGGCTAAGTCTTCATATTGGGAGATTAAGGTTTGGCAAAAGAGAGTTATGCTTGGATACAAAGATAAGTTATCCTAAAATAAGGATGTTTGTTTATAAAGAATGAAGTGAAGTACTATGTTTGGGATGACCCATTTCTATAAAGGCATTATGCAGATCAAGTCATAAGAAGGTGAGTACCTAAAAGTGAAATACCTTCGATTTTAGCCTTTTACTATTTGTATGAAAATGGAGCACAATTTGGGGTCAGGAGGACTACCCATAATTTATTGGAGAGTGGCTTCTATTGTCCCTCATTATTTAAGGATGTATATATCTTTTTCAATTCATGTGACAGGTGTTAAAAGTTAGGTAACTTGTCCTATCAGAACCAAATGCCACAAATTCCCATTCTTTTTTGTGAAAATTTTTATGTTTGGGCTATTAACTTTATAGGACCTTTTCCTCCATCTTTTGATTTTAATTACGTATTGCTTATTGTTGATTATGTTTCCAAAAGGGTGGAAGCTAAATCCACCAAAGCTAATGATGCCAAAGTTGTTGCAACTTTTATCAAAATTAACATCCTTTCTAGGTTCAAAATGCTAAAGGCAATCATAAGTGACAATGGAACCCATTTTTGCAATAGGGTGATGGAAACAATGTTTAAAAAATATCACATCATACACAAGATTTCCACCTCTTACCATCCCCAGACCAGTGGCCAAGCTGAAGTGTCAATTTGAGAAATTAAGTCAATCCTGGAGAAAATAGTTCAACCCAAGGGATTGAAGCTTAAGGATGGAAGATGCATTGTGGGCTTATATGATGACTTATAAGATGCCAATCGGGATATCTCCATATAAACTGATGTTTAGAAATCCATGTCATATTCCAATGGAGATGTAACATAAGGCTTATTATAGAGTAATGTAATAGGAAATTTGATAATGCAGGAGTGCATAGAAAATTGCAATTGCAAAAGTTAGAGGAGATGTGGAACTACTTCTATTAGAATGCAATGATATATAAGGAAAAAATGAAGACTTGTCATGATCCCATTGGCTTGGTCCATTTATAATTACTCACGTCTTTCCTTTTGGTACAGTAGAGAAACGAAGTTTGAAAACAGAAGATATTCAAAGAGAATGGTCATCGCCTGAAACCATATTATGAGGGTGATGTGTGTTTAATTATTGATATATTTAATCATTTACATTTAGTGACATGAAAATGCTTAAGATACTCACTTTAATTTATATATGATTTTTATGTATAATTTGGTAGCAAATAAATTAAAGTGAGTATAAAGTAATGCATTTGGGTTATTTTCTGAAGATCAATTTTTACTTGTCTTCATGGAGAAAAAAGAAAAAATTAAAAGAAAAGAAAAATGAAACACAAAGAAAAAGAAAAATTTAAAAGCAAGCAACTGGAAAAAGAGACAAAAATGACAATACAAGATGAAGAAAACCCAAGAGGACAAGATAAAAGCAACAGAATGTAGACGATTGCATTCAACATAGACGTTAATGTAGACAGTGTTTGCGTAATGTAGACAGTAGCTGCGTTTAACGCAGACAGCTATGATAAACACAGTGTTGAATATAAGAGAGAGAGGCCTGCGAAGTTTTTTTGCTTGAACAGTATGCGTGACCCAACATACTTATTTGTCACATACAAGCTACAGTAGAGGGAGGGGTGGTAGTGAGAGCTGGCATGAGGCATGAACAGTGTCCTAGAACCGAAAACCCCCAAGAGAAATTGTCACATCATAGCACGCAGAGAAGAACAATGAGGGCTGCGTAATAGGGCAGTGAAGGAGAAATGAAGAGGTCTTTGGTGGGGCTACAACATGAGGGCTGAAGCATTTTTTGGGAAAAACCCATAAAGGGCTAGATGTCCCGATGCTGGTTTAGTGGCAACATCGATGCTGATGACCAAGGTTAAGTTTTTTTAATTATTTTATTATTTCTTTCTGTCATTAGAAATTGATTGTGTTATCCTATGTTAATTGATTTGGGTATTGTGTATGGATAATCGAATTTGCATTATTGTTCGGTTATTTATGTATGAACCTATTAGGGATAGTGAAAAGATGATTTTAATGCGTTCATTAAATCGTTTAATTGCGAACCCATTTCTAGAATTTTGATATAATCGATAATTGTTATGTTGAAATTCATGTGTAGCAACTAATGATTCATAATCATTAGGGATAACATGACCTAGGTTAAATGATGTATCGTATGTGGTTGTTTTCTTGATTAATCGATTTTTTTAATTCGTAATGCTACTGCCTAATTAAATCTAGAGATCGTATACTAAGTTATTCGGTGGTTAGGTTTAATTAACCATTGTATCTTGATTAAACAAAACCTAAGGGAAAACTCAAGTTAATTATTAACTCACGATTAATAGTTACTAGGAGAGGTTTGAGAACAACAAATTAATGAAATATGCTTAATTAAGGTGTAGGCCGAGATTGAACCAAAGAACCGGGTCTCTACCGAATTCTCCACTTTTATCATTTTTGCATGTTTTCTTTAATTTGCTTTTATTAGTTAGTTTCGTTTTATTTTCTTAATTAAAAAAATTCAAAACCCCCTACTAAACATAAACACCAGCTATTTTCATTTCATAAACTTTGCACACACTCTTTGTGGGATCGACTTAGCCTTACCAATGGTATAGTAGTAGTCTAGTTATTTTATTTTGACTATTGTAACAACGCGCAATTTTGGCGTCGTTGTCAGGAAGTGCAATGTTTCAGTTTTTGTTTGTGATTTAATTGATGTTTTGTATAAATTTCTTCTTAATTGATTTCTTTTCTGTTATTTTGTAATCTTTTCTTTTTTTGTTTTGTGTTTGAAAAAAATTTAAGATGGATGGAAGTAATTTCTATTATAACTTGTATTCTCAATCATATAGCAATGTTTGGACTAATCAACCTAACTTTTGTTATGGATGGGATAATCATCATAATTACTTCCATGATAGTTTGCAGGATACACAACAATTCTCGTGTGGACCAGAAGCTTCTTCTCAAAATTGAGGTACATCTTTAGAAGAAAAACTTAATATTATGGCTATTAACAATCTTCAAATTCAACAAAATATGCAACAGTTTCAATAGAATATGCAACAGCTGTTTCAGCAAGGTGTACAACAAATTTGATAGGATGCTCTACAATTTCAACAAGATGCATTGCCTCAATAGGAAAATATCAATCATCTAGAACCGTAAAGCGAAGAGGAGTAGATGTATCAACCCGAGGTGTACCCAATGGACATTTATGTAGAAACTTTATAAAATGATGAGACACTTGAGAATTTTGAAGTCAACCCTCAACAAATTGCTTGTGTCAAAGAAGTTGAGAGGGAGTTTGAAGCCGAAAGGGACACATCTTTTAACTCGGAGGTAAGTACTAAGTCCATGATCATTTTTGAAACTAACTCTTTACCTTTACATAACAGATTGGAGGAATTAAATGATGAAGAAAAAGGTGAAGAGATGTTCAAAATGTTTCTGAAGTGTATACACTCAGTTGGGATTGAGAATTTGAGGATATGGAAGATGCTGAATGAGGATGATGATTAACTAAGGTCCTGTTCAGAACTACCTCGCGTGGAAGTGGCGCTAACTATAATACCTGAAAATCACAATTTTGTCACGTGATGAGAAGAAAGAGTCAAGCCAGTGACCCTAAAAAAGGCACTTTTTAGGAGACAACCTAAGAAAGTAATTTTTTTTCCTTTACATTTTCACATTACTTTTTATATGCATGTGTGTTTTTGAATTTGTTTTTTTATTTGTTTTAAGTTTTCAATCAAAATGAGAGAAAGAATAAAATAAACAAACATTTTCTCTTTTTTTGTTGCTTCTAGGACTATATAGTCATGATTAGAGTATGAATTGATTAGAGAATTTCATGACAACTTTAGTATGTATTTTTACTCTTGTGATTGGTTGATGTGCATTATCTTTAGAAGAGTAGTGACTAGTGGTAAACAAAGCCGGTAAGATTTTGAGCCTTATTTGACTGACACATTCATATTAGTCTCAATATCTTTTGATAATGTGTGAACTTCATGATATGTATGTCTTAATTTTGCCTTGAATTTTATTCAAGACCATATTTTTATCACATGCATTAACATGGATATGATTAGGCATTCTTTGTTTTTTTGAACTATATTAGCCAAATAGCCTATCCATTATATGATTTTCCTTTTTGATAAAGCCCCTTAAGCCTTACTAGCCTTTCTTTTTATATCAACCATATTACATGCTTTATACTTAACCAAATGTCCTACCTAAGCTATAAAGATAGTGGAACATTTGTGATTGGTGAGTTTGTGGATGTACAACAATGTAAGTATGGGGGAATACATATATGTGGGTTGGTTAAAGTTGGGATGTTTTCTTATGTCTTATCATTGAAATTCCTATGTTATAAGGAAAAGAAAGAAAGAAAAAAGAAAAGAAAAGAAAATGAAAAAGAAGGAAATTTTGTTTAAATAAATGTATGGTGGAATTGTATATGTATTAAAAAGTTATTTATGGTTAATGCATCTTCCTAAAGCTGTAATGAATGTGCTATTTGAGTATGTTGACTATAATGTAGATGTTGGCTTGGAAGGTTCACTCTTGTGATTTCAATGTATTATTGGCATAAATTGTATGAATGATTCCTTCAAATTGGTGTATGCTTCTTGTGATTTATGTGTGAGAGCTTAATAGGGTTGTGAAATATATATGTTGCATTCGTCATAGCTGACGGTACCCAGTTTTTTATGAATATTGCTTTGTTTCACTGGCTTAATGACTTTCATGCTACTTGACCCAAATGCATCTCACCTTACCTTTACCCACATTACAACCTTGAAAAGTCCTTTAATCCATGATTTTGCATGTGACCTTTAGTGGTGGAGAAATGAAATGATATGCAAAGTTTTGATTGTCATGATCATGAATGGTGTTAAGTGTACTCGTGGATATATTTATTTAAAAACATTTCTCAAGTCTACCATTAAATTGCTTAGTTTTTTAAGATGATGAATATTGATTGATCATGAGTAAAAGCTTGGAATGTTGACATCTTGCTATAATTTTTAAAAGTCATTCATCTTTGATTGTGATTATATATTCTTAGAACATATGGGAAATGAGTCAATGTTTTGGGGTCTTTGAGCTTAGTTTTAATGTTTTGCCTATGGACAGTTAGTGCGGGAGAAATTGATATGTGCTTAATTATTGATACATTTAATCATTTACACTTAGTAATTAATGATACGAAAATGCTTAAGATACTTACTTTAATTCATATATGATTTTTGGTACAATTTGGAAGCAAAGAAATTAAAGTGAGTCGAAAGCACTCCATTTGGGCCATTTTTTGAAGATTAATACTCACTTATCTTCATGGAGCGAGATAAAGAAAATTAAAATACAAGAAAAATGAAGACGTAAAGAAAAGAATATGAGTTGTATAGATTATAGGTGGAAATTTCATGCATATATTCACATGAATTAATGGCCATGTGAGTTAGTAATCCAATTAATGTAAAAAAGGAAGGTGACAGCTCCATGCAACGTGATTTAATATAGCAGATGTTGGGAGCATAATGGTGAAGCAAGGAGCAACTTACATGTACATTGGATGCATACATGGTAAAGAAATGGCCATAAGAACAAAACGCATGCAACTTGCAGGTGAAACGACATGCAGCGTAGAGGAGGACACAACCAAAAGTGCAAGCCAAGCAATAGCTCCATGCACGTGAATAAAATGCAACATCCAGCACACAGCATGAGCCAAAACAGCAACGCAGGAAGGATGTCCCATAAGCACAAAAAGCAACGCAGGAGGATGTTTGACAAGTAGCAAAAATGTTGTTATTGGAGGCAAGGGTTCTGCGTAGGTTATAAAATAAAAGAGAACAGAAAGGAGCCTGAAAAGTAAGGTGGCCATCCATCTTAATTCGTCACATCAGAGCAAAATGAGGAGAACAAAAGGGGAAATAAAAATGGAGTCAATAGGCATGGTCCAAAGAGTTTATTCGTCCAATCAGTGAATAGAGCGACAAAAGAAAGCTTGCATAAGAGGTAAAACATAAGAGAAGGAGGCGTAGTGAAGAGGGCCACTAGGGGTTTCAACTAGGGACATATAATGAGGGCTGAAGCATTTTATAGGGAGAGATTCATGGAGGGCTAAACATCTCGACACTAGTTCGAAAGTGACATTAACGCTAACAAGCCTGGTTAAATATTTTTATTATTTTTTATTTATTTCTCTCATTAGAAATTGATTGTGTTATCATATGTTAATTGATTTGGGTATTGTGTATAGATAATCAGATTTTTGTTATGGTTCGGTTATTTGTGTATGAACTCATTGGGTATTATGAAAAGATAATTTTAATGCATTCATTGAATCGTTTAATTGCAAACTCATTGCTAGCATTTCCATATAATCCGTAATCGTTATGTTAAAATTCATATGTAGGGACTAATGATTGGTAATCATTAGGGATAACATGACCTGGTTAAATGACACATCATATGTGATTGTTGTCTTGAGTAATCAGTTTTCATAATTCGTAATGCTACTACCTAATTAAATTTAGAGATCGTATCCTAGTTTATTTGGTGGTTAGGTTTAATTAACGATTATATCTTGATTAAACAAAACCTAAGTGAAAACTTAGGTTAATAATTAACCCACGATTAATAGTTGCTAGGAGAAGTTTGAGAACAACAAATCAATGAAATATGTTTAATTAGAGTGTAGGCTGAGATTGAACCAAAGAAACGAGCCCCTACCGAATTTCCCACTTTTATCATTTTTTCGCATCATCATCATTACACCTAGTTCAAAGTGTTGCAATAAAGCGGGGTCTGGGTAGATTTGATAATATGCAGCCTTACCCCTATATTGTAAAGAGATTGTTTTCGATAGATCTACATGTAGACAATAAAAGAGTGATAAACGTTAAAGAGTAAATAAGTAAAACTGACACTCTAAATAAATTATGTAAATAAAATTACAATAAATGCATAAATAAATAAAAAATAAAGAAAAGATAATTTGACTTTTAAAATAAAATATATTTTAAAACTAAAATATAACAAAATATATCATCTCTTTATCTGTAGAAAAGCACCAATATCAGATGATAAGAGAGCAATAAAGTATCAAAGAAATGTAGGGAAGTACCAATACCCAGATGATTAAAAAAAAGCTAAAGAGACGGATTAATCAAGAATCATACCTAAAAAGAGGAAGTTACGAAGAAGGAAGAGAGAGTGAGAGCACCAAGAAAATGAAAGAGCAACGTTTACATACCTCCTATTTAATCCTAAAAAAGAACCAATTGTTTACATACGTCGTCGAAGAAGAGGGCATAACCTTCGTGAGAAAAAGGGTCGAGAGGATTGGCAGAGATTCGGTGCTCCTTCATCATTTTTTAGCATATTTTCTTTAATTTTTTTCATTAGGTTAGTTTTATTTTATTTTTTATTCCAAAATCCACCCCTCCTTTTCCTAAACACTAATTAATTTTATTTCATAAACTTTGCACACACTCTCTGTGGGATCGACCTAGACTCACTACTGTTACAGTAGTAGTTTAGTTATTTTATTTTGACTAGTGTTACGATGCGCTGTCAACGATTGATGAGATAAACAGTAGTGGAAAAAGCATAGGATTAATAGGATAGGGGCATGGATGTATGAGAAAGTAGAAAGACCTGTTTCAACAATGTGACGATGATGACATTTTGAGAATCCATTGTGTTTTGGTATGTGAGGAGGAGAAGTAAGATGAGAGATGCCATTGGAAGTAAAAAAGGAAAAGAGAGCTTGGTATTCCCCCCATTATTCGAATAAAGTGTGATAATTTTCTTATCAAAGAAGAGTTCACAAGGGACTTAAATCAGACAAAATGTGTCATGAACATGAGATTTTTGTTTGAGTGGGTAAAACCAAATATACTTTATAAAGTGGTCGATGAAAATAACATAATACTTGAAATCGTCAACAGAAAGGACGAGAGAGGTCTACATATTAGAAAATATAATTTCTAAAGGGGAGGAGGTGACTAGAGAAGAAAATGAGAAAGGTAACTTGTGGCTTTTATTGCAATTGAGATTCAAATTTGAAGGATTTGACAGTTCTAGGTGAAAATTAGAAACAATTTGCCTATAGATAGAAGAGGACAGATGCCCTAATCTATGATGCCAAACATAAGAAGTGGTCTTGACACTAGCGAAAGCAATTAATGGTGAGGACTTGACAGGAGAGACTAGCCACTTGTACACACCATCCTTAGTTCAACCCTCCAAAAGAGTTGTCCCTATGTGAAATCCTTCATAAGAGAAGAAGTGGGTAAGAATTCAATTGAAGTGTTATTGGATTGGCAAAATTGAGAAATAGAAATAAGATTCTTTTTCATGGTAGGAACACAAAGCACATTATTCAAGGAAAAGGTATGTGTAGAAGTGTGTAGAGATTTTGAACCAATATGGTTAATAGAGAGCCCCATACCATCACCAATAACAATATCATCATAAGGTGTATGCATGGAAAGATTGCTCAGGTCAGTAGTGACATGATGCAAACTGCCATTGTTAAGAAGCCAGCTAGAATTGTTAGGTGTCTTGGAGGTTGCGAGGTTGGCTCGTGGTTGCCATGGTTCTATCGGCAGGATTGCCATTATAGAGTTTGACGTGAGGTTGGAGGTGGTTGTAGGTGTGGATGCATCTAACGAAACTCAGGGCACTGTGTGACAGTGTGGCCTTAAGTACGACACCATTGACAACAACCTAGGAAGGGTTGAGGAGAGGGATGATTACTCTATGTTATGGCATTGATGGAGCCTGAGATAGGAATATTCATTGATGAGCATTGATTTTGGTGTCCATGATTTCCCCAGGTGAATCAGGAATGAGCCAGATTTGCAATGCAGGAAATGGAGAGGAGCTGGAATGATGGATGCGCAACGAGAGCTCCTTGTTGATTAACTTTTCATGGAGTTCATCAAATGAAATCGGTGTGTCGCGACCATTGATGACATCAATGATGGGCTTGTAATCTTCGTCAAGGCCATTGAGAATGTTCTCAATGAGATCCACATGATCCATAGGTTTACCAAGTGCTGCAAGTTTGTCAACACGGGTTTTAATAAATTGCATGTCATCGAAGATTGTTTTTGGTACCCTTAATAGCTTGATTTATTTGTTCCTTGATTTGTCCACGGGAAGGCCTAGCAAAAGTGTTGGCAAGAACTTGCCAAGCGTCTCTTGATGTCTGTGATTGAGAAATAAGAGGTATGAGAGACAGGGTGAGAGAGCCAATAAGAGCACCAAAAATGAGTTTATCTTGGCGGAGTCATGTTTGGTATTCTGAATTGGGAGTGGTAATATTATTTATAGTGATTATGGCTAAGGGAGAGGAATAAGAGTCATCAATAAACTTATAAAGATCATAGCCCATTAGAAGTGCTTCCATTTGAAGTTTTCAGGAGAGATAGTTGGTAGAGGTGAGTTTGATGGAGTTGTTAATATTGATAATAGTAAGAGGTTTGATGGGTTCATATACATTAGGAATTGTGAGTTAATTCTATAAAAGTAAAAACTGATTGTTGTACATAATGCAAGTAGAAAATAAGAGTGGAAATTTAAAAAATTTTCCTTTATCAAGAATGGAAAGACTTAATTGAAGGGATTTCCTTTATCATGCCGATTTCCTTTATCAGAATCAAATGCATAAGTGTTTTTGAATGTTCAAGTTAATAAAATTAGAAAAGGAAAATATAATATTTAGCCAATGAAAATAATGTTATATCACCCTTAATAAATAGAGAATATTTATATGGATATTTAAGAGTGTGTAAGATAACGTTACTTGTTCTTTTCTTGTGAGAATTCTTTGAATGTTTAGGCTCTCATTTCGCCGTAAACCCAAAAGGAGTTTACATCATGCCTACGGGCTTTCTAACTAGCTCAGGTTGCTTGTTTACATTGTTATCTATAATGGCAAATAAAGAAAGTAGGCAATAAACTAGATCGGATCTAAGCTCTAAAGGTCCAAGTTGATCTAAAAAACATTTAGATTTAGTCATGCTTAAAACTAATCAGATCTAACTACCCAAACTTGAAATTTAATTGAGTTTGAAAAGTTTTGTCATATCCGGATTCAATTCTGATTTTAAAATAGGCTGAATTGGATCGGATTCAGTTGGATCACTTGCCTGATACAAGTGTTGCTACTTCAAGTAGATCTGAGAGCTCCAGCATTATTCACATCCATCCATGGGTGAGCAGCAGTAAATCAGGAACTGTCATTTGCACACCTCTTTCCAATTTGCCGTTTATAGAAACTCAAGTCAACGGTCTTCCTCGGTCTCCTATGTGCTTGCTCCACAGAAGGATGTGTTGTGTAAAGAGACAAATCATGTTCCCTCAGCGTTATTGCATTTGCATAGTTTCACTAAACGTGTTCCTCCATTAACGCCAATACTAATCGTGGAGATTTGAGCATTTCTCTGTGGTCCCCGCATCGCAACTTATACACGGAGGACGAAGCTCACCACCCCATCGCTTGACAAGATATAAAGCATACTGTTTTGATGGGTCTCGTGTTTCAGGGCTTAATGGCTAAGTTGTGGGGTAATGCGACTCTTCTTGTTCTTGCTATGCTGCTACATTCTCTTCTCCATTTTACTACTGCTAAAACCAACGTAGGTTTTCCTCATCTTTCTTCTACTACTCAAGATCAGTTATGTTTGTATATTAATCTTGTTTTGATCTTTGTAGGTTTACATAGTCTACATGGGAGATAGGCGCTACGACGAGCCAGAGTTGGTCCAGGAGTCCCACCGTGAGTTGCTTTCAGACATTGTTGGAAGGTATGTTTTCTTGCTTTCATGGTTTTTAGGACTTTAGGAGCTTTATTTACACCCATCTTCTTAGATTTTTAGTTCAAGTAACAAGATAGGTTGAATTCATATTACTGTGTCCTTAAAGTTTGTTAAACTTATTCACTGATTACTTGTTTGATCCAATGAATTACAAAGCTCTCAGATGAAAATAAATGAATAGTTATGTATTAAGATAATATATATTATACTATTAAGCAGAGACGGATATGGTGAGTTGTGATGATGGTAATGGCTCATAAATTGAATGTTAGTGAATGAAGTTCTATGAGTTTTGGTCGTTTGACAGTA
This sequence comes from Erythroxylum shatona, assembly GCA_027568895.1. NCBI lineage: Eukaryota > Viridiplantae > Streptophyta > Magnoliopsida > Malpighiales > Erythroxylaceae > Erythroxylum > Erythroxylum shatona. The sequence goes on from JAOSBK010000206.1 coordinate 43,680,551, forward strand.
AAGAAGCTGCCAAGGAATCGATTCTCTACAGCTACAAGCATGGGTTTTCTGGATTTGCTGCAGTCTTGACCAAGTCTCAAGCCAAGTATATTGCAGGTGTCATAATGTTGGTGAACTGTGAACTCCACTTGTTTAGCACAATCTGTTACTTGTAGAAAGTTGCATTCATTTCTCCGTTTATCGGTGTGTTCCTGCAGACTTTCCTGGAGTTGTTGGAGTAATTAGGAATAGAATTCTTAGTCCTCAAACAACTAGAAGCTGGGACTTCCTGCAAGTACAGCCTGAAATTGCCAATGGAATCCTTTCAAAGAGTAAATCTGGAGCTGGGTCGATCATCGGCGTCATGGATACAGGTTGGTGAGATGATTGTATAGTTCTTCCTTGTATGGACAGGTCACTAATTTTCTTTTTGCACATTTCGCTATATAGGCGTATGGCCAGAATCAAAGAGCTTCAGCGATGACTTCATGGGGGAGGTACCTTCTCGTTGGAAAGGGATATGCCAAGAAGGAGAAAGATTTAATCACTCTCATTGCAACAGGTTTAGTTAGTGATCTCTGATTACATTGTCGTTTATAAATGCTATCCTACCATATTTCACCTTTAGTTGACCGGACTAGAACTAGTCAGAGTTTGTAACTTGTTATAGGATCTCATATGCAATAAACCTTTTAAATCGAAAGAAAATTCTGTCAACTGTGCTTGCACGTCTCTGTTCCTGGTCAAAGCTCACTTCCACTAGGATTTCGAAAATTGAGGGTTGAACTCATTCCATCAGTAGTCAAAACTCAAATCTACTCTTTGTATTTACTGCTTGTTACTTTTGAGCAGGAAGCTTATTGGTGCACGATGGTACCTTAAAGGTTATGAAGCTGAATTTGGAAAGCTGAATACAAGTGGTGGGATTGAGTTCTTATCTCCTCGAGATGCTGCAGGTCATGGTACTCATACATCATCTACTGCTGCCGGTGGACTGGTTGAAAATGCCAGCTTTCTGGGTTTAGCTAAAGGGCTGGCAAGAGGGGGTGCTTCATCGGCTTGGCTAGCTATTTATAAGGTATGTTGGGCTACCGGTGGCTGCAGCTCAGCTGATCTTCTTGCTGCAATTGATGATGCAATCCTTGATGGTGTCAATGTGCTTTCAATGTCTCTTGGCTCAGCACCTCCACTGGCTACTTATGTGGATGATGCCTTAGCTATCGGCTCATTCCATGCAGTAGCCAATGGAATATCTGTTGTGTGCTCTGGCGGTAATTCTGGTCCTTATCCTCAAACGGTCATAAATACAGCTCCTTGGATTATTACAGTTGCAGCAAGCACCATTGATCGGGCTTTTCCCACAACAATCACCATGGGGAACAATCTAACTGTAGTGGTACTTTTCTGATCTTCCTTCGGCCACAGTAAAGCTTTGCTAACTCCATTTACAGTAGAATCGACTGGAAGAACTTTTGAACTTGCAAAATTTGTTAATGTATATCTTTGTTTTATAGACCTGGAAATGAATTTTAACTTCTCAAACAGGGTCAGGGTCTGTATACAGGGAAGAATGTATACACATTTCACCCTATCGTTTATGGTGAAGATATTGTTGCTTCTGGTGAAGATGAAGAAAAAGCAAGGTATGAACTATGCACAAAATTACAAATTTTCTTCAAAATCTACAGAAGATTTAAAAGGATGTGCATATCCTGACGATATACTTTTAGCAGAAGTTGTGACTCGGGAACCTTAAATGCAACTTTAGCCAGAGGAAAAGTAATTCTGTGTTTCCAGTCACGGTCACAGAGATCAAGTATGATTGCTAGGCAAACGGTATTAGATGTTCAGGGTATTGGTGTTATATTTGCTCAATTTCCCACCAAAGATGTTTCTGTATCCCTGGATATTCCGTGTGTCCAGGTGGATTTTGTCATTGGAACATCACTTCTCACGTACATGGCGGGAAACAGGTAAATCAACGTAGTGGACTTTTGGTTAGTGGTTGTCGCTCATTGTAGCTTTCAACATATTGGTCTTGGTTATTGTCATTAATGTTTGCATATAATGAAGCGTCAGAAACAAATCCTTGAATGTGATTTTATTTACTGCATTTTCATAAAATTTGGTGTTTCTACCAAGAACTAAGCTGATTAATTGTCTTTCTTTAACTGATGAAACATCTTATGTGACAGTAACCCTGTTGTGAAGTTTGGCTTCCCAAAAACAACTATCAGACAGCAGATATCCCCTGAAGTTGCATTCTTCTCCTCAAGAGGACCGAGTTCGCTCTCTCCTGCTGTATTGAAGGTGCGGCTTTTGTTTTGAAAAGCTTAAGTGTTTTTTTTTAATTTTTTGGTTATTAACATTAACATGCTCGGTGTCTCCTGCAGCCTGACATTGCTGCTCCTGGGGTGAATATATTGGCATCCTGGTCCCCTGCTGCTTCTGATATGACAACCAGTGGAGAAGCACCACTAACTTTCCAGATTGAATCAGGAACGTCCATGTCTTGCCCTCATGTGTCTGGCATAGTTGCCCTAATTAAAGCTATTCATCCGAAATGGAGCCCTGCTGCAATAAAATCTGCCCTGGTGACAACAGGTTAGAAAAGCCTTAATTACTAACTATCGGCTGCGATCAGAAGAAAAGCCTTAATTACTGACTACAGAATTTTGCTCAGCTTCTGTACTTGACAAGTACAGCCAGAACACTGTCGCCCAGGGAGCTCCACATAAACAGGCTGATCCATTTGATTATGGAGGGGGTCATGTCGATCCTAATCGGGCAATAGAACCTGGTCTAGTATATGACATGGGGAAATCAGATTATACCCGTTTTCTGTGTGCCATGGGATACAATAACTCTGCTATCAGCTTAATGACTCTATCTCCAACCGTGTGCAAGAAATCGACCAACTTCTTAGTAAATCTTAACCTACCTGCCATCACCATTCCGGAGCTGAAGCAAAAATTAACTGTATCAAGAACTGTGACAAATGTTGGTCCAGTTAGTTCCATCTACGTTGCTCGTGTTCAACCTCCTGCTGGCACTTATGTTAGAGTTGAGCCATCAATTTTATCATTCAATTCCACTATAAAAAAGCTCAAATTCAAGGTAACATTTTGGTCACAGATAAGGATTCAGGGAAGATATTCCTTCGGAAATCTGTTTTGGGAAGATGGCCTGCACGTAGTTAGAACACCTCTGATAGTTAGAATAGTACTCGATGATTTCTACTCAGAGACATGATTAGAAGTTATTGAGCTTGCATCGCATCACATGATTGGACTTGCTCTTTGTTGCAATGTTGTTCATGACTAAGAGTTATTTTGAGATAATAAAAGGCTGATTCAAATGCTACAGCTTCGTAAACGGTTCTTAAATTTGGAGGCCTGGATTTGTAGGAGTAACAATATCAACCCAACCCATGTCAATCAGAATGGAAAAACGACATGATAATACATTGTCGATGTAACCCATCACAGCAAACATGATCGGAATATACTTCACAAAAGCCAATGAATCGAACAAAGCATCTGCTACAAGTTATAGTCATATTTTGGCTGTGTCTGAGACATGGTATGCTGTCATAGAAATAAGCAATTTCCTCCTCCTGTAAGAACCTTCCAAAAGCAGGAATGTTGGCCTCAAAACCTAACTCAGCCAAAATTTTCCTCTCTACAAAAGTCTGCTCTCCTTGGCGTAAAACCCACCGAAATTCCTGAGTAGTACGAATAGGATCGAGGACTGCAACTTCTTTTCAGAAAAAGCATCCCGAATTTGGCTACAAAGTGTGCAGCTAATAGCCAAATCATCGAAGGTGGAGACCAACTTTCCGTAAAGGATTAGGACCGAAAGGAAATTGTCAAATTACTGGAAAGTGTTTGGTGCCAGCTTTTATTACTATTATTATTTTGTCCTTTGCTTTGTAACTATCTTTCTTCTCTGAACAAAAAAGCTGCACAGAACTGTTGCGAAGGTTACAACTTCTTTCTATCTTTTTTTTTTTTTTTTTTGATTATATTAGGTATTCTGATTTAATTAGACTAATTCTAAGCTCCTACGATCCCACCTCAAGAGTCTAAAGGATGTAAATATGGAACTCCAAGATTCCTCAGGTTCCTACGTAGCCTGTACACTTCTGCACACAAGGAGTCTTCACACACTCTAAATTATTCAGCTGATGATTAATCACTGACTCTTCCCACAACTTCTTTCTCTTTCAAAGGACAGGTGAACTAAAGCAGAAGCTTACCTTACTCTGAGTATACCTGACTACTGAATTATTGTTCATTTTTATTAAAGATATTTTCCAACTCTCTATTTCAAATCTGCTTATCGGATATAGTTTCTTAACAAAGGGCAACTGCAACAATCGTGCGTGGTCTCTGATTCTGAGGTCAATTAAAAAATATCAGATAATAGTCTTCTTCTGAACGGACCTGATCACTCATTATTCTGTGGTCTGGTCATGTCAAGGCAAGTGCTTCATTTGGACCTTTAAATTGAGAAAACATACATTTATTACAAGGACGTGAGCTGGATTAGGTGGTTCTTAGGTGAACCACCAATCCATGCAGTCTCACCTGGATCTGCACAATCAAGCATACATTATTCAACACAAACACGCTCTACTGACATATCAAGTCAACAGATGCGGCTCTCCATCTCACTTCCCGATTTCATCACGCGTTGTTGTGTCTAAGCTCTAAAACATCAATTAGTTTGAATTCCCCAATGCTCCTTCTTCTTAAACTGAATTAATTCTCTTAGTATACATATTAAAACTTCTTTTTATAGGACTAAGAAGGAATGATTTGTATATAAAGGGACTCATATTTTAAATTAAATGGGTACATACGAGTAAGGTTGCGTAATACCGAACGCTCCATTGTTAGAAAAATATCTTAACCAAAACCATAGGTGATTCTTTCCAGCGTCTTTAACCAGAAAAGAATCCTTCCTCCCTTCCCCCTTCTGGTCATTCAAGAACATGGCCTACAATTAACAACAAAAATCAGCCACCATGAGAACAAAAAAAATCCTGCTGTGTGTTGCTGAAGTGAATTGCGGGGGACAAGTTGTGACCACATAACATTATAGTGGTTGTAATTATTCATCTACAAGTTGGTGTTTACCAAATCAAATTAATAGTTGTTAGGCCACTTTATACGAGTTAGTTAGGCACTTTGATTGCTCACCTCATTTCTTGGTCTATGAATCATCAAGACTTCAAATTTCACAAAGTTTATAGAATTATTATTGAAAAACTTTCTTCAGGATAGACATGTTGTTTTGCTGATCCAGCGCAAATTCTCTACTTTTGATATTTCTGGTACAAGCACGAAACCTTTAATTACTGTTACACTGTGGCTGCTCCTTAGCTTCGTCACATGCATAACATTATTTGTATGGGTCCAATTAAAAAAACAATATTGTATGAGAAAGGTATTTGACAATGTTAGAAATTCGATTAACACAAGCTTTGGCCTTTTCTAATCGGAGTCGTCAAATTTAAATTCGAATGAATGTTAAGATTCGAGTTAATGTTTTAAAAACAAAATTAAATCATTAAGATAAGAGATTTAAAGTTTAAAAGGTTTAACTGATATTATTGAATAAAATTACAAAATTTAATATATAGTTGAAAAAGAGTACTCTTATATACGGAGACTTTGAAGTTTAATTATAAAAGAAGATTGTTAGATAAAAATTAATTGATTTATTTTAATTTTTAAGAACTTATTATGGAATCAATTAATTAACGAATTAATCTATTTTTTAAAATGAAAGTTATTAAAATCAATTAACTTAAATCAAAAAATTAAAAAGTTTAAGAATTTAGTGAAAATAAATAAAGATTATTTTGTTGTTGTTATTATCTATCTTTGATTCATCTTTTGATTTTTCAACTTGAAATTGTTTCTATAAAATTAGGTAAAAAAAAAAAAAAAGGCGACGCAATCAACGGAATACCAATTTTGTAAATAACTTGGTAAAGAGGGGCAAATTTTCAGAAGGAAATGAAGAGCATGTGTTCGTTATTTGCTTTGAAGCATTATTGGCGCCACGTGACGTGCCACCGCAAGCCAGAGTGATATGGGCTGCTCCTCACTACTTTTTTATTATTGTGAGGAAATTTCCTTTTACAAATATATTAAATATTTTTTTAAAACATTAGATTAATTTTAAATTGCGAGCAGCCCTCTTTGCCTCCTATTCCTATTCAAACGTGGTGCAAAAGGGCATCGGGATTGGAGAAATTGTATTAGCTGGAGGCATGTGTTTATACGTTATATTAGAAAGAAAGAAAATAAGACAAAGACTTGGTTAATGGTCTAAGGGTGAAAAGTTCCAACTTCCAAGTGGATTTGCTTTGAACTGGCAAACCAGTAATGACCCAAGAATAGTCAGCTCCTAACTTCACCGAAATGACATTTAAGATGTATTTGAAAAGTTTGAAACTTTGTTGAGGTTTAAATTCAAAAAAAAAAGTTAGAAAAGTCTATTATTGATATAGAGATAGGCGGAGAGTGATATAAAGGAAACAGGAAAGAAAGGAAGATAAAGATAAACCATTAACTACGCACCAGTTTCGCCAACAAACCAGCCTTCATTTCAGTGCTTTCCAACCAAACTCTAAATTTCACCTATCTCTCTATCTTTTTGCACACTTGTTGCTCTTCATGTTTTATCAGGTAGGAATTCGCAGAAGGACTTTGATATGGAAAATTCATAATAGAATCAAAGAAGTTGAAATTTTTTGAGGTTTTTCTTGTTACTGTTTGTGATATGTGTTGAAACCTTTTGGTGGTTGGATTTGGATATAGAATATGGAGTCTCGCATGGAAGCTATTGCCTTGAAGTCGAGTTTCCGGGGAGAATTGTCCAGAGAATTGCGTACACAGGCCATTTTGGACGATTTATCGTGTTTGAATGCAACTTCAGGAGGTGTTTTCCCAGCAGAGGATTTTTCTGTGGACTGTTTCTTCGATTTCTCAGAAGGTGAATGTGAAGATGACGTTTTTCAAGAACATGAAACGGAGGAACAAGTGGAAGAAGAAAAAGACTCTATTTCTGACTCTGTTTCCTCTCAAGAACGTTCAGAAGATGACAACTCCAACTCCTGTAGCTTTTCTGATTCTCTGTTCAATGACGAACTTCCTGTGCCTGTAAGTTTCTTTCTCATTCGTATGGGTTTTACGTTTTCGCCTTCTAAAACATGAGAATTATCAAAGAAAAGTTGCAACTTGGCTTAAAACTCAAGAGAAATTCTTGGAAAGCAATATTGAGGATTCTTCCGTACCAATTTTTTTTGGTTCTCTGTTCCTTTTAAGTGTTAAACCTTAAAAACCCATGTTTTGTTTTCCACAGGTTGATGATTTAGCGGACCTTGAATGGGTGTCTCAGTTTGTGGACGATTCTTTATCAGAAATACCTGTTTTGTACCCTTTTGGTGAAGACAAAGCACAAAGCTTTGCAAAAAACAGGTTTCAGCAAGACCTCAAACCGGGTTTGACCAGAACTCCTTGTCTTTTCCCATATCTGGTTCCGGCCAAAGCAAGAACAAAACGTTCGGGAGGCACCGGACGGGGCTGGTCTGGAGGGTCATCGTTGACGGAGTCTTCGTCGTCGTCGTCGTCAACGTCGTCGTCGGCTTCAACGCCATATGTTACCCTCACCAACGCGGACATAAAGGTTGACTCGTCAAATGATGTGGTTGAGCCGCCGCTGAAAAAACAAAAGAGAGGACCAGCGGTTCAACCCGGTCAACTTTCCGGTTCAACACAGTTTCAACGACGGTGCAGTCACTGTCAGGTCCAAAAGACCCCACAGTGGAGAACCGGCCCGTTGGGAGCCAAGACACTTTGCAATGCTTGTGGGGTGCGGTACAAGTCCGGTCGGCTCTTTCCCGAGTATCGACCAGCTTGTAGCCCAACCTTTTCGGGTGACATTCACTCCAATAGCCACCGGAAAGTTTTGGAAATTAGGAAGAAAAGAGAAATGACTGGTCCGGGATCCGATCTAAACCAGATGGTTTCAAGTTTTTAAAAGTTTCTTAGAGTCAGATCTCAGAAGTAGGTTGAACCGGGAACCGGGTTAGTGGTTCAGTTTGTAGGACTTAGACTTGTTACGCGTTATACGAGGTTGTATTCTTATGCTAGATAGATCCGATTTGTAGTTTTTTTTAATAATTATTTCTTAAGTTATTTTTTTAACTATTTGTTTTATGGGGCTAATTAAGATAGGGTTTGATGTTGTTATAGGAAAGTGGAGTTTAAAACTAAGGCTGTTTAGTAGATGCTAATTAATGAAATGAAATAGAATAGAATATAAAAAATAGTTTTTAATGAAATAAAATATAATATAATAACAATTTATTTAGGAAGGATGTAAAAGTTTATAATAAAATATAGTAAAATGTTATTTAGAAGATTAGATTATTATATTTTCAGTATTAAAATGATTATTATAAGAAGTTTAATGCTATAATTTTAAAATAAAAATTATGTCTAATTAAAAAATTACGTTTAAGTTGGTAAATAATTTTTATATATTTTTATTTTAAAATAATAAAAGTTTTATTATTTATTATTAATTATATACAATTTACTATTAATTATATACAACTTATTATTAATTATTTAATATATTTATTTTATTTTATTATATGTGATTTATATTTTAAAATTATTATTTTTTGTTTATAGAGAAATGTACATAAATAATTAAAAGAAAATTTTTATGTATTTTTTATTTTTATTCATAAAAATTTTATTATATTATTAATTATAAATAATTTATTGTTAATAATATAAAAATAACATTAGTAAGGTAAGGAGAAATAATATAAAATATTATTAGTTATATATAATTTTTATTGACTGTAATAAATGAGTACGAAGAAAAAAAGGAGGTTAAGATTAGAAGAAATAGTTAATATTAATACATATTTATTAATTTATATTTTATCCTAAATTTTTTAAATTTGAGATTTCTTATTTTTATTATTTAGGATGTAATAAAATGTAGCATAAATTTTTTTATTTATTATAAAACACTTAATTAAATAAAAGAAGTGTGTTGACTTTTGGTTCTATTACCACCCTCTGAACTAATCACGCCGAAGATTTTGCAGCTGTCTCCCTGATTGAATGAGTAATTGTCGTCTTATATTTCAATTAATAGAATCTGGAAGAGATGGATCATCTCACAGTTTGGGTCTCTATGGATTTGATTTGCCTTTTCATTCATCTCTGAAAATTAAATAAACGGGAATGGTAAGAGCCGGCCCGGAAGTGCCATGTGGAGGTGGAAAGAGGGGATTGGGTCGCTATGATAATGAAAGTGGGATGGCTACGAGTGGCAAAGACCAAAGCACTAAACAAAGTCAAATTATGTGGGTGTAATGTATATATATATATAAATATACGTCTCAATAATGAACCGAAGCTACGGGGAAAAAGACGTTAAGGCTGGTGTGGTGGCTGCATTTACAAGTGGAGTGGAGGCCTCTTTTTATGCAGACCAGATAGATTCGACTCTTCTTTGGAGGAATATGAGCTAAAATATCTTGTACCTGTTGCCTTTTTAAAAGACAACTGGGGCAACCGGTCTGCCTGATCATTTGAACTGGCGTAATTGACTCGATAGAGAAGAATACAGGAAACATGCTCCCTTTCAACACTGGGATCACACACGCTTCCGCCTCCTTTCGTTAACAACAATCAGCCATTTTTTTTAGCTGATTTGTTGTTTTCGGTAAATATGAAAACGCTTCTATATTTTCTACCACCAGCTAAAATTTTAAATTTTAATTCTTATTTAACCCTTTTTTCCCCCTTGCTTTAAAGATTGTTAGTTATCATCTCTTTTTTGCACTTTCTGTGTGTAACGAAAGGTCATAAAATTTATTGTTGAAATATAACCATATGGGCACAGGAGCATCTTGTAGCTTCTCATATAATCAGGTGTAGGCAGTACTAGGTTAAAAATAAAATGTTGACTTTAATCGAAAATAAAAATAGAAAGAATTGTATAAATTTCTCATAGCTAATGAAACAATACAGGTAAATATTGCTTGTCTAAATAACTTGAAATGAATGCCCTATAAAAACTAAAACAAAGAAAAATACAATAATTCTATTTCATACAGTAGTACAAAATATACACGGACGTTAATTCCTTATCATTATCATACCCCGAAGTGTCGCAGTACAGGTGAATATTGCTTGTCTAAATAACTTAAAATAAACGTCCTATAAAAACTAAAACAAAGAAGAATACAATAATTATATTTCATAAAGTAGTACAAATATACACAAATGTTAATTCCTTATCATCATCATTATCATTATTATATCCCGAAGTGCCCCAGTGAAGTAAGATCTTGGAGAGTCTGATAGTACGCACTCTTACTCCTATATAATAGAGAGGTTATTTCCGATAGACCCATATGCAGATGTGACAGGATAATAATGATGTAGGTTAAAAGAGTAAATATGTAAAAACTGGCAGTGTATATATATACATGATGGTGACTATAAAAGATCGATTTTTTTCGTTGTTAGTTGCGTTATGAGTCTTCACTGAGCGGCTTTGAGAATACGACAATCCTACGATTTATACGTCCATAGCAGGACTCTTTCCACCTAAATATACACATTTTTGCTACCAACAACTGTCGTATATGTCTACATTTAGTAAGCCATCACTCTGCATCATATAACATGGTTGGCCGAATCATCATTCTATAGAACTTCCCTTTGAATTTTAAAGGAACCTTTTTATCACACAAAACACCTAATGCACTCTGCCATTTGACCCACCCAGATCTAATACGATGTACTATATTGTTATCGATACTACTATCTCTCTGAATGATGGATTCGATGTAATTAAAACTCGATTTCTATAGTATGATGTCAGTATCAATTGCTACTGCCGCCTCTTGTAGCATTTGGCTACCAGAAAAGTTGCATTCTAAATACTCCGCCTTAGACCTACTCATTTTAAAACCTTTCGATTCTAACGCTTATTTTCAACGTTCTAACTTGGCGTTGACCCCCTCTTTGGTCTCATCCACCAGAACAATATCGTCCGCAAATAACATACGCCTAGATATCTCTCCTTGAATATGTTTGGTAAGTTCATCTAATACTAATGTGAACAAAAAAGGGCTTAAAGCCGAGTCTTGGTGTAGTCCAACACCAATAGAGAACGCTTCCGTGTCGCCTTCTATCATCCTTACGCTAGTCAATGCTCCTTCATACATATCCTTAATCACTCTGATATAAATCCTAGGAATGCCCTTTGCCTCCAAACACCTCCATATGAGTTCTCTAGGAACCCTGTCATATGCTTTCTCCAAATCTACAAAAACTATATGCAAATCCCGTT
>JAOSBK010000206.1:43699792-43715798 GCA_027568895.1 Erythroxylum shatona
AGTTTTTGTAATTAATTATTTAGTTAAATTTATATTGTAATTTTTTATTTTTAATTTTAAAATAAAATAAATATTTTTATTACTAATAATAAATAAACATTAAATTAAACTTAAAAATTATTTTATTTAAATTTATTTTAATCTTTTATATAATATTTATTAATAAAGTATTAATAAAAAATAATTGAAAATTTATTATTTATAAACTAACATTTATTATATATATTTTTAATTATTAAATCAAATTTTATTTGAAATTTATATATTTTAAATTTATTTATATATAATTATTAAATTAATTATATATATTAAATTAAATTACAAAATAAATTAAGATATTTATAATTTTAGTAATAATTAATTTTAATCAATTAAATATACAATATATTTAATTGATGGTAAATTAAATAATATATAGTTTTGCTTCATGTTTCAATTTTACTTGGTTATTTCTTTATCACGAACTCTTGTTGTAAATTATAATAATTTGAGAGTTAAAGATATTAATTGTTTTTTAAATATTTTGATGTAATTATTATTTATTATATAATGAAAATTGAAATTATAATATCTTAAATATTTTGTATTGTTTTTAATTTTATATTTGAATGATAATAATTGTCTTTTTTCATAAAATTGTGATTATTATTTATATGTGAAATATCTGAAGATTATTGTTATTTTATATTAATTGTAATTATTATTTATTATTATAATTTTTTAAAATATGGTTAAAAATATATAGTACAATTGTACAATATGACAATGAACTATTTTGTAATTTAAAAAAATAAGCGACTATTTCATAAATTTAAAAAATTACTCAAAATAGTATCCGATATTAATCAATACCGGTATAGTACCATACCAAAACTTAATTTGATATTAAATTCGGTACATTATTTACATCACTGTCAAAAACCCGTAATCTTCTAGCCTAGGGGCACCCGTGTTTCTGATTCATCTGTTTGATGTCATTTATAAGTCTGATGTGCCTAGTTACACAAAGTCCTAAGCAATCTCCACGTGAAGCTAGTTAGTCTCCATTCAATTTGCTTGTGATTTTGTTAAGAGTATATCTATAATGTCCATGCCATTAAGAAATCTGCCTTGTTAATTGATCATTATTAAAGACTTTCAAAAAGAAAAAAGATTTTAAAGGACAATCTATATTACGTATGACATAATTTCATAAGCAACATTATTTGGACTAATCACTAAATAGCTAAAATCAAAGGTGTAAGTAGAAAATCAGTTTTTAATTAAAGATAAACTCTAAATTACTAATTACATAGCAAAAAATTTCAATCTTTAAACATTTTATCTTATAAATATTATATTTGTATAATTTAAATTATTAATTAACATTTTCAAATTATTTTTAATTTATAAGAAAGTATTTATAATAAAATATTTAGTTTATGTTTTCAATATTTTATCTAATGATCATATTAGACTCGCTTCAACCCAATTGATTTTGATTCCATTGATTAAATCTTAAAATTATTCTGAACATTGATTACTCGATTACGACATAAGTCTGAAGGTGAGACCTTGTACTGATGCTTGTGCTAAAGATAATGTTGTATATACTATGATGTTTGTTAGGAATTTAGACCTTCCAAACCCACACCAAGGATATTTAATAGACAAAAATATCAGAAAATAACAATACAAGAGAATTTACGTGGAAACTCCCAAACCAGAGAAAAACCACGGACACCGAGAAGAAAATTCACTATGTGAAAAATTCTTACAATCACAATTTTTCCTCTCACCCAATCCCCCAATACACCAACACACTCACAAAGAAATAAACAAGACAAACTCTCCAACTCTCACCTCAAAAGAGGAATTTAACTAGAGTCAAATTTGTACTACAAATCTTTGACTTTAGTTGGTGTACTAAACAAGGAGATAGCCACCTCCTTATATAGGTAAGAGATTTGTCTCAATTGTTGTCCCCAACCAATATGGGACAACAAAGGAGCCAAATCTCAACACTCATGAGTGTACTAAAGTGCCCAGATAGAGAAACTTACACTATCATTTTTACAAGATCAGTGCAAACACAAGTGAAATTTTTTAAAAAAGAAACTTATAGCTCGTTGGGATCCAAAAGGTGTATGGCAAGCCACTCGCCATGTTGGGATACAGAAAGGTATATGGCAAGTCACTTGCCTCTTTTCCGTCTCCTTCCGAGTTACCGTACTTCACAGTAAGATTCACGAAAATCAGTTACTTACCATATCGTCGTCGAAGGCGCGAAGCTAGTAGAAGCACTCCTCAGATAACGAAATTTGGGTAGAATATTTTATCATTATCATATCTCAGAAAAATTGTGATTAAAATGTTTGGATGTATCATCATTATTATTATTATCACATGTTCTATGTGTTTATTATAATTGTAAATTTAATTTTTGTAGAATTAAATATCTAAAATTTAAATTCTTATAAGAATATTTAACGAAATACTAAAATATATAACATTTATGCCCTTATAATTTTTTTTAAAGTCATATTCTTATAATTATTTTACAAATAAATAGGTAATAATAAAAAATAATTTTATCAAACATCTTTAACAAATAATTAATACAATTCACTAATCAAATCAGCTGATATAATTAACTACCATAACTAATAATTGATTGCCAAACAAAGCCCTCTACTCTTTAGCCATCACACACTTCTCTTTTAATTCTACGGGTTAAAATTTTATAACAAACCCCATCGTTACAACCTTGTTATTTATGAAACATGAGCAGGGAAGTCCTTTTATTTTCTGTAGATCACTTTAGAAAAGAAAGAACGTTAGTGCTCAGGGAAGACTAGATGATGAAAGTAACGATTATCCCGAAGGGTTCTCTCCAATCATGGAACGCCTTCATCACATTTCTCCTTACAGGAGCCAGTCAATATATATGTATGTATATCATCCACGATATGATGTCCATCCCATATGATAACACCACAAAACAATTTGTGCTGCCAAATTCCATAGTTATCTGTGACTATAAAACATTGAAAGATTATTCCAAGTCATACTTCCAATAAAATTACTGTACAGATTTAAACTGCTCTATGTTGCCCAAAATTCCTACCGCCTAATTATGCAAATAATCACAAGCAGCACCCTTTTTGCAATGCCCATTTTCATGGAATTTGCACACTCTCTGTCCTTTAAAGGAGGGCCTGGAAGACTCTCCTCCTCTGCTAAACGAGGGTTGCCTATTCCATGGTTTACTCCCATGACTAGAATCACCACCCTGAGAACTTCTCTCTCTCTGGCTGGACAATCTGTCTCCACTTTGATTCTGTTCAGTTGCCCACCCACTTAAGTTTCCACTAGGAGCTGCCCAACCAGGATTTGCATTCCCAGAACGTGATCCTTGACCTGGTGCAACCCATCCTGCATTTACACTTACGGGTGCCGGCACTTGACCTGGTGGTGCCCAACCTGGAAAGGAATTCCCAGGTGCTTGCCCTTGAATAGGAGCAGTCCAACCCAAATTTGCAGATCCAGACCCTTGACCTTGCCTAGGTGCAACCCAACCTTGGTTAGCATTTCCAGGTCCAGGCACATGGGCAGGTGCAACCCATCCATGATTTGAATTTGCAGGTACAGGCCCACCCCAAGCCACATTGGGATTTCCAGGAACTGGACCCCAGCCAGTGTTTTGATTGTCTGTCCCTTGTCTCGGTGTTGGGCTTTGATTTTCTGTCATATTCATGCCCCATGGAACATTTAGTGGAGGAGCCGCAGGCTGAAGATTTGATTGTCTAAGTGCTGAATTTTTCCAAGCATCCGACAGCACCAAATTTGAAGTGCCCGGGATAACAGAAGCAGCAGTATGATTTCCTGGATTCAAGGATGACGCAGAATTATGGAGGGAGGTTGGTGCATCACGCCAGTTGCCATATGCACTAGGTTGGGTGGGCATAGGGATTGAGTTAATTGGATCTAGCTTCTGGGAAGAGGAAGCTTCCCATGCTTGAGATCCATTTCCAGGTACAGCGCTTGAACTATTCATTCCTGAATTTGCAAGGATACCAGACATCCATCCTTGAGATCCGGCAGGAATATTACCATTCACAGGTTGAACCAAGTTGTGGAGACTTTTCATATCAATAGTTGCACTAACAGAACCACTGGAAATAGCAGTTGGAAGCATATGAGAATTGAGATGTAACCCAGGGGATTCACCAGAAACTGTTGATTGAGAATGCATTTGAGATACATTTGCATTACCCAAATGCATACCTGCTTCTGGCTTTGGAACTGAACTAATTGTATGTGAGATATTTGTGCCATCTACATGGTCACGTATCTCTACATGCCCACTTATCTTTGTTGATGATGTCTGTGGAGTACCATTGTGAGATAATTGGACATTATCTGATGATACTACTGCATGATGGTGTAACTCGTTGTTTCCTGCTGAAAATCGATTAGCTTCAAAGAGAGGTCTAGGAGATTGAGCCTGAGTGGGTGACCACTTGCTTTCATAAGCTTGGCCCTTTTTCCCACTGGGAGCTTGTGCCGGAGTAGGAGAAGGAAGATTTGTATCAGAAGCCCACCTATCTGTGGCATTGTTGGGGACATTAAGGAGAGTTGGAGCAACTCGGGCCATAGAATTAGTGCTTTCAGATTGAGGCTTCAAATTTTCTCCAGAATTGGCAGAATACAAGGATGATGGATGTAAATTCTGCACCAACTGAGTCTTCAAGAGACTGTTATCCACAGATGGAGGCTCTTTCTGAATATTTCCAGATAACGCCTCAGTCAAAAGTATAGAATCATCTTGCTTCTCTGTAGTTCTCCATATCCTCAGGTCAGAAGGGAAATACCCAGTAATACTCCATTTTCTCAGCTGTACCATTGAAAATGGTCCTTGAATTTTTCCAGATGGATCTTTGTAATGCCAAATCTTTTCAGTTTCACTGGTTCTTGAAATAGATTGTGTTGATCCTGAAGGAGGTGCAGGTGAAGTGCTTGGCATAATCTGAGGAGCAGAGTCTGGTTTTAGAACTGAATGAGCACTGTAAGCTTCTGAATTTGGAGAAGTTTTTTGCTTCTCCCAGTTCTCTAGTAGATTTGCTTCTCTTTCCCTCCCTTGATTCCATTGATGGTCATTTACAATCTCATCAGTTCCAACTGCATCTTCCACCCTACTCAGAAAACCTTTATTAGACATGCTTCTGTTTAAATCCCGGTTCATGCTCGTGTAATTCCTTGTTCCAGCCCAAGATTCGTTTGTAGTAAAACCTCCTTTTCTCGGAGAGATCGGTTCTTGTCCTCTTACTCCAGCCCAAGAATCGTTTGTAGTAAAACCTCCTTTTCTTGGAGAAATTGGTTCTTGTCCTCTTACTCCAGCCAAAGAATCATTCATTGTAAAACCTCCTTTCCTAGGAGAAATTGGTTCTTGTCCTCTCCTGCTAAAACTACTGCTTCTAGGTCTAACGTAATTTTCTGCAACACCAAGAAATAAGATAAAGTTGAATGACCCAGAATTTGATACAATGAACTATAAAGAACTCAGTAACGGAATCAAGCAAATGAGACCTTGTCCCTTGTCATCATTTTCTCCATCTTCTTCAGATTCATAGCTTGGGTCCATTTTTGGATCAGCATGTATTTCAGGAATCTCTTCCAATCTACGATGGCGCTCCTGAGGAGACTTCAAAAGCTGCAATTTCTCCACACATTCTCTGAGCGTAGACAGACGTTAAGGACTACTAAAATAGTTGTATAGAATTGCAAGAATTTCTGAGAAAACATGTGACAAGGAATAAAATTCGGCAATATAAAGGCTTCTGAATTCAGACTTGAAAGCTTTAATTTCCTATCATCTGTATGATTTTGACCATATCTTATCCTAGTTGAAATTTTACTGTAAAAGCCCTATGCTTTATAGGCATACACCAAGAGAGCGCCACAAAAGTCTAGGCGTAGACAAGGATTTGAAGCCAACACAGAACTCACAACAGTCATTCATCTAAATCTATCTCCCCATCCAGTTCACATTTAACGTATAAGAACAAGCTTTGCTGTGATAGAAGTTTCAGAGCTCTACAAGAATTCATACAATGGCAAGATGAATTTAAGCATATCTGTCAAGTCTATTTTTTAATCTAAAGCCGATAATATGCAAGTAGATTGTTCAAGAGGACATAAAGTTGCTAATTTTAAGAAAATCCATAGATTTATAAACTGCTGATATTCCTCAACATGTACTCTAATTTGAATATGGAAAGAATACCAAGTAATATTAGCTTTAATGGCATATATCCTTCAAGATGACAAGAGTCCAAATCATTATATAACTACATAATGGTAACTATTCAAATCTTCAAAAGGATATTCCTTTCTCCGACCCAAATCACTAGCTCGATCTCGAAGATGACTGAGACGAGTAATTTCAGTTTCCAATGCCTGCCACATAGTAAGAGAATCATCAGATATCAACTCAGTTTACATAAAGTGGAGCCTGTTGGAGTGGTCCAGAGGTTTTTTTTTTATTGTTGTTTTGAAAATTTGTATTAGTTCAACAACCAGACAGATGATATACCATCAGCAACACAAAGTTAAACTTCTTATATCATCTTCAACCCATCATTTTGAAATTCAACATTAATTATCACCATGGACGGTTAATATCCTAAGGTTGAGCCTCAAGCATGCAACAGTATAGTTCTATTATACTGTTATATTACTAAGAAGTGATTATCATCCCCATTATTTATGCTCCAAACTTACATCTTCAACTCTCACAGCCTGCAGTGCCATAGCCTTCTCTTGTATGTCCCCCTACGAACAGCACACAATTCAGAATGAAGAACATCCAGTAACTTAACAAAACACTACAAAGTAATGCTGCCTCACCACAGTCAAGCGATTAAGAAGTCCACATTTTATGCTTTGCCGAAGACGCTTGCATTCATCCTAGGACATCAGACAAGATAGTTAACAAGCAGATCCAGCAAAATGAATGCAACCATTCAAGCCAACAGATTCATCAAGTACTGCCACTGGTTTGCAAAATCAATAAAGCTGAACTTTGTCCCTCAATACCAACCCAAACGCAATGTAAGCAATCATTCTAATTTCTACAGAGTAAGACATGCTTTAGACAGTAAGAGAAACAATATAATCATCCCAGTTCTTCACTCTAAATGAAGAGTTATAAAATTACATCAACAAAAGAAATCATGTAAAGACACCAAAAACGACAGAATAAAGAACAAATAAAAGGAAAATGGCTTGTCACCTCAGTAAAATCTTGATTTGAGATTATATCAATTGTCACCACCTCTGTCTTGCTTAGATTTAATATTTCAAGTTGAAAAATGGCTGTTTTTTTGCCAACTCTGTAGGGCTCAGGAGCTTTGCTTGTACCTGCACAAAAATATTAAAATGAATTTATCCTTCTATTACACAATTTTTATACTTCCACAAGGCAATATGAATAGTGCACAAGGCAAACATGAGGGTTTTACCAACAACTTGCACAAGCCTGTACAAATCTTGCTTTTGGGCACTGCCAGAGATTCTTATTCTCACAAAAGCACCAACAACTTTGTCATGAAATGTCTCCATATCTTCAATTAGATTCTCCACCAAACTGCGTTTCAAGTAAATTAAACTGATATTATGCATATCAATAGCTGCATAATCATCAAGGTTTGATTGCAGTCCTCTCCCACCACCCTTTTTCCGTGATTTGCGCTTCTTATCCTTAGTTGACTTCACAGGGGTATCATAGTTCCCATCAGCATCCACCTGATTAGCTTCAGTGTCAACAACACTCCCTTGCTGATCATCCACTTGGGAGTCCTCTTTCCAAAGGAAGTGTGACTCAAGAAGCTTTAACATTTCAAAATGGCCCACGCGTGGCTTCCCAAACAGACTCTGAAGCCTTGAATCACAAATTATTTGACTTTTGCGACGAGGATCACGGAGTTTGTTCCTTTTTATGTATTCCAGCAGGAGAGCTTGTACATCAAATTGAGAACAAACTGACTTGTCGCCATTCCTCATGTGCCCGACAAACTCCAAAAGCTCCTTGGAGGCCCACTGAATTCTTTCATCAGATGTTACCCCTTCAGCTCCACTGCCTGTTGCTGAGTTTGGTAAATTTCCTTCCCTAGAACGAGAATTCATTCGTTTTCTACCCCTTCTTCTTTTAGGGGCTGTCACTTCCATATTAGCAGAACTGTCTGATCCTGACCCTTTGTCATTATGAATGTTATAGACTTCATCTGGTGAATCTTGCATACCCATGTTTATTTCAGGTCCTTTCCATGGGTTTTTAGCTTGAGCAATTTCTTCAGAAGTTAGAGAGAACCTCGCTTTTAGGTCAATCAAGTAATCCTTGAAAAGATACTCCCAGCTGTTTTTGTCATCAAAATTCACATGGCCCTGCCAAATTACAAAAGGACAAGTACATACATCAGAATGAAAGTACACTTACAAAAGTCAAGTCATAATGCAAAACAAAAAAAAAAGTGAGAAAAAATGGATGTGGTAAAATTAAAAGTAGGAAGGCAAAGTAGATTCTCTTCTACAAGTAGAAATATCAAGTGATAAACCACTACAAATTATGCATAAACCAAGCATAAGAACAGGTAGCATCCAGTTAGGAAGGACTTAAGATATTAACAATTGACTGATATAAAGGAGAAGAATGAAATCAGTATAAAGGTAAGTCAACGACCAGAGAGTGGGAAAACTGAAGGGTACAGGATCAATCGGCTAATAGAAAACTAAACTTAACAGTCTCACGAACAAATTCAAACTGTACTGATGAATGCAGATGAACACAACATTGATTGGAGGAGTTGGAGCATCATGAATACAAGAAATTTACATCAGAAACATTCCATGGCCTCAGTTAAAAAGATCGTTCATTGATCACAAGCTTATTTACAACCTGCGTGAAAAATCTAATTTTTTAGTCTCAAAATACTAACTTTTGTGCATTGATCTCCACCATAAAATTTTGGATTTTTATTAGTTAGTTACTTCATTACGCAGTGTTACTGCAATTTAAGAAAGCATCCTTAGAGGCCCTAGAGTAACAAGTATTTATTGTTCACTGATGCTGTGTGTTTCTTTGAAATAATATGATATCACATAATATATTCACCGCTACGATTGGCCATCTGCTGCCACATTAGATCACAGCTTAAACTTCATCCAAAGTTTTGTGTTCCTTCGTTATATAGATTTGTAAAGCAAAGAATTTTATAAGTTGTCCATAATAGAATTTGAGAAAAAGAGCCTGCAAAACAATAATAGCAACAGTAATATGGAGAGATAGAACAGGAACATACCATCTCCTCATTTCCTTGTCCATTCCCTTCAATCAATAGAACAGTTTTCATGCATGTCTCACAGAAGCCTTTATTACCTCTCACACAAAAAATAACAGCATCTTTGATACACCCCTTGCATAAGGAAAATGTACATGTATAACACATGTAATAGGCATTCTTCCCACAGCTGCTGCAAAGGTGCCAACCTAAGTATTGAAAAATATTACCAAGTTGACTTTAGATAAGTTACACACTAAGCAGCCAAAGACGTGAGATACATTGCATAAATTGTAAGACAATAGCTTCAAATAAAGAATGACAAATGAAGAAGCAAAAAGCAAAACATCACACATAAAAGACAACCTCCATAACGCTTAAGTCATCAAGAACACTTATACAAGGAAAAACATGAAATAATTTAAGCATTATTGTTGTATCTGCTTATGTAATGACTACAACGTAAAAGAAAATAACCAATCACCTTCAATTTCAAAAATGTTTCCAGACAACAACTTAAGTCATAAAGTTCCAACAGTGGAGGGCAATGCTGTAAGGCATTACTAAGAAATTCATCCAAATACACCTAGGCCAAGAAAATAAATAACTATATAGTCAGACACATTTAGAAGTTCCTGAAGCTAGAAGCCGGAGTTTAACAAATGTCACAAAAATGTACTTTGCATGGACCACAACCCATTGGGGAATGCACACATGAACTATTTTAGATATCCTTTTGAATTTAATAACTTGCATTCCCCTCTCAGGAGCCTTTTCATTTGCACATTTTGCTTTCCCCCAAAACACTTCTCTAAGTAGTGCAAATCTTTCACTTCTTCTGGAGAAAGAAAAAAAATCCATTCAGAAAAGCAGTTGGCATTAGCAACCCAAATGCCAAATGCCATTGAAATGAGTTTAACTGCATACCCCTCCATTTTCATCCATCCAGACTGCGAGTCAAGTTGTCCCAAAATCCACAGAATAGACAAGTTAACATTCGATAGTGGTTTGACCAAACCCACCAAAGGCTTTACATAAGAATGGAAATTTATAGAGCCAGTGAATTTGCAATCATTAACAATCAGAAAGCATGGAATTAAAGTTGGATAAAAGGCATATAACTACTTGAAGGGATAAAAGTTAATTGATTCGTAGAACTTAGGAATCTCTAGTTGCTTAGAAGTAAACTCCATCACTAATGTTTGTCAAACATTGTCCAATTCTAACTTCAAAATTCTCTCTTTTTAACTTGTGTCCACATTATTTACTTTTTTAGTTAAATGGCCTTTTGCTTTTTCATTATTGTGGTACAGATAACTCTCGAGCTCAAGGATGGGAAAGGACAAGTGGGTAAGAACCTTCTTCCAACCAAAGTGATATGGTCGTGTCTGCAGCCTAATCACATCAAATCCCTAAAGCAAAATGATCTAAGAAAGTGACAAAACCTTACTGCATTTTGATTCTCAACAAAAACTCCAAGATTATACAAGAAAAATAACAGATGTTGAAGCCGGTTGTACAACTTTTGGCATACCCACTGTTATAACTTTGATCCTTAATCATATCCAATAAGCACAAAGTCCAAGTACAATCAACATCGTAGCTCGTAACATGTATAGGAAGCCAATATTAAGATTGTCTTCATGATCTTCAAGACTTCAGTGGCTTCTTCAAGCACCAAAGGTTGATGACTTAGTAATAGAGATTTTTTCCGTCTCTATTTTAATGCAAACATGGTTATTACCAGTCACTGCCATTGGGACTTCAAAAAGTTAATGGAATTTAATTGTTAGATGAAACGTTACACTTGAAACGAGGCACAATAACCCAATATGGTGAGCTTGCAAAATTAAACAGTAGATAAGAGCACCCTGTCCCTTTGCACAAGTCCACTCCTGCAAGATTGCTGTTGTGGACATGAACCCTTTTGTCAAAACAAGAAAAGGCAACAACTTCAATAGTTTACAAGAAATGAAGAAGTAGTCTAGCTGACAAGGGAGTTGAGATTCAATAAGTTCTCAAGGTATCCAATCAGTAATCTTTTGTTGAACTTCTACTTTGAAATCATCAAAGAACATTATTAGTAGCTAATGTTTGATAAAAGAAACTTACAAAATTTACTACCACTAGTACAAATCCCACAAGTATTACTGTTACAAAGGAAAAGAAGAGACTGCTTATGAAACCTAGCATAGACATTGGCAATTTATTATGTAAACTTTAATGCTTATGCATCCTTCCCTAGAAAATAATTTCCCTGGTCTAGTGGAGGCTCAAAAATCCAAAAGGACATAACAGATTAGAACTGAAGTCCAGACAAACAATAAGCTTAATGGTCCATCAACAGTGAAATTCAAAACTTGGGAAAAGAAATGAAAGATTTTAAGAGCCAAAAAACAGAAAACGTGAGTAAAAGACCTTACCACAATTCCATTTCCCCTTAGATTGAAAGAATGCATCATCTCGATTAACACAAGCAGGATGATATGCCTTAGGGCACCCCCTGCAAAGAACCTTAACCGGTCAAGCAAAATGTTGAAAGAATGATAGTATGAACAACAATGCAGAATGCGAATAAGACTACTCCATTGACAGAAATGAAACTAATGGCCGTTTTACCTGCGGTCACAAAGAACAAGAGAACCTCCATCAAAACAAATGAAACAGACATCCTCCCCTGACTTTCTCCTTGAAGGGACTCTAGTAGGAATTTTTGTACTTTTTCCTCTTTTCCTCTTCCTACCAGCACCTTGTCCTATTTCCTCTGTTTCCTCTTCTGCCCCCTCAGTTCCCTCAGCCATTTCTGTCTCCTCCACTTCATTTGTTTTCCCTGCTTCTTCTTGCACTTCCATCTCTTCTCCCACAGCATCCAACTCCATCTCCTCATCCTTATCCATTTCCATCTTTTTAGCATCCCCCTCTGACACTTCAATTTCAGTAAATTGAACCTGCTCCGCTGCATCTCCAGCATCGTCCTCCATCTCATCCAACATCTCTACATTATGTTGATTTGTATCCACTTCAGTCTGCTCTTCCACCACAATCTTGCCGGCCACCTCCTTACTCTGCACATATTCCTCTTTGAATTCCTTCATATTACCTTCCCTACAATAATCAACATCAACCCTATTCCTTTTCTCTGTCAGACATATCTTCTCCACAGTTTCCATTCCATCTGCAATCACTGTCCCCTCTGTTTCATCCATAACACCTGCCTTC
Organism: Erythroxylum shatona; assembly: GCA_027568895.1. Taxonomy (NCBI): domain Eukaryota; kingdom Viridiplantae; phylum Streptophyta; class Magnoliopsida; order Malpighiales; family Erythroxylaceae; genus Erythroxylum; species Erythroxylum shatona. The sequence goes on from JAOSBK010000206.1 coordinate 43,712,329, forward strand.
AGTTTCACTCCAGAGCCCTCCCCCATTTCAATACCCTCATGCTTCATATCCTCTGCTGCGCCAGACACCTCTGCCCCTGTTGCAAACTGCATCTTCTTTTCCTCTTCGGGATCTTCATTTATTCGTCCTACTGTTTCCTCTGTTGAACATGACACCTCTGCCAACACTCCCACCCGCATCTCTTTTTCCTCTTCGTGATCTTCCTCTATCCCTCCCACTTCCTCTTTAGCATGAGACACTTCTGCTGCAATTGCCTGCGCCTCCTCTTCCTTTTTGGGATCTTTCTCCTCCATTCTTCCCATTTCCCCTATTGCATCAGACACTTCTGCCACCATTGCAGCTCGTCTCTCCTCTTCCGTTTTGGGGCGTTCCTCCACTATTTCCACTGTTTCCTCTGTTCCACCAGGCACCCCTTCCATCGTTGTTTCCCGGGTTTTCCCTTCCCCTTTGGGATCTTCCTCCTCTATTCCTCCTGTTTCCCCAACTTCACCCGACACTTCTGCCACCACTGAGACCCGAGTCTCATTTTCCATTTTGGTTTCTTCATCTTCAATTCCTACTGTTTCATCTGTTGCAACAGACACCTCCGCCACCATTGTGTTCCGTGCTTCTTCTTCCTTTTCGGGATGTTGATCCTCTATTTTTAATGTTGCACCAGCTACTTCTGCCTCCACTGCCCTTATCTGAAATCCATCTCCAATGCCCACACCTTCATCCTTTCTATCCCCATTTCCATCTGTTACCAATGCTTCCACTCTCGTTTCAATTTCCTCTCCCTTGCAAGCCTCCTTCATTCCCTCAACGGCATTCGTTTTCCCCGAATCACCCAGTTCAGCAACAGCCGCCGTCTCCGTCTCAATCTCTTCGTTCACCGCCTGTTCACTCATTTCGGCTCTCAAATTCCCCTCTTTTATCTCTCCATCCCTAGCAATTCCATCTCCTCCGGTCTCAGCCGTCGGCGACTGAGAAGACTGGCCACCGCATACACCAACTCCCAATCCATCCGAACCCTCTCCGGCAGCCACTCCAAGCTTCTCAACAAATGGCGGTGATTGGTCACAGTTGCCGTCTTCGGCAACTGTTCCCGATTCGTGCGACACAGACATAGGCCGAAGCTCCGAGTCGCAATTCGGGTCCGGGGGTTCTATTACTGGTTGGGATTGGGGATCTAGAGGTTTCGAGTTCTCATCTTCTTCAACATCCATTAGGCAGATTGAAATGATAAGCAAGAAAACCCTAACAAAATTAGGGTTTAGAAAGATTTGGGGGAGAACTGGTGTGTTCGATGAAATATGCAAACTGTTATTTACTGTTGTTTTGTCTAGCAAAGAACGCGATAAAGAGATAAAGAGATTAGTAAATAAGGGCTCGGGATTTGGGATTGTTACACAGCACCTGTAACTTTTATACTTTATGAGCCACGTTGATTGGGCTTTTCTTACTATGTGGACATTTATTGGGCTTTTTCTTACAAACATTAATCCGGTAAAGACTTTATTTGTTAATGGGTCTAAGCCTTCAATTCTTCTCCCTCTTACTTTCTTTACAATAAAAAATTGGGTCTTGTTTGGTTAGCATAGATTCTTGCTTAAGAAAGTAATTTTTCTTTTAAAACTTATATTATCATATTTGGCTCATTTTTTTTAGTAGTTAAGAAAGTAAAAACTTTATTAATCTAATAAAAGTAGTAAGATTTTACTTGGATTCTAAATCTCAGCATTTCCTCGGTATTTATATTACTTTATTTAGGGATTTAATCTAAAAAATACACTAGTTAATTCAACCATTCCTTTTCTCTCAACTCTACAACAACTCTTTTATAAAAATCTACCTCCTCTTCAACTATCTTGTCTTTTTTTAGTTTTTCTCTCCATTTTCAGGGAGAATATTTATGTGATTGTTAGAAGGTTAAAGTTGGAAACTATCAATTTTTTTTACAATTTATTTATTTTTGGTTCTTTCATCTATCTCCACATGAAGACTTTCATGTAATTGTCCACAGAAATTTATCTTACGCTATCACTTTATTATTTTCATAAGGGACAGAGCAGAATTTGAAAGGAAGATTATCCTTATTGGTAGATTGAATCATTTTGACTTCTTTACATTTGGTATATAATGAATTTTGGTATTTGATTATTCTACCAAAAATTTGTACAAGCATTGCCATGCCTCATTACATTTTAGGCCACGCATATATAAAAAATATCATTAGATGTTCATTAAAAAAAACCATAACTTTATTTTTAAGAGAATTCCATGATTAAGCACTAATAATTTTATAGCTCAATAGAAACCATATCAATACTCAATACATGTATTAGCAACCTAATGTACACAAAATACTATTAGTCATTAAAATAAGTACCATATACCCTTTGTAATTAGAATATCATCTCTGAATATAAACTATGCCACACCTCAATAATATTATTTTTTCTATTTAATATCAAGTTTAGGTGTTTTAATTGATTACATATAACACCTACACTTTTAAATAGGAATATAATGAATGAGTTAAAAGAATATTTGTCTTAATAACAATAATAATTACACTTAGTATGCTTAATACCACAACTATAAATAACAGTTACCAAGACGGGACATATTTAAAAAACGACATAACTTTAATGCATGATAGGAATACTACGGTTAAGTTGTAATAATACTAAGCATCAATATGATGGATATAAATTGATACAAATATGTGCAACAAAGTGGGTACTATGAAGGTTTTCTCTAGTATAAGAAACTATATCCATTAAAGCTTTTGGAGAATATTTAAAAATATATACGGTTGTGTGATCAAGGGTGTTCTTAATGGAAAAATTAATGAGAAATTATAAAGTACAATGATTTGATGCATGATTATGTATGAAACTATATTCGTTAAAGGTTTTGTCTAATAAGGTTTAGAGCATGGTCGTTTAATCAACCACGTTCTTGTTTACAAAAGTTGAAATGGATTTTTCAATTACATAAATTGGAACATGATCATGTATCAAATTATGTTGAATAAAGTATTTTTAATATGGTTAATTACACAGTTATGTGGTTAATCATGTTCTTGTTTAAATTTTAGTAGAGACTCCTACATGGGCCATGTTATGACGCTATGTATAGGCTATTGTATAATGTCATTTATGGGTTGTGTTATGTTAAGCGGTGACAATAATAGATAGGACTTGTAATCATGTGTGTAACATCCCATTACTTGTAGGAGGGGTTAGAATAGTAAATGTGAGTAATCTATGAGAAGCTTAAAAATGCTTCTTTATGCTCATGCATAGTATGCCATATATATATATATGACTAGTGAGTTTATTTGCACGTGAAAATAATTGTACATGCATTCATGAATAAATTCGGGTATAATTGGATTGATCTATGAAATTTTAGAGTTATGGACGTTTTTACATAGGAAATATTAGTGATTGGTGGAAATATCGTATTTGTATATGTTGGTGAAT
>JAOSBK010000206.1:43715898-43727317 GCA_027568895.1 Erythroxylum shatona
GAGTGAAACTGAGCCTCGAGCTCATAAGTGATTCAGAGCCTTAGGCTCAACGTTTAACGAGCCCTATATGGGACAGTTCAGGCGCTCGGTCACAACAACGTAACAATTGGAAAGTGTCTCATGAGCATTTCATATGCATCTTGTTAAGTATGTTTAATTAATTGAATTGCAGATTTCTTATGCTTAAGTGAAAACGTGTTATTCATGTGCAATGCCAAATTGTGAAATAGTTGTAATATGAATTGGTGTGTTGTATGAATTGAGTAAACCATCAATGATGGTTACCTCATTGAGTTCGCAAAACTCATCAAAATTGCAACGCTGTCTTTTCAGTACCGAGGGACGACTCTAGCTTTTGATAGGCTCTAGTGCTGTGTAGATTGTGATTGGCAAGAGAAGTCATGGCTCAAAGGTCGGACAACTGAGGTTTTTGGATAAATTAGTCAGATTGTACACATTTTCCTCATTCATGTAGAACTATTGTATTAGATATTGATGATGTACATATGGAGATTATTGAAAGCCACAATATAGACAATTGGTCTTTTTATGAATTTGAAATGAGGAAAAAGTTGATTTTAAAATATTGTGATCTTCTTATGATGTTTTTTTAAGTAAATAATGATACCATGCTTTTGAAGTGAGTGTAGTGATCGATCGTAGCGTACCCTCATTGTAGGATATGTGCCGGAATGACCTCCGGGAGTTCCAGTAGGTATCCTACGGTAAAGGAGCGCTACAATGTGTAGGCTCTTTTTACTTAGAAGGGAAGAGTGTTCAAGATAACTTCCTTTGGACCATGTTTATTAAGGACAATATAGAACTAAAAAGTTACACGTAGGTCTCAACTTCACTGAGCTCCACTAAAAGACATGACAGGCATTCTTAACCCTACGTTATCATTTTTTGGTTATGGTCATCAAAGTGATAATCTTTATATATATATAACTAAAAAGTTGTACGTAGGTCTCAACTTCATTGAGCTCCATGTCATGATATAAGATTATCACTTTGATTACCATAACTAGAAAATGATAATATTTATATATACACGTAGGTCTCCGCTTCATTGACCTCCACTAAAAGACATGACATGCATTCTTAACCCTATATTATCATTTTTTTGCTTATGGTAATCAAAGTGATAATCTTAATTCTTCTCTCATATATGTATATATATATATATATATATAAGGCCCCAACATATACCCTAGAAGTATTATAGCATGTCTATGGTATATTAAGAAGTGAACATAATGAATTAAGTGCATCTAAGTATAGTAAGAGACATAGTAATACTTAATGTAAAAGACATAGGTAAATGAGTAATTTGTTCATTTCAGTATGGACATACATACTTAAACATGAAATGTGGATAGGTATTTTTGACATGTTTGTTTAGATTTATGAGCGTGATGTGAGGGGAATTGATAAAAAAAAGTATTCTATAAGCAAATGGGATGTTTCTGGTTAAATTGGATGTATTTTTGTATTGCTTTTGCATGATGAGACCAAAGTTAGTTGGTTTAGAATGTGTACCTCATTTTATGAATAGGTTCCACCGAACATACTTCTATAATTCGACCATATCTTGACTTGTATACCTCTAAATTGGATAATTCAAGTTGGAGATAAACTAGAGACATAGATAGAAAACTTTCATAAAGGAACAAAATTTGATTTTGCCTCTAAGATTTTGAATTCTAGCTTGAAGTTGAGTTATAGATGTTGTCCCTATTTTCGAATAGCCTGTAGCGTTTTGGGTATAACTCTCTGAATAATAACCAAATTGCATGAAATTTATTCCATTAGAAAATTAAGACATGGGGGAATGAAATTAATTGATAAGATTATAGGCCAATGTGGGAAGTAAAAGAAGAAGAGGGACCAATAAGCAATTTTTCTAAAGTCAACACATGGACCAAATGGATTAAGGCATGTGTGACCAATCATAATAAAGCATGTGTGTTCAATAGAAATTAAACATATGTGTGAGTCTTGAAAGTTCTTGAATGGACATATGGAGAGGGGAGATGGATGACATTTTGGGGGTTCTAAGTTTAGATATTTCTCCTCTCGATTTCACCTTCATCATCCTATCATTTTTTATGTAAAAAATCAAGCTAGTCTTAGGTGGAAATCAAGGTAAAAGTTAGAGATTTTTTCTCCATCTTTACCTTTTCTTGCTTTGATTATGAAGAATTGGAATTATAGGGTTGGAAGCGGGACAAAGACGTGTATTTTTGATGTTTCTAGTTGGTGAGTCAAGCAAAGCCAAAGAGGAAGGGAAGGAAAGGCAATAGAAAACCTACTTTGCCATTTTTGAAGTTTGGGACTTCACTTTGTTAATATCTTTATTTATGTATATTTGAATGTGTAGAAAGATTCATTTAGATGTTTAGTAGTTGTTGGGACAATGCTTTGGTGTTATTTTAGTGTTATCTTGCATATAATTGGTTGAATATGACAAGAGAGTATTATGTAGTGAAATTTTGTCTACACTTTGTTGAACTAGTAACATTATTTGAGCCATAACTCAACATGCAAACCTCCAAATTGGGTGATTCTAGTTTCATATGAGACATAAGAGATATAAATAGAAATCACTAGAAGATACTTTGACTTAATGCTGGCTTTATGACATGGAAAATTGAGATTGTAAATGGTGACCTGATGCTGCCCCTCTTTTGGAGTAGCTTGTGATATTTGGTCTATATCTCGTGATTGGAAAGTCCAAATGGTATGATTGTTAGTGCTATGGAAAGTATAGACATAGAGTAACAAATTTATATAAGACCTAAAATTCTAATCTGAATGTATTCTATATGTATTTTAAGGAGCAAGTGGAGTTTGTCATGTGATTTGCTTCTGGATTGATTGTTTACCTATTTTAAACCAGCGTGGGCGTAGCCCAATTTTGAATTTGTTTTTGTTTCTGATTTTTCTCAAATCTTATCCAAACCTTTTTGAATGTGTATGAAAATGTTCAAACACCTAGAAATAAATAAAATAGGACTTACTATATGTGAATTGGATGATTGAACGTTGGAATTTAAGATTGAGCATAATGCATTCCAAAGAAAACTTGCATGTACATAAATGATTTGTTTGCATATTTGTTGCTCATATGTGTATAGTATGATTATAAAAATGTGATTTGACACCCTTCTAATGGTGGTAAGTTATGACTTGAATGTATGAACACATATACATATTTTATGACTTCAAGTGAATATCATATGATGAATAGTGAAATTGGCAAATGGTTAAAGTAAAGGTTACAGTGCCTGCTCTATTGTCTTGGTGCTGGATAGATAGGCATGCCTATAAGGATACAACACAACTGCTACAGTTTAACACTAATGGTGTCTTCATTTCGAGACTATAATGTCTCCACAATTTGATACTTTTGGTATCCACAGTTTTGATATCTTCAGATATCCACAACTCCCGTTATCCACACCTACGAAAATGTGCAAGCCTAACACAGAAAGCAAAGTAAATGGTTATAAATAAGAAATGAAGCATGACAACATAAATAATTGGTATTAGTGAGCATTTGTATTTATACTAATAATTTGTATCAATGAGCAATGAATATCAATATTTGGCTTACAAATGTGCATTTTAGGTATATGGATAATATGTTGAAGCATAATTGCATTATGTGCTTTGCTTAGGTATGCTATCATTGTTTACATGAATGTTGAATATCAATGTCTGGTTCATGAATGTGAATTTATAGTATGTAAATTATGATATTTTTGACTGTGCGTGCTTAGCAAATGACTACTATGTGATCATCCAAACTAAGTGTTTTTCCCATTAAGCTTTCAAGCTTAGCATTAATGTTAATCTATATAGGGCCAAGTCATAAAAGTGAAGTACGTGGAACATCTGTAGGATCCAAGACCAATAGCTAGGAGAAAAAGTACTTTTGGAATATGCTTTTAGTTAAAGATGATTGTATATGTACTGAAGAAAGGAAATTGTATGTTTTCTTTTAGATTACCGTGTAAATATAAAGATGTATTACTACTGTTAAATGATAATGTTAAGTATTGGAAAGCTTTGTAATGTGTATATGTATAGCATTAAATAGAACTATATACTTTGAATGCATGTATAGGAATTTGGTTACTATGTGTGCAAATGGTTGTAGGTTCCGTATAGGGGGTGTTACACTTATCGTACCTGATATAAACTATATAAGTAAGGAAAAAACTTATTGAGGCCCTCTAAATCTCTTTAAAGATTACTCTAATATTTTGTTTATCCACTATGTACAATGCACAAGACTTAACCTAGATCATTCTTTGGGTTCTTTCTTTGAACCTTTTTCACCCATTTTTCATATAGAAACTTATAATCTCAATAATGTATAATGGTGAGTGAAAGAAAAATAAGTAAATGTAGAGATAATGGAATGGAATTTTAGTTGTGTAAATTGTTAATCAAAACTATGATTATGATAAGGAATATATACCTACTAAAATTCCACTACCCATCCTTTTTATGTTTTTATCTACACATGATATTTTATATAAAGATTGAGATTATAATAAACAAATTAATTTGTATATAAGCGAGCAAAAAGGCAAATAGATAAATATTAAAGTTGGAGAGAAGGGAACTTTGACTTTATAATTTTTTATTCAAAACTATGATTATACTAAGGAATATTTAGCCACCAAAGTTCCTTTCTCCAAATTTCAATATTTATATATGTCCACAGTATTCCCTCAAAAGTAGAGTAATATTAAGATAAAAGATAAGGAACTTTGTTGGTGTACATTTCTCATTAAATCAACGGTGCTAACAAAAGTAATATATATTCACTAAAATTTCTTCTATTGTTACTTAATAATTTTTTAGTGTTACTTAATATATTTATGTATGCACAGTGTCTCCATTAAAGCTTACGATATATAAATATATCTGTATGATTATTTTGTCAATTTTTTATTTCAGAGGATGTAATTTCTCAAAAAAATATGGAAATGTTAACTATTTTCTGTACACTTATAGATATAGTTTTGAATATGTTGAAAAGGTGATTGCGAACTACCAGTTAGAACGATTAATTGAGGCACACAATGTTCCAAACTATCAAACTTGTATACATTTATGATAGTGAATGCATGTCATTAGAGAAATAAAATTTTATATGAGTTATTATTGGAGGTAAGTGTTCCTCTAACAAGTCATTGATCCTTTTCTTTTGGTATCTATTTACGGGTGATATGCAGTTGAGAAGTTCAATTCATATCCCATCATACTGAAGAGAGACATCTAAAATGAGCCAACAAATCGAGCATCTCAGTCACTTATAATGTCTGCTAGAACCCCAAAGCGCTTCTCCACATTTTTTTAGAAAAGCTCCACATCAACATTCGAGGGATATAAAGCTGAAATTGACACAAAGATTGCATATTTGAAGAATTTATCAACTACCACCATGATTGAGGTTATGTCGTCCACCTTTGGGAATCCACCAATGAAGTCCATCGAAATTGACATCTATATTGTTTATAGAATAAAAAAGACTGCAACAAACTTACCTCCTTCTTTTCTTTCAGATTTATCCAATTGACAAACAAGACAAGTTTTGGCATATACATAAATAACGTTCTCCATCTTTGGTCAATAGTAAGATTGAGAAAGGAGTGTGAATATTTATTAGACTTCGGGATGACCAACCCACTGTGAATCATGCGTCTCCTTTATTTATTCTTTTTGCAAGGCACTAAAACTTGGCATATACAACTGATTATACTTTTTCATTAGCAGCCTGTCATTATCAAGCCAAACAAATCGAACAACAACATCTTCTACTTACTTCACAATTTGGCTATAAGTGTTTTCAAGTAGAGCTACTAGTGTAATTTGCTCCAATAGGTCTGATTCAACTTGATTGATAGCATGCAAGGCTGTAATGACTCCTTTCTAGCTCAATGCATATGTCACATTATTGTGTCTCCCTAGGTTATACTCCCTTACAAAATCATATTCAACAAGAAATTCTTTCCATTGGGTTTGCCTTATAAATAATTTATTTTGTATCCTGAAAAAGGTATTAGCTACATTATCCGTACGAAAAATGAACCTGGTATCCAATAAGTATACCCACTAACCTTAAAGATAATGAACTACGACTAACATCTCCTTCTCATATGTCGATTATTATTGCTCAACAACACTAAGCTTGCAAATTTTAAATGCAATAGGATGTCCTTCTTACACCACGAGCCAATAGCTTTGTTTGAAACATCTATTTGTACCTGGAAAAGGAGATCCAAGTCAGGTAATTTCAATACAGGTTTGGTTGAAATAACAACCTTCAACTTTTCAAAGGCTTCTTAGCATGACCCTGACCAACTCTACTATTGTTTCTTCAATAAATCTATCAAAGATGTTGCTTTCTTTGAGTACCCCATAATAAATTGGCAATTGTAGTTTACCAAGCCAAAAAAACTCATAAGTTCTTTTATCGTTTTTGGAACCTGCTAATTAACAATTTATGTATCATTTTAGGATCCATTCGCACCTGGGACTTACTCACCAAGTATCCTAAAAACTTTATTTTTGATTGTCCATTTTCACAAAAAGTTTATATTGTCACAACTACTTGAATACCTTCATTAAATGTTGTATACGCTCTACCATATTAGTTTTATATACCATAATATCATCTAAGTAGATCACCATAAAATTGTTTAAAAATTCATATAACATGTCATTCATCGAATTATAAAAGGTAGCACGGGCATTCGTCAAACCAAATGATATGACCCAAAATTCATATAAGTCATATTGGGTTATACATGTTGTCTTTTCTCGTCACCTTCAACAATTTACACTTGTGAATACCCACTCTCAAGTTTAACTTTTTGAACATCGCAACCCTTGATAATATGTCCATCAAGTTTTGAACTAAAGGAACAAGATATTTATTTTTGATAGTTACCTTATTCAGAGTTAGATAGCTTACGCACAAACACAAGGCTCCATCTTATTTCTTTTATAGCAAAATTGGAGCACTATATAGGGCTTTAGATGGTTGGATGTATCATGCTTCCAACAACTCATCAAGATGATTCCGTAATTTCACCAACTATAATGGTGACATCTGATAAGGGTATGGGCAAGAAGAATCGCACCTGGCATTAAATTGATCCCATTATCAACTTTACAAGGAGGTGGGAGAGTCTTTGGTAACTCTTTTGTGCATCGCATCCTTGAATTCTCTTAATGCTTTTTTAACCTCATTTCAGAATTCCACCATATGGTCTTCCATAATTTCCTATATTATACCACCCCAGATCACCCGCTTACAGATATTGTCCGCTTTGGGCTTTGGCCCAGCCAAGCTCTCACGGTTTTATTTTTCCCAATGGCCTTCCCAGGAGGTCACCCATCCTAGAACTATTCTTGCCCGAGCACATTTAACCTCGGAGTTCTGATGGGATCCCGTGCGTTAGGCCATAAAAAACACGTCTGTAAGGAAGAGGTATCCGTACCCTTATAAGACGTACTTCGCTCCCCTCTCCAACCGATATGGGATCCAGAGCTAGTACCCGAACCGTTGTGCCAGCTAGGTTGAGCCCCAAAGAGGGCTAGGCCCTAAGGGAGGTGGAAAGTGTGAGATCCCATATCAGTTGGAGAGGGGAACGAAGTACGCCTTATAAGGGTACGAATACCTCTCCCTTACAGACGCGTTTTTCATGGCCTAACGCACGAGATCCCATTAGAACTCCGAGGTTAAATGTGCGCAGGCGAGAGTAGTTCTAGGATGGGTGACCTCTTGGGAAGGCCATCGGAAAAAGCAAAACAGTGAGGGCTTGGCTGCGCCAAGGCCCAAAGCGGACAATATCTATAAGCGGGTCGGTAGGATCGGCTGGAGAGTTGGACTTTCCTTACAGATGCGTTTGCCATGGCCTAACGCACAGGATCCCATCAGAACTCTGAGGTTAAACGTGCTCGGGCGAGAGTAGTTCTAGAATGGGTGACCTCCTGACAAAGCCTTGAGAAAAGCAAAACCGTGAGGGCTTGGCTAGGCCAAGGCTCAAAGCGGACAATATCTGTAAGCGGGTGATCTGGGATGTTACATATATAGTCACAATGTAAGTCTCCATACCTTTTTTAAGGCCTTTTTTGATACTCATAACAGAAACATGTGCTATAATTGTTGTTTTATCCACTGTTCTTTTGCTAGACCTATGTCAATTTATATAACATAAATTTTGATATTCATAAGCACAATACCTCCAAAATGTGGATATAACACTGTCTTTGCCATCTTGAGAAGGTTAATGCTAAAATTAAGTCAAAATCATTGAGAGGTATCACCAATATGTTACACTTCCTATGCTAACTTCACATTTTCAAAGGAACAGTGTATGCAGCTCCTACCATTGCTTGTGTTTTCGTCGTGGGAGTTTTTATCTTTGTAAGGCTCTTATTAAGTTTTAGCCCCAAAATTTGCACCATCCCTTCTACAACAAAGGAATTAGTGGTTCCTGTATCCATTATAGTCATGAGCTACTTCCCATTGAGTTATAAATATACATAAGGCATTCAAAGAGACCCACTTCCGTACTAACCATACTAAGTAAGCAGATATGATTAAGCCCCACTTCTGATTGATCACTTTCACTATCCGCATTTGCTATCAAGGCATTCAATTTCTCCTTTCTTGGGCAATCACAAGTATAGTGAGGTCCATTGTATGAGAAACCAACATGACTTTTTATTGAAGATTTTTCACCTTGCTTAGGTTTCCCAGTTTGTTTAAACTTTCCATTGTGATCATTCCCCCTTTTCTCGCCTTGGTCTTTCTTCTTCTTTCCTTCACACTTCTCTTAGTAAGTGCCTTATGAGTTTTGAGAAAAGAAAGAGGTTTTGGTTTCCTTGGGCAATCTGAAATTTACCAAAACATTCATAAGCGTAATAACACCAACGACGTCCTTTACATTTTGCTTTCATAACTCCATTTGTGCCCAAGGTTATAAACTTATCATGAAGAATAAATTATCCTCATATGATATATTCTCAATATGAAGCATTAAGGAACTAAATTTCTCAACGTAATCTCTTATCGACCCATCTTGCTTCAACCGCATCAAGGCATCTCTTGCAAGCCAATAAGTGTTGCTAGGAAGGAGTTGATTCTTTGACTCCTTTTTCATCATCTACCATATATCACAGGAGGTTGAAAAACACTAATTTTTGTATAAGATTAAGTTCTACACCATAATTTTGCATCACCATTAAGATATCTTACCGAAACATTTACCTTTTCTATGTTCAACACCTTAATAGCTACAAAATATTGCTCTATATCCCATAAGAAGTTTTCAAGTTCCTTAGCATTTTCAATGCCCTAAAAAACTTTTAGTTTATGGACATTTAACATGGTTTCATTATGTCCTACATCTTAGGTTGCAATTATAAGTTTGAGGATGATCATCTCAAAATTTGTATCCTCTCATGCTTTAATCAATTCATCCATTTGATCTTGCAATGCTTAGATTTGCCTCTCCAAAGCTTCAAAATGTGATGCATAAAAAGGAACTTCTTCTTTACCTCAAGGTAAAGGACCAAAGAGTAGTCTACCAGTGTAACATGCTCATTAAGATTACTATTACCCGCATTGAATCACTAACATAACTCTAATACTAGCTGTTAAAAAGCTTTGCAAGGAACTCTAAGTTTACTCACAAAATAAGTCAAAATCTAAGTATAATAATTGAACTTTCACAAGTCAACTCAACCTTATCGAATCCCTTATGTTTAAGGTGTTTCTCACAAAGGCTAAAGTAATCATGACTTTTAGTAATCTGACAAATTAAAATGTATAGCAATAAGAAGAGAAAGATGAATAAAGATTTATAGCAAAATTGCCAACCTTTATATACTCTCAATTAATAAAAAGGATACAAAAGCTCTCTCTAATTAAATAAAGCCTTTGCTCAGATGAGTTATTTATAGGCTTTTAGAGACTTGTAGGCAAGAATATAAGAAATTGGGCACAAGTACTAAGTCACTAACTTAGTTAGTGGTTGACATCCTCAACCCTTTTTAGGTTATTACTTTAGTGGGTGGTTTAAATATCTTACCAATATCCCACTTCTAAGTAAAACAAAAAAAAAACATGTGATAAATGAAGACAAGATACCTAATCCATGTTCTTTACCACTTTCTCCCACTTTTTTGATGATTCATACCACTAACATTGCCATATCACCAATGATCTTCATCTAAAGGTGATAGTTAGTCAAATTTCGAGTCAATTAGCACATGATCCAACCAATGTGCACCCATAGTCTAGTCCATTCGTATATGGTTTGTTATTTGAGTATACTTTTGTCCCTAATCCCAACAAAAATGTCTTAGGCAAGTCCAACTTGCCCTATTCAAGCTAATCAACGCTTCACAGTCCATCATAAATAGCCAAAGTTCTAACCATTCTTGATCTTACTTGGTTAAATTATCTTAGTTCTTTTGGCATGCCTTTCTCATTAGCCAAAGCTCACCAATGGCTAACAAAAAGGGTCCTGTAATGTTAAGGAGCTAACACTAACCAACAAACACATTATGTATTAACTAAAAACATATTAATTTCTCCAATTTCAATATGGCAAAATTAAAAATCCCCATTTTAAATAAGACGAGTATCTAATCACTATGATATCATTTGTTGGACTTAACACAAATTTTATTGATCGATTTTATGTTTAACAATGAAATCACATAAATAAAAATATATTTTTATGTTTATTTTATTTAAATAAGTCGATGGACATTTTAATAAGTTTGTCGACTTGATAACATACTTTCTAAACTTTCAATCAACCTAAACAAAAGTTGTCAGAAACAACACAAATAAGGCCTTTTTGCACTTTTCTTGATACTCAAAACTCTTAGCATGAGAGAATTTGAATATCCACAAAAACTTACTTTAATATGTGTAAGAGATCTAACGGTTATTTTCAATACATTAAAAGGTATGTTTTAGATTCTAATATTATCATTGGAATTTAATTTTGATCATAATGTCTAGAAACATCTAAAAAAGACTCCATCATTATGAAAATCATCCAACCTAAACCTTCGCGACTGAGTTTCATAAAAATTCTATTTAACCTTTTAAAAATTAATTAAGAGATTGTCATTAATAATGTATAATCCAAAGTTATGAATACCGTATCGGGCTTGGTACCGGATTGGGTTCTGGAACGAAACTGTTAAATTTATGAAATAGTCCCTAAAATTTTTAAAAATTGTAAAAATAGTCCATATTGGTATATTGTATAGTTGTACTGTATACTTTACTAGTTTATTGTTTACATCAACCATGTTTTCAAAAATCTTAATAATAAATAATAATGACAATTAATATGAAATAACAATAATTTTT
>JAOSBK010000206.1:43731505-43766245 GCA_027568895.1 Erythroxylum shatona
TCTTATTATTATTGTGATTATTAAATTTCTTATTATTATTAATTTTCTTCCTCTTATTCTTCTATTATTATTATTATTATTGATATTATTATTATTATTATTATTATTATTATTATTATTATTATTATTATTATTATTATTATTATTATTATATTCTTCATTAGTATTAATTATTCGTCATTAGTATCTTATGAGTGGGAATTGTAGCTGAGAATGTTATTTTTGTTGAGTTAAATAAGGATATAATGGTAATTACTTATAGGAAGGTTATCTTCTCTTCAATTTCTCTTCCTTTCTCACCAATTTGGTGGGAAATATAATTGGTACAAATTTTTCTCCTATTCCTCTCCATTCCCTTGGCTTATTTTTGTCCAAACAATGGAAATCAAGAGAAATGTAATTCTCTTCCTTTCTTTTCTTTTGTTTTCCTTAAATCCAAACACAGGCTTAATCAGCATTGGATGTCTCCAAAATTGTCTTCCACTTTGACACATATACCATACAGAGAAGAACACCCAACTCATTGCCCAAAGTTGAACATCTTCAACAAAATCACAAGCTGTGTTTGGCTGGTTTACAGAGCACCATTAGAGTACAGAAAACCATAATAATACCTAATCGATTGCCAAAAGTTCAACATCTTCAACAAAGTCACAAGCTGGTTTTGATTGGTTTGCAAAGAACCGTTAGAAGATAGAGCACCCCCACTACATCTTCAATAGGATGACACTTTCATACAAGAACATGAGCATGAAAAGCTTTTAAGATTCGTATTTAACGAACTCCATCGATTGATATTGTAATCAGGCAAGATTAAACACCCAAATAGCAATACAAGCATCAAATGGTTGACGAGCCCATGAAAGTTATCCAAAATTAAACGCAAAATGGCCCAAGTCTACAATTTCTATACAAATTTTTTTTTGAAAGATAAGTTCTACACAATTTATTTAGGATTAGTTGAACAAATTAGCTTATTGTAATTTGTTTTCTTCCTATCATTTTGTTTAGAAGAGTTAAGTCTCGGACAAGCTTAAGCCTAGATAGCTTAAGTCTAAATTTAATTTAAAAAAATTATTTTATTTTTTTTTTAATTTTAAAAAATTATTTAAAAAATTACATCCCTGTGATCACTTTCTTGTGAGGAATGCAAAGTTTCTCTTCTTCTTTTTTTTTTTTCTTTCCTTCATTTCAAACTAAAACAATAGTTTTGATGGGTGAAAATTTTGACATTCACGTGTTAATAAAAAAGAGGGGTTGGTCATGGCTGCTAGGTGCTTATGCCCGCCTCTTTGGCAGCCAATTGTAGCCTAAGCATTATGCCTAAAGTGGAGTAGGTTCAAGTTGAGTCTTGGTGCAACCGACCGAAGAAAGGAACATAGATGCAATATATTAAAGAATGCCTCTTCTCTCTGACTCTTGTTTGCTCCTTTTATTCTAATATGTGATGATTTCTTGCTTCTGACTAGGGCAAAGTACCTGCCCAGAAGAAACTTAAACCCAAATTTGTACAAAGAATCCAACAAATGCACATCCTAGTCCTATCTCCAGCAGGAAAAAAATCATTAAAAAAAGCAATTTTCCATAACGCACTAGTAGAATACTAATGAAACAAAATAATGAGAACAAATGAACGGATGTCTTATTTGAAAGCATAAAAATAAGGCAGCGCTTAAGGTGTACGCACTGTTTGCAAGTTGCAATGCAGACAGCAGAAAAAGATAGGACTCGCAGTCAGAAGATTCCCCAGAACTTGGCTCAGCCCTCTGTCATGGCATCTCTTGTTTCCAGTAGTGACTCAAGGCTTCTCACGAATCTGTCTTTCATTTCAAGCATCTTCAAACTTGTCTCAAGAGCAACATATATGATCTACACCTTTTTAATGAGCAATCAATTTAAGAAAAAAGAGATTTATTGCACTTCCACAGTAATCATTACATCAAACAAACTATTCTATGCTGTGTTTACATGCTTCCAAGCATTTACCTTTTTCCCTTAAGCAATTATATTTTTGTTGGACAAATACACAAAAGCCTGAGAGCACCGTCCGATGCTGATTACGACATAGAGGATAAGAATCTGCATAGGACAAGCAAATCCCTACTATCTCTCTGTCCTCTGCCTTCTTTTCCGTCCTGCCTGGGAATCAAATTCTTCCGTCTAATTACGGTGAACATGTCCAAGTCCTTTTCCTTCCTATGAACAGAGTTACATAGATTCTCCCCAAGCTCTCAAAACCTACCTGTTATCCTTGAACAAAAAACTTTGAGACCAGTCTCTCTTCTTTTTTCTTCTCTCTTTTTTTGCCAATTATGTAACTACTGATTGTTCTAACAATATCATTTTAAGTTGAAATTCACGGCCAAAACCAATCTGTTCACTTTTCTATCTTCAATTGTAAAAAGTTTCAAAATGTTAAACTTTGACGATGAAACCAGTATTTCAAACCATAAATGCTAAGTTAGTAACATTGCGACAGGTTATGGAGGTGGGATCTCTTGTTGGATGTGAATCTTCACTTCCATAACAACCTTGTCCATGCCACCGTCGTAACCAGTAGCGACTAGCAACCAAGGACAGAGTGTATTAGCTAACCCATTCCTAAGATCAGTGAATAACCCGTACACCGATCCCTATTTCACCTCGCTTTTATTGCAGAAGGAAGGGACCCATGAATAAAAGCTTAAAGAACCCCACTTTATCCCTTTAAAACAAAAAACCCCATTTTAGCTATAGCCAAGCCAAGTATTGGTCACTCACTAACATGTGAAACTATCTGACACAGCCCAAGTCAGTGTCGGCACTTACACGCACTCCATCCCACTCTCTGCTTCTCTCTCGTGACACTTACCTAAAGGCCACCAAATCCAAAACCTTAAAAACACCATAACACAGACACCATAACATAAAGATACAATCTTTTAACAAACCCATGAAGCCCTTTCAACTCTCGTCTCTTGTTCTCATCATTTCACTGCTTGTTTCCCACTTGCCCCTGTTTCTATCAACCTACCACGACTATAACGACGCATTGTCCAAGTCCATTCTCTTCTTTGAGGGCCAAAGGTCAGGTTACTTGCCACAAGACCAACGTGTAACTTGGCGAGCCAATTCAGGCCTGAGTGATGGGTGGACTTATAACACAGACCTCACTGGTGGGTACTACGACGCCGGTGACAATGTCAAATTTGGCTTTCCAATGGCATTTACAACCACAATGTTGGCTTGGAGTGTAATTGAGTTCGGTGATTTGATGCCACCAAGTGAGCTGAGAAACACCCTTGTGGCCACGCGTTGGGCAACCGACTACTTGCTCAAAACTGTTTCACAACCGAACCGTATTTTTGTCCAGGTAAATAGAGTGCTATGTTTCGTTTACTTTGACTGAGTTAGTTGGTGACTGTGGTTGGCTAGTTTTCGGATTATTGTGGTTTAACTAACGGAGTGTTGGCTCTGTGGACTTGGGTGGTTCACGGTACACTTCATAGATACCTCTCGTGGATTGACCCTTGTTGTCCAGGCAGGTCATCACTAAACGATTGACGTTCGTTTTGACGAAATCGAGAATTTAATGTGTGTTTGTCTCTTTCTTTATGGGAGATGGGATTCAGCATTCATGGATCCGAATACTGATACAGAGTTGGTGTTGAAATACTTTAATCTAAACTCCCAACTGCTACTGCCGTAAGTTTAATACCATTTGACAGTGATGTATCATCGAGTAATGAATAAAATGAATCCATTCTTAATCAGAAGACTGGTGATATTGCCCTTTTCTCTTGGTTACCTTTCTATCAAGAACCGCCCTTTAAGCTCATCACTGTCAACTTCATTGAACTTATATTTGCAGTCTACTGGACTAGAATGGTTAGTGATCCTTGATGAAAAACTTCTGTGCATTTCAGAGTAGAGTGTTGATAGTGGATTATAAAAAACAAAAAATTTTACTTCCTGGTTATTGTTCCTGACTGATATTTTTCTCTTTCTGATTTTGTTTTTCATTTAGCATAAGCTGATGTTCAGTTGAACTTAAAATAAAAGCTTGACTAATCCGCCCAACTCTCGATCCTTGAATTGGATTGATGTTGATATATGCATCCTGACAGCTCAAACCGCATGTGACCTCCTTTTGATTAATGCAAGTCTAACTCAATGTCTGCAGGGCGACTAGTAGATGTTCATTTGCGAATTTGTAATGTAATTTGTGCAAGTTAATACTATGTCACAACAGGTGGGGGATCCAATTGCAGACCATAGTTGCTGGGAAAGACCAGAAGACATGGATACTCCTAGGACTGTTTATGCCGTTGATGCTCCAAACCCGGCGTCAGATGTTGCCGGCGAGACTGCAGCTGCTTTGGCAGCTTCTTCCCTGATATTCCGATCATCTGACCCAGGATATGCTGACACATTGTTGAAAAATGCCATCAAGGCCTTTCAATTCGCTGACAATTACAGGGGAGCTTACAGTGACAACTCCAATATCAGAGATGGTGTCTGCCCATTTTATTGTGATTTTGATGGATATCAAGTAAGTAAACTTATTTAAGATGTTTCTGAGTTGCGTTACAAATCTATAGCTGTTTCCAATGATTCTTGTCAGGATGAGCTGTTATGGGGGGCTGCATGGCTTCGGAGGGCATCTTATGATGATAATTACCTTAGCTATATCGAAATGAATGGGAAAACTCTTGGTGCTGATGATAATATTAATGAATTTGGTTGGGACAACAAGCATGCTGGCCTCAACGTCCTTGTCTCCAAGGTCTCTGCCAACTTTTTTCTTTTCTTGAAAAAAAACATCCCTAATACCATCGCCATCAACCTTTAACACATTATAAGTAGTGTGAAATTATGCATAACTTGTCCTAATTAAGGTTCTGGTGTTGGTACAGGATGTACTGCAAGGAAACATGTACTCACTCCAATCCTACAAAGCATCAGCGGAAAGCTTCATGTGCACTCTTATCCCTGAATCATCCTCCTCTCACATTGAGTACACTCCTGGTGGCCTCATTTACAAGCCAGGAGGCAGCAACCTCCAGCATGCAACAACCATCTCGTTTCTCCTACTTGTTTATGCAAAATACCTTGAATCAACTTCTCAATCTGTCAATTGTGGAAACATTAACGTCAGTCCTTATTCGCTTCGTAAACAGGCCAAGCTTCAAGTCGATTACATTTTAGGGGATAATCCTAAGGGATTATCTTACATGGTTGGTTATGGTAACAATCATCCTAAACGAATTCATCATCGCGGCTCATCATTGCCTTCCATTAAGGATCATCCTGAATTTATCGCCTGCAAAGAGGGTTCATTCTACTTTAATTCGACTGATCCAAATTCTAATGTTCTTGCTGGGGCCATTGTGGGTGGCCCTGGTGAAGACGATTCTTATGACGATGATCGTGCAGACTTTAAGAAGTCTGAGCCAACTACCTACATTAATGCACCATTTGTGGGGGTGCTGGCTTATTTTGCAGCAAATCCCAACTTCAGCTGAAGGCCAACATGGTTCATTTTTTATGTATATAAAGCCAATTTTCCATATTGGCATTTCAAAATAGCAAATATGTCTCTCATCTTGCCGAAAGCAAAGAGGGTAGAGTCTTCATAATTGGTGAATTTGAAAGCCTGGGATTGGGATGGGATTACAACAGCTCGTTACTGCTTTTCACAAAGTGAAGATGAGAAGTTAAACTGCTCACTCATGTAAAAGTTCAAAAGAAAGGGAAAAAAAATCATTATTTGTTTCTTGCAGTCCCCTCTATGGTCATGATCAAACTGCCATGAAAGAGACATAATTGAACATTAAGAGAACAATAATTGCAGAGCTATACCGGTTGAGTCTGAATTCACTTGAGCCATTGGTCAGGTGGGACAGACAAATGATAACCGTGAGAAACCAACATAGTTAAGGTTCTTCATCATAAGATTGAATTTAGTTGAAAAAGTGAAGTTTGCTAGTAAATTCAGTCAAATAATAGACTTGACATTTGCTCAACGACAGGACTTGATGTACAGATTCATTCGTTATTCCAGTTAGACAAAACACCAGCATAATACGTTACTATACTTAGTTAATCTGGACTAAGGATCATATGAAACACATTTCCAGAAAATTATATTCCATTATGCACTAATCTAATCATTGAAACACACTAACTTCTCTTGGTAAGTCTTCAAAGTAAAAGCGTCACTGGTATGTGATGTATGCCATGTCTCCTATAAAGAGCAAAAAGTTTGACAAAAAGGGTCACATGATCGAAACTCACGCCAAGAAAGGACAGTACCATCTACTCGAGATAGGCTTAGTATTGTTACACGACAAAATTCTGATAACAACAAGCACTTTTCTGCTAACTGGAAGGTTGGACTACAATGAATTTTAGGCACCAACCACCATATTAACTTTAGCTGTGGAAGGAAACCAACCAGTGTGAGCTCTATCTACCATATTAACTTGTTTCATGAGCTCCCACGCACCTTAGACCCGTATGCTACGCTTGACTCCTGCCATTCTCATTATTAGCTAACTGTGGTAGTTTCACATAAATAATGACCCAAAGACCCCGCTGGTTTTTTCAAACAAGTGGTGATGATGTTACAGTTGAAAGAAAATGTGACCCTTTATAGTTAACCACTTTTGTTCAAGATGAGTAGTTTTCCATACAAGACATGTCCTACTAGTTAAGGGACAGGATGGAGGTTGCTGATGCAAATTATAATGGTGGTTTGATGCTGACTGGACAGGAAACCATCTGTCTGTTTGTGGTTTTATGATCAAAAAGTGGGGTGGTTCTTAAGACGGGCTGTCAAGATGATGTTTCTTGGGGGTGGATCTAATACATATTTCAAGATGGATGGATTATTGTTACGATCTTACAACATAGACAACATGGGCTACATCTGTAGGTTTTTCAATAGTGTATGGATTCAAGTCCATTAACACAGCAATTTCATACCCAGCTACGATAGGAACAGAGTTTGTTGGAGTTATATTAAAAATTAATTAGTGTCCATTTCAGTTTTCCATAATTTAGCTGTAAACGATACGTTTGACAGTATTTTATATAAAAAAAGGTCTATGTAAACAGCAGGGATTTTATGTCTAGTCTTACTGAAAGAAGTAATTGTGGGTCACCTGATGTAACCTTCAATTCAACCGGGGATATCTCGAGGATCCTGGAGTTGGCAGGAAAATGAGCTTGCCTGGTCAGAGTTGAAAGAAGAGCTAAGCCAGTGGAATTCTTGATCTTCCATTGAATTAACAGATAAGACATTCTTATCTATTGTAAACTTCTGCCATACCCCAACTGATTAGTCTTCTATTCAACTCAAACAGATGATATGAACTAAGCAACTGTTTCTTTTTCTCGTATCTATATACTCAAAATCTTATTGATAAAGCCATCTTATGTTTAATTTTTTTTTAGCAAATTAGATTAGAGACAAATGCAATGAGACAATTTGTGCAAACCAAAAATGTTAATAAGAGCTGATTTGCTCAGTATTATATTACTAAGAGAATGTAGTACATATATATATATATATATATATGAATAGGAGTACTGAATAGGCTAAATAATCTATACTGATACAGAAGATAATTGTAGGATAATGTTTATCTCTAAGATACTGCTATCTAATATATAGAATCTGGTTACAATCAGATTATAATATTATGAGATAATATGTATCTTGACAATACTCCCCCTCAAGTTAAATCATAGATATTAATCATGTCTAACTTGCTGATATATTATTCAAACACTTATCTTTTAAGACCTTTGGTAAACACATCTATTGTCTGCTTCTTCATTAGGACACATCTACTATCTACTCCCTTTTGCAACTGCTCTTAATGTAGCTTTTGCACTACTCTTGGCTACTACCTTTTGCTTTTTACTTTGCCACGTGACCAAATTTTTGCACACGAAAGTATAATACCCAGTAGTTGATCATCTATCATCTTCTGAACTTGCTCAATCTGAATCAGTATATATTTTAATTGTTCTTTAATCTCCCTTTTTGAATAATAATCCTTTCCCAGCAATACCCTTTAAATACCGTAGGATCCTATAAACTGCCTCAAAATGCTACCTCCTTGGTGCATGTATGTAGCGACTTACAATACTTATGACAAAAGCAATATCTGGTCTAATATGAGATAAATAAATCAGTCTTCCCACTAGTGTCCAGTATTCTTCACAATTAACAAGTTTATCCTCTTCACTCAAACTTGTACTGTCAATAGGAGTGGTACTTGGTTTACATCTAACATTCTAGCCTCTTTCAAGAGGTCAAGAATGTACTTCCTTTGTGAAATGTAAATCCCTTTTTTTTATCTCGCTATTTTCATGTCTAGAAAATACTTCATTTCTCTTAAGTCTTTAACTTCAAATTCTTTCCTCAAAGCTAACTTGAGTTCCTCTATATCATCATCAGTTACGACAATATCATCTACATATACAATCAAAATTGTCTGCTTACCTTCTCTAATTTTGAAGAACATTGTATGATCTAACTGAGCTTGTGTGTATCCTTTTGCTTTTAAGACTTTGGAAAATCTTTCAAACCAAGCTCGTGATGATTGTTTAAGCTCATATAAGAATTTTCGTAGTCTGCATACTCTGTTTCCTCCTCCTTCCTCATCAAACCCTGGAGGAAGTTTCATGTACACTTCTTCCTTTAGTTTGTCATTCAAGAAGACATTTTTAATATCAAGTTGCTGAAGTTGCCAGTTGAAGTTAGCAGCTACAGATAGTAATGGTTTGATAGTGTTTAGCTTAGCTACAAGTGCAAATGTCTCCTTGTAGTTTCTGACTATCTTCAGATTTTTCTATTCTCGCTTTAGTAGATACTTGGTAGCCTCGATTTGTTCCTCTTTTTTGGTTTCCAGTCTAGAGGCTTTCTATGGATGCCCTAACATGTATATTTAGTGTGACCACTTTGTTTTCAATGATCACATCGCTTCTTATGACCCTTCTTACTGGGTTCACCATGGGACATCAGTGCATATGCTTCATTAGTAGGTACTGAAGACACATTTTGTTCTTCTTTTGACTCCTCTTTTAGCATGATTTTCTTCCTTGCTACATCCCTTCTAACTTCAAAAAACACTTCTTTAGATATTGGTAGAGGAACTTTACTTAGGATTCTTTCCAACCAAAAATTCAAAGACTCTTTCTTTTTCAGTTTTCTAGCTGTACATCACAGCATCTTCCTTACACCTCCACTCTTCATCCCACAGAAAGTCTAAGTTCCTGCCACAATGTTACCATTTCGACTTAATATTTTGTAACTTCTTTGTTATCTTACTTCATTTGTTACAGCTTTGTTTTTAATCTCGTAGATTCGTGATGCATCCTCTCGATCAAAGTATGATTGTCGTACCGCTTTCTATATTTCTCAAGTTGTTGGCAAAAACATAAAGGTGCGTTTGATAAGTAGTATCATGGTGTTGATAAGTCATGACGAGACTATGGAGTTGTCTGTCTCCCACTGTCATGCAGATTGCGAGTTCGTTGGGTCTGGAACGTTTTCATCTTCGATGATAAAGCTCAACTTCTCGCGTCGTTTCATAGCTTAAGTGCACTCTCGATAGTTAGTTCTATTCAGCTTGTCAGAGATGATGACAACTGAAACTTCTTCAAAATCAGAGGTCATCGATGACTGACCTCCAGTCTGGTTTGGGTTTATTGTAGAGGATCCTTTTGGAAGTCATTTTTTTTACTTGTCAGGGTTGACTTCTCTATTTTACTATCTCTTTCACGTAGCTCTGATACTATGTCAATAAGAACTTGTTTGCTCTGTATTATATTACTGAGAGAATCTTGTACATATATACATAAATAGGAGTACAGAATATTATCAACAAAAAAAATACAAAATAGGTTGAATAATCTATACACATTCAGAAAATAATCCTAAGATAATGTTTATCTTTAAGATAATGCTACCATAATATTACAAGATAATATTCTCTCGGGAAAAAAAAACCGTCCCTAAAGTTGATTTGGGTTCTTTAAATGATATGGATATGATATGTAGACCAACAAAGCGACCATGTCATCACATTCTGTCAACCATCATCTGTCAATCAAGTTGTCTAGTATCTGACCTTTCGAAAAGATTTAAATCCTGCAACTAAACCACCACCACTGTTAATCTAAAAAATCAAACCCACCGGAGATCAGAGCCTCATGTTTTACTCCTAAAATAAGTTGAACTGAGAGCTGTAGGGTGTAGACTGCCAATTTTGATTCATTTGTCTCTGATTGATTCCTGAAAATTGTTGAGAGAAAAGATCTAGGCTTTGTGACCCATTATTCCATTTCATTTTAAGGTGAGAATAAAACCATCCATTTCAACCACGAAACATGCTATCATCCACATGGCAGAACCCAATTCCCTAGCTCACGATAGCCTCAAACGTGACATCTTCTTGACAGCCAGATATAAATAAACAGAAACTGCATGCTTACATGTGGTGAAGAGGCTCGAGACGGGAAGAGAAGATAAGATTATAACCAATTCTAGGGAACCCTTTTTGTATATTTTGGCATTGTAGCTGTTAGCTTCTGAAACTAAAAGAAAGAGCAAAACAAACTAATGGCTTCGGCTTCACTTCTCAAGTCACCACCAGTCCTTGACAAGTCTGAGTGGGTTAAGGGTCAGAATCTCCGTCCGGCCTCTGCCTCCATTGTCACGTGCACCACCTCCGCCCCATCTGCTCTCACCGTTCGTGCTGGTTCCTACGCCGATGAGCTTATCAAGACCGCGGTATGTGCTTAATTTACTCTTTTAAGTTTATATACTCCGATTTCACTTTGGAACAAGAATTGTCAACTTACTATTACATGCAGAACAAAAAACATGGTCTAACTCAAGTAAGAAGCGAAACTATGGGGCATCCTATTCCATGACCTAATCGGAATACAAACTATATAGATGCCAATAGTAGTAGCTCATTTTCGGTCATTGCCACCGAGTTAGCTCGCTTCAGACCGTAACCATGTGCACCTTTTTATACCAGATTAAACTTCTACGAGAGCACGCTCGAGTTGTAATTATATGGTTAAGAAGTAAGCGATGCAACCTTAAACGGCGATTGAATAATATCCCATATGTAGATGTGAACTGCAGTTGAAGATCATAATTAAGAAACATTGTAAGAGACTGTAGTATGTTTCTTAGTGGATGAGTTAAGAGCATAAATCTCTCTTGCTAGAATGAATTTTTAGACTACATTACAGACTAGCTATACAAACACCGTTCGGTCCGTAGTGAAATTAGTGATGGAAGTACGATGAAATATCGAGTACATCTGTTAAAGGTGTCCATCTTTGCTGTGCAGAAAACTATTGCATCACCTGGCCGAGGTATCTTGGCTATGGATGAGTCCAATGCTACCTGTGGGAAACGTCTCGCCTCAATCGGACTAGAAAACACAGAAGCTAACCGCCAGGCTTACCGTACCCTTCTTGTGTCCGCCCCTGGTCTTGGCCAATACATCTCCGGTACTATCCTCTTCGAGGAGACCCTCTACCAATCTACCACTGATGGAAAGAAGATGGTCGATGTTCTTGTTGAGCAAAACATAGTCCCCGGTATCAAAGTCGATAAGGTAAAATGTGTCATCGATATAGAAGAAGCATGTACTAATGACTTGAAGTTTACTCGAGCTGAATATAGTTGTCCACTTGTGACTTGAACAATGAGAACAGGGTTTGGTCCCTCTAGTTGGTTCCAATGACGAGTCCTGGTGCCAAGGTCTTGATGGTCTCGCCTCTCGCTCAGCTGCTTACTACCAACAGGGTGCTCGCTTCGCCAAATGGTATAAAACATATTGTTACTGTACCTCACATAAGATATTCAGATTATGTCAATTAGCTACTGGTATGAGCATATCTTTAATACAAGTTTCTACACTTCACCAGGCGTACAGTTGTGAGCATCCCCAACGGTCCATCTGCCTTGGCAGTTAAGGAAGCTGCCTGGGGTCTTGCTCGTTATGCAGCCATTTCACAAGTACAAAGCTTACTTTTGTCTGTTTTTGTTCCTTGTATTTTCGTAACTGATCTATGTATATGTCTGATCGAAAAATGATTCTGTAGGACAATGGTTTAGTCCCAATCGTGGAGCCTGAAATCTTGCTTGATGGTGACCACGGCATTGACAGAACCTTTGAAGTAGCACAGAAGGTTTGGGCGGAGGTGTTCTTCTACTTGGCCGAGAACAATGTCATGTTTGAGGGTATTCTCCTCAAGCCTAGCATGGTCACTCCTGGGGCTGAATGCAAGGAAAAGGCCACCCCTGAAAAAGTTGCTGATTACACCCTCAGGCTCCTCAAGAGAAGAATCCCACCAGCTGTCCCTGGAATCATGGCAAGTCCCATTTGACCTTACTTAAGTTTACTGATCAAAGTGATGTGCTGTTTTGTTAATCTCCTTATGTGGGAATCGAACTGCTTATACTAACTGTGAAGCCATCTTCGGGAACAGTTTTTATCTGGTGGACAATCTGAGGTTGAAGCAACGCTCAACCTCAACGCCATGAACCAAGCTCCAAACCCATGGCACGTCTCATTCTCATATGCCAGAGCTCTCCAGAACACTTGCCTCAAGACATGGGGAGGCAGGGCAGAAAATGTGAAGGCAGCTCAGGAGGTACTACTTGTTCGTGCCAGTGCCAACTCACTGGCTCAGCTTGGGAAATACACCGGTGAAGGCGAGTCAGAAGAGGCCAAGAAAGGAATGTTCGTCAAGGGCTATGTCTACTAAGCTGTCGAAGCAAAAAAAAGCTATAAATGCTGAAGATACAAGTGGAGACTGATTTCTCCCTTGATGTGTTAATAATTTAAAGCCTGGAAACTATTTTGTTCTTTGTTACATTTGCTTAGTCACTTCACAAGCCTCTTGCCGATGAGATTGATTAGTCTGTACTAAAATATGATACATCATACTCCATTAACGTGCTGTTTTCGAGTCCTAATATTGGACTTACCTGCTTTGAAAGTTGCTCTTTACAATTCCTAGAATGGTTCATCTGAAGACGCTCCTTTCTTAGCATCGAACGTAAGCACAAATACAGAGCTCACTCAACAGTAGTAACCATTTCTTGGAACTCCCCGTATGTTAATGACAAATGCGGATAAAGATCGGCCAACAAGTGGGACACGCTTGGACGAGGAACAACCTTTGTTATCCAGAACTGAAGCTAACAAAGCTGTTGTATTGTAGTGACCACTTCATGATGGGTAGGCGAACTTACAGGACAACGTCAGGATAACAAGTTACCGATACAACCACCTCGCACGAGGAAGTTCTCGTGGACTTGCTAAAACATCATTATTATCCTGAAACCGCTGTCATGAATTCCAATACTAAATTTCAAGCTATCCTTCCAAAGTGTGGGGCCGTAGTTGCTCAAAAGAAATGTCGAAACATTTACCTTGCAAGTACCAGAAACTAGATTACAGTATTAAATAGATTGGACTGACTGAAGCAATGCCCCAACATTTGATTGGTAGATGGAAAAAAGGAAAAAAGGAAGTGTGCTTCCACTTGGCTGGGACCAAGGACTTTGTGGCGTCCCAGAAATTGCTGGTGCTAAACTACTGACTTGTACATAAAAACTGTTATTCAGTTTAGGAAGTGGGAACCACAAATTAAATAATTTGTATCCCTTCAAGAAATAACTTTAGAGTAAAGAAAAGGATTGCAAGTTACTTTTTCCTGGAGGTAGAAATGATCATAGTCACTTTCTGGCGTCTTTCGAATGAATCGTTGGAGATGTTATTACAAGAATAAGCCTGCAAATGATGGGGTATTAATGAGCCTGTAAAGTGGTAATGGTTCTGTCATCTTTTTATAAGCAAAGATGAAATTACCCCCATTCAACCAAATTTGCACAAAGGAGCCTTAAGCCTAAACCAAAGAATTTGGAAACTAGAATGTCTAAAGCAGCTACAGGTCCTACACTCATATTCGAAAACATCTGCACCACATATCAAGACGAAGGTGGAGTCACATAATAAAACAACGGTTCAAGGTCATCAAAAAGTTCTATATCAGAGGATAGGAAGGGAAATCTGTAAAATCCAAGTTGCTCTGTATGAAATTTCAATGATACAACAAGGCTACAGAATTAACAAAAAGACATCCCAAGTAATTACAAGCATAACAATCCTATGTGGTAAACAGCATAAATCCTTCAACAGAACAAAACAGGAGCACTTTGTCATATTTTCCCATAAGTAACTCTGTCTTTGTATTTGATTATTGTACCATTTCTCACAGCCCGACCTAGTTAGTCATGCTTCAGACCTCTATTATTTAGACAACACAATAAATATTTTCAACTTAAAGCTAGCATCTGCAAGTTCACCCAAAGAGATCGCAACACCTGATAAAATATATTCAGATAGGGCTCATTTTTATCATGAAGATCTTGGTAGCAACAAAACAAAATAAAAGTGAAACTATTACTCCACTTAAACGGAGCCAAAATATGGATTTCATCTTCAACATTAAGTACCGACTAACCAAAGCTATTTGACATATAGCAGCTTTAGATAACAGAAATTAAGAGAAATTAAAATAGAACAGGAGAACAGAAATAATTGACTGGAAAAGGGTCCTCAACCATCATAAGCATAAGGCTAACAATTATACTGCACATACTGCAAAGTCTGGTAACATTGTTATACTGAAACTGTGAGGCGTGAATTAACAGGATGAAGAACAAAGAAGAATTTAGCTGGTGTTGCCTATTTTTAAACTCAAAATTTCTAGGAATGGCACAAAAAGTTGCAATGAGCTACAGTCCCTTCATAAAGAACAACATATAGAAAAATCAAGGTTGACCAGACTTGTGAGCAGATTTGTAACTTGCTTATTTTTCAGGCTCTCTTTTGAAGGTTCCAACAGGAACCACACCAGCTGATGCATGGTTATTGCCACCGGTTCCCTGTTCATATAAAGCAGTGACATTACTTCATTCAGTTTAAGATTTATGCATCATCAGAGGGGTGTTTTTATAACAGAAAAGATTGTGGTATAAAGTAGCAGAATTGTTATTATTTGAAGTTAAATGTGGTGTCAAATTACCTTTGTGCCTATCAAATGTCTCAGTTCTACCAAACACTGTATCAGTATGTTTCTAATTATGTGACATTCTGATGTTCAAAATGTTGTGAACTGGAAATAAAACATAAATTGGACAAGTAAGTACCTGGTTAGTTGAATTTTGCCCATGTATCCGCTGAGGACGAGTATTAAGATCAATCATTTTATTATCCAACTTGCTATCACCATTGGTATTATTCACCTTATGATTTTGTTGGTTTTCCCTCGTTGACATTTTAAGTGGCTGATTTTGGTCCCTCCTGATCTCATTGTGATCAAGATTTTGTTGTCCTAGTTCCTCTAGGTGTCCAGGTTTATCACCTGGAAACTAGATAAAACAATCGAGGCACGACGTCCATTTCAGGGACCTTTTTATTAAAAAGATAAAAAACCCAAACCTCACAGTGCAGAGACACAAACCTCAGCTTTCTGCCTCAAGAGGAGATACCTCCCATGGGTCCTTTTACCACCAACATGTACAATCATATCACACTGAAGGCAGAGGGAACTACCATCTACCTCACAGTAAAAGAAAGCTACATGCATGTTCCAAGGGAAGCAAAAAACACTCAAACTTTCGTACAGAATTTAAATTTTCAATATCTAAGCAAAAGCAAACAATAATAATGAAATAAGAGAGGAAAGTCATAGTACCAGGTGCATTCTCACATATGTCACATTGAGGGACATCACTGGGATCTGCAAGCCCAACCCGTACATGCCGACTAGCAAGCTTGTTACACATATGAACCTGTAACTTCAATGTAAGTGTATCTTTACAACAACTATGAGAATTGTAACGGTAGGCAAATTCAGAAGGAAAATCAGAAGCTTTTATTACCAAAATGTCCAGTTCAAAATTGAAAAACCATATCCATACGCCGACATGCGTTGAGCATAAATGACGAGAGTGAAGACTCAAGGACTTCACTCTCTGGTTTGAACGTTTGGATGTTTTAAAATATTTTTCCTTGAATAAGTCATTATAAAGGTAAGACCTGAAATGAGTTGGATCACCAAAATCAAGGCCTTAGGTAACTTAATTTCTCCATCCCTATCTCCGAATTCAACTCGATAGTTGGAAGCAAAATGTTTATAAAGAATCCAACATAATAGAATCATACAAATTCCAATTAGATCCTCACATTCTATCAGAATCAAATTATATATTTCAAAGGTACTCAAGCCTAATGAATTAAGGGGTTATAAGGATGCTAATATCCCTCTGGAGTTATAAGGTTGGATGCCATGTGCTAGAGCTGTGGAGAGATAAGGTGTATTATTGTAAATATGTCTAGTTTGAATAAGTCTTAGTGGTTAGGATCCTACGGGTAATGGGTTTGATTACCTAAAATAGCTCAGTCATTTTCTCCACTTTCTCCTATTTACTTGCTACAGCAGTTGTTATTATCATTATTTAAAGCAGTGTACTATAGCTCATAGATGAGTAAGAGCTACATTCAATAATATATTATTCACTTTTTCATAATTTCTATTAAGCCAACATGCCGTTCACTTATGCATGGACACGACCTTAAACAAATTAACGAGCAAGTAGGGATGACGTAGTCTTTGACAGGCTAAAGATAGCAACCGTCCATTTGTTTCATTGTGGATAAAAGTCTATCTAATTCGGTTTTATCCCCTAAAATCCAATCCTTACATGGAGAAATGATTAATCTAAACACTACAAGCACTAAATAAATCAAGAAAGGATGACAAGTTAACTGATAAGAGATCAACCCATGTCAAATTGATCCAAAAAACTTTGTGTTTCAGTAAGTTTCGAAACTAAGTTTCGAAAACAAAGTAATCATAAACGAGACAGAAACTGTAAAAATTCGTACCTTCTCATCGCATGAACGGCAAAGGGCAGCCTCATCGGCGGCGCAGAAGAGGATCGCGGCGGCGCTCTCGCACGCATCGCACAGTGTACGCATTTCTTTTTCCCCACTTAAGCTTATCTCCTTCACTACTCAAGTCTCTTGCTCCTCTTCAATACAAGGTCTCCACCATCAACTCATGCCGCCGTTTCAACGTCACTGGCTAAAGCCCGTCATGTAGTTGCTAGAAAGCTATCGAGAAATCGGAGATAACAAAAAAGAAAAAAGAGGAGAAAAAAGAAGCTCAGAAAATTTATTATATATGGAGAAGAAAAGACTACTAAGAAGAAGTAACAGAGACCTTCTTTTGAGTACACGTTGAGTTTATTTATATACTTGTCGCTGAGCTGTTGATCAATGTGATCTGTTCAAAGTTCAAACTTCGAAAGTTGTCGCTGGTGTATAGATTAACGAGGATTTCCATGCGCCATCGCCATGCCCATGGAAGGATGTGAAGAGCACGCAACGTGGTAAAGCCACGACCTCATTGTAAGTGGGATCCACCTGATTGTCAGGGTTTCGGTCATGAACAGTCACTTACCGGTGTTTTATGGCGTAGAAAATTCAGTATTTTTATTCCTCGTTTAAAAATAAAAATCTTTTTAATGTCAATAAATTAGGGGTGCATATTTGATAGATTTAGGAAGGGGTTAGTAGACAAAAAATAAATAGTGAGTGGTTGGTTGTTAATTATTATTATAAAGACAATAGTTTTATATCTTACTTTGGAAAAATCTTCAATACTTTAAGGAGGCGGTTGGTTCGCATGAGAGAATATTAATAAAAATATGAATGAATATAGTGAGCAATAAGAATAGATATTATCATTATAATTATGATGGTTGGTTAAAAGAAATGATTGATTACCATTATCATTACCATTACCATTGATAATGATTGGTTTGTAAAAAATAATTAAAAAAATTGTTACATTTTAATTTATTATATTTTAATTAATTGCCATATTTTAATTAATGAATTTATAAATGTATTATAAATTTGAGAATAATTATAGGAATAAATTCATATAAAGGTGATTGAAGTGGTGAAGCTAATTTTTGCAATAAATTTTCAATTTAAAAGTTGAAGATTCGTATCATAGTGAAAAGGGTGTACCTGACCTAACTTTGTAGAAAATCATTGACAAGGAAGAGAAACACATTAGAATTGACAAACTTCAATCAAATCAAACTTGTTATTTGTAATTATTGATTTATCAAAATTTTTATTTAGAATACATAATTTACAAGTTGTAATATAAATGAAGAATATTTATTAGTACAATCAATCGTGATCAATTATGATACTATAAAATTCCTCCAAATGGCGACTTAAGATTTTGAAGTGAAGCTTAACAATTTTGTAGGTTTGAATTTGAGTTTAAATATGATCTAATTAGATAAATGGAGTATAAGTTTTTTTGTTCAACTCAATCTAAACAAGTTTAAATTAACTTATTAAAAATACATTTTTTCAATGTGTTTGGTTTTGAGTTAAGAGTCATAAAATGTTAGAAAACAAGTGATGGTTTTGGATATGCTCTAACTGAATTTTGCATCGAACATCCCTATGCCAAATACTTAATTTAATTCTAATTTTTTTGTCAAAATCAACTTGTTAATTTTCAACTGAATTTAAGGATTTCTTTTATTTCTAAGCAATGACTCAATAAGATGCTAGGACAATGAGAAGATAAGATAAACATAGAAGATGTTACATAAAGTTTTTTTCTTTTATTTCACTCGATAATTTTCTAGTCTCATAAAAAGGAGTGTAAATTACACTTGAATAGTGTAATTGAGTGGGTTGGCATGATGAAGAATTTAAAATTTTATCATTAAATATTCTTGATTAGTTAAGTAATATATGGTTAGTGGGTAATTGTTTCTTTTTTATGATAGGAATATTGATCCTCTTGTTATAAAGAAAGGCATAAAATGTTTCAGTCTTAAGACTAACAACAACAACATCAACAATAACGACAATAACGACAGTAATGTCTTAGTAATAATCTCACTGTGATACGGAGTCTGGAGAGGTCTAGAAGTATACAACTTTACCTCTAATTAATCGAAATGTTATTTTTGATAGACCTACAAAACAAATATTTTTGAAAAAGATTGGAAGAAAATAATAGCCACGTATATACACAAATAATTGTATAAAAAATCAAAATGAAATAAAATAAACAGACAATAAAGAAAACAAAGAAATTAAAAAATAGATAAAAATTGAAAAATAAAATATGAAGTATGAAATAAATAAATAAAATAACTAAATTAGCAAGTGTTATAAACAAAAGTGTTTAGGTTAATTAAAAAGATATAAGAATATAAGAAAATTGTTCAAAAGGTCTATGAAAAGATAATGACCTCTTTATATAAGGTTTTCTACCTGTATTATGTTAGGGAGCCATAGATTCATGCATCACCTGCACAACACAGCAACGGAAGTGTCGGAATCTAAATTCCAACCCACGACATCCCAAAAAATCTAAAATCTTAGATGCATGCATACACAGATTATAAGAATATGAAATTTCAGCATATGTACCTTTGATAATACTCCTCCTTTCTTTAATCTTCTCCTTGTTTGGGTTGTAACAAATACCAAACACCTTCCTTGATCACTCAAAAATACGCAAAGATGAAGAAAAAGCAGTATGTAAGGGTGGTTAGAGCACCAAACAAGATAAATTTAAGTAGATGCTCAAATAGAGAGACAGATCAAGAATATATTGCATATAATTAGATTCATGCAACAATTGCATAAATTACATGAACAAGACTCAAGACCACTTCTTTCTATCTCCAAAACACTTCTGGACCCCTTATCCTCTCACTTGACTGTATTTTAACTTGCTAGTTCGTGTGTACATAAGTTAAGAACTCACTTATGCATCATCTACCGTGCCTTCGGTCATGATCGTGGCCTACTTCAATGACAATCATGCACACTTTATTTTTTCATAAGATCTTTCATACGTGTAACCCTTAAGTTTTCGGTTAGTTTGGACACTTGAATTAACTCTTAATCTAAACAAATCTTATATGATTTCATGTTATTTGAATTAACTATTAATTCAAGCAAATCATAAAGGATTTCATAATGCCAATTTACCGAAATATAAGTGGATTAACACACGAACTCTTCGATAGTTAATTATCCAACTTACGAACCTTTCCATAGACAATTACCATGCTATTTGTCCCTTCACCATCCTATACCCCACTTGGTTTGGAGTATAGGTTATGTGTCAACTCCCATAAGACTAATTACATCACATCTAGTCCAAGTAATGTTAGTTCTTATCCTGAGGTCTCATTACTCTATGTGTCATTGGAGACTCTCTTCATGACATATAACTGCTATGGCTAGAGACTCTTGAGTAATGACCCTGACAAGAGGTCATGGGTATTATCTCCTTCTATCAGGAGTGGTGAATCCTTTATTGACTATCCAATTACCTTCGAATACCAATAGCTATACCTAATCAACACCCTATAAGCGACCTCGTCTTGAAGCAATAAGAAATGATGTCAAAGCACAGGATCAGTAACCAAGATACCCTTGAGTACCTCAAGTATAAGGATATTTGCACCATTACTATGATGAGATTAATCATTGACATTTGATAGATCATCCATATGATAATCTCATAGCAGGTCATTTGATGTACTTACTACTTAGTAAGCATCCACGTGTTAAATCTAAACATATTATGCTTACAATTTGTGAGATCCGCTGCTTGATCAAATCAAGGAGTATAACATGTGCTAGTCTATCCGAATTAATAATGTCCTGTCTTATTAATCCTATGACTAGGAATAATTTAGATACTAACATAATTTCATATAATAGGAATCTTATTATCATGATCTCATCATGATTTCCTTCATGTTATGTTTTGTGTCATGAACTTTATTAATTCGATTTAAAATCGACATCAATTCATATATAAATGAAAATCAAATTAATGAAAAATTGCTAAGTTTCTACAAAAGTGCTAAAGGTGATTGCCTTTAGAGCAATAATCTAACAATCTCCCGCTTACATTAAAATCAATCGCCTTTGTATCTAATACCATAGGCGAGTACACTAGAATCAAAATTTATTTGAGAAAGTGGCTTAGTCAAAGGATCATTAATGTTTTGATCTGTGGACACTCCCTCTATAATCTGTGAGCACTCTCTCTATCTTCACATCACCTCTATTAATTATCTCCCTGATCAAGTGATATCTCTTGAGTATGTGCTTGGACCTCTGATGAGACCTTTGTTCTTTGATTTAAGCAATAGCCCTATTGTTGTCACAGTACAACAGTATCCGGTTTACAATGCTAGGAACCACTTCAAGTTCGATAACGAACTTCTTGATCTAAACAGTTTCTTTTGCCACTTCCACGACTACAATGTACTTTGACTTAGTCATTGAATCTACAGTTGTGAGATCTCACATCGCGTTAGAGAGAGGAACAAAGTACGCCTTATAAGGTTACGGATATCACTCCCTTACAGACATGTTTTTCATGCCCTAACACATCGGATCCC
The DNA here is from genome assembly GCA_027568895.1 of Erythroxylum shatona. NCBI lineage: Eukaryota > Viridiplantae > Streptophyta > Magnoliopsida > Malpighiales > Erythroxylaceae > Erythroxylum > Erythroxylum shatona. The sequence continues at coordinate 43,753,071 of JAOSBK010000206.1, forward strand.
ATCAGAACTCCAAAGTTAAATATGATAGGGCAAAATTGGTACCAAGATGGGTAACCTCCTGGGAAGTTCTTGAGAAAAGAAAAACTGTGAGGGATTGGTTAGGCCAAGGCCTAAAGCGGACAATATCTATAAGTGGGTGATATAGGCTATTACAGGTGGTATCAGAGCCGGTATTCGAACCGTTTTGCCAGCTAAGCTAGACTCCAAAAGAGGGTTGGGCCTTAAGGGGGTGAAAAGTGTGAGATCCCACATCGGTTGAAGAGGGGAACGAAATACGCCTTATAAGGGTACGGATACCTCTCCCTTACAGGCATGTTTTCCATGCCCTAACGCACCGGATCTCATCAAAACTCTGAAGTTAAATGTGCTAAGACAAGAGTAGTATCAGGATGGGTGACCTCTTGGGAAGTTCTCGAAAAAAGCAAAACTGTGAGGGTTTAACTGAGCCAAACTCAAAGCGGACAATATCTGTAAACAGGTGATCCGGGCTGGTACAGCATTCGTCTTTTATTTGGAACTCTTTTAACTGACTGCTCCACCATTAAGTGTGAAAACATAAACTGATTGAGATTTTGAGTCATCCTGATCAGATTAAAAACTGGCATCCGTATATCCGCTCACTACGAGATCTCCATCTTCATATATCAAGAATACATCCTTATTCCTTCTTAAGTACTTTAGAATATTCTTGACAGCCACCAAGTGACACTCACAAGGATTCGATTGATATTTGCTCGTAACATTTAGAGCATATGATATATCGGATCTTGTATATAATATAGCATACATGATTAATCCTATTGTCGAAGCATATGGGATCATACTCATATGAGTCTTTTCATCTTACGTCTTGGGATACATAGATTTCGAGAGTTTTATCTCATGAGTCATGGGAAGAAACCTTCTTTTAAACTACTCCATGCTAAACCTCTTTAGCACTTTATCTATGTAGGTAGGCTGTGAAAGACCTAGCAACTTCCTTGATCTATCTCTATAGATCTTTATTCTCAATGTACAAGTTACTTTTCCAAGGTCTTTCATGGGAAAATTCTGGGACAACCAAATTTTGACTAATTGCAAACTTGAGACATTATTTCCTATTAGTAATAAGTCATCCACATATAACACAAGGAATATCATAGCACTCCCACTAACCTTCTTGTAAGCACAAGGTTCATTAGGATTTTGTGAGAAACCAAACTCTTTGATTGTCTCATCAAATCGGATGTTCTAACTCCTAGATGCTTGCTTCAATCCATAAATAGATTTATGAATCTTGCATACCTTTTTTTTCCATCCTTGGATATGAAGCCCTCAGGATGTGTCATATACACATCCTCAACTAGGTTTCCATTCAAGAAAGTCATCTTCACATCCATTTGCCATATCTTATAATGGATTTAAGCATAGCTACGTGGCTAAATGTCTCGCCATATTCAACTCATTGTCTTTGATGATAACTTTTAGCGACTAGCCTCATTTTATAAATAATCACATTACCATCCATGTCGATTTTCTTCTTAAAAATTCACTTGCACCCTATAGGTTTTAGCCCTTCGGGTGGGTCAACCAAAGTCTATACTTAGTTTTCAAACATGGAATCTATTTCGGACTTCATGGCTTGAAGCCATTTTTTAGATTCTGAACTCTTCAGAGCCTTTTCATAGGTTGTAGGCTCATCGTCCTCTATAAGCAATGCATCATTTTGTTCACTTACGAGAAATCCATATCTCTCTAGAACATTACGTATCCTACTTGACCTATGAATATTTTGTGTGTCAGATGTTTCAACTGTTATCTCATCTTTGTGAACAAAAATATCGGATTTAGGCAATTAATCTGTGTCTGTTTAAACATCAAAAATTTCATCAAGTTTAACTTTGCTACCACTATCTTCTCTTAGAAGAAACTCTTTTTCTAAAATGATAGCATGCTTTGAGGTAAACACCTTTTGCTTTATAGCATTGTAGAACTGATATCCAACTGTTTCTTTAGGATATCCTACAAACAGATATTTTTCAATTTTCGCTTCAAGCTTGTTTGATTGAATCCACTTCATGTAAGCTGGACAACCCCAAACTTTCATATAAGAAAGATAGGATTTTTTTGTTAGTCCATATCTCATATGGAGTAACATCAATTGCTTTTGAAGGGACTCTGTTTATCACATAAGCAACAGTCTCGAGCGCATGACCCCAAAAGGATTTCGATAGATCTGCTAAGCCCATCATTGACCTTACTATGTCTAACAAGGTTCATTTTCTCCTTTTAGCCGCACCATTATGTTGCAGTGTGTAAGGTTGAGTCCATTGGGATACAATCTTGTTATCCTTGAGATAAGTTTAAAACTCCTCGTTCAAGTATTCACCACCTCGATCTAATCGAAGTATCTTGACACTTTTACCGAGCTGTTTCTCTACTTCATGTCTAAATTATTTGAACATTTCAAATATTTCAGACTTGTATCCCATTAGGTACACATACTCATATCATGAATAATCATTGATAAAGGTAATGAAGTACATAAATCCACCTCTAGCATGAATGGACAATGGACATCATACATCATAATGTATTAAGTCTAATAACCCATTCACTCATTCACCCTTTCCTTTAAAAGGTAATTTAGTTATCTTGCCTAACAAGCAAGATTCATATATGTCATATGATTCATAATCAAATGACCTTAAGCTACTGTTCTTGCATAGCTTAGCCATGCATCTCTCACTTATATGGCTAAGTCGACACTCCTATAAGTAAGAAAATTTTAAGTTATACCAGTTTTGTCTTTTATTGTCATTGATATTTAAAATTGGATTGCACATATCTAGTATGTAAATGCCATTGCATAATATAGCAATACCATACAACCTTTTATTCAACTTAATTAAACAATCATTGCTTAAAAAATTTAAATGAAATCCCACTTTATTAAAACATGAAACAGATACAATGTTCTTTGTCACTATGGATACATAATAAAAAGTATTCAAAGCATAGGTTCCTACAATTAATGCAACAAATCTTGCTCCATTTCCCACACGTAGGTCCATCTCTCCCTTTTTGAGTGGTCTATTATCCCTAAGACCCTGCATATTAACACATATGTGTGAGCCACATCCGGTATCTAATACCTAAATGTTATGATCAAAAATATTATTAACCTCAAAGCCAAATAACATACCTAAAATAGAAGGTGGAGCATCTAATGCCTTATTATGCTTCAGCGACTCCATATAGGCTTTGCAGTTCCTCTTCCAATGTCCTTCCTTGTTGTAATGGAAGCATATCCCCTTTGATGTAAACTCCTTTGCCTTCTTCTTGGCTACACGTCCGACTGGCTTCTTATACTTCTTCTTCTTCTTTTGGTTCCTCTTGCGAGAACCAGAAGGAGAGTCCACCAACATCATAGCCTTACTATCTTTCTTGAAAGTTTGCTCAGCTGTTTTGAGTAGATTTATCAGCTTAAGTATCTAGGTGAATATTTGGTTCATCTGATAATTAGGACAAACTGTGAATAACTATTAGTCAAACTAGTCAGAATTAAGTTTCTACTTAATTCATGATCCATTATGAAACTCAAACTGGCTAACCTCTCAATGTATCCATTCATCTTCATTGCATATTACACCAGAGATTATCTCTCAGTCATCTTAGAGTGGAAAAGCAACCTCAAAGTCTCGAACCTTTCACACCGAGCTTGCTCATCAAATAGTTCCCTTAGAGTGTAGACTATGGTATGAGCATTTATAGCCTCATACTGCTTTTGCAGTTTCGGTGACATAAAGGCCTACAACTAGCCAGCTCATTATCATCCAGTAGCTTCTTGTAAGCTTTCTGATCCTTATAAGATGTATCAGTAGTAGAGGGATCGAAAAATGATTCATCTAGGACATATCCTATTTTCTTAAATTTGAGAATAATTCTGAAATTCCATAGGCAATCTAAGAAGTTAGGTCCCGTGAGTTTGTTGGAGTCTAATAGAGAGCATAGGTTCAAACTGGATGAAGACATCGTGGCAATTGAATAACCTAGAAAAACGAGAGAAAGTGTTAGAATATACACTAATACGTATCGATAAGGACTTTAATCACATACATTATGGGTCCCACTATTTTATTCAAATCCATAGCCCTCACTAGGAATTCGAGAAAATTTATAGTTTTCCTAATGGGTTGACATTCAATATCACTAATAATGACCTTGAGTTTGCCTAACAAGCCACCTTAGGTCAATCGGTAGTTATTATTCATACCAATTGCATTCAGTTATGCAACTATCGACTTGTGTCATTAACTGTTGATTTAGCACACTTATTAGGCTATTAACTCATGCTTTGTATATATTCCATGTATATAGCCTAACTTTGCCCCTATCCACATTGACCTTTGGTTTGCCCAACAAATCAATGCTTACAGTTAGGACTAACCCATCAATCCGGAAATCTAATTTCCATGGTTTGAACATATTCGTGTACAGTGGGCTTGGGTTTGCCTAACAACCTAACTCTAAAAGAACTTTGGTTCTTGCCATATCAATAGAAGGCGTAAGTCCTAATATTTCGATTGAGGGATTTGTTATTTGGTCTCATCAAATATTTATACAATCAAAATTATGGACGACTCAATTAAATTGGGCTTGTATAACCACCTTATCATGTCATTTTAACCACCTTAAAATGCATCTAATGCATGTAATACATAAAAGAGGTTAAATTTAAGTTGTGACTTAACTATGCATCAAAAGTTCGTGATTCGATTCAACATTTGAACCGAATTAGGTACTAGTGTTAGTCTTAACTAATTCAAATTATGAATGCGATTCGATTAGGAACCCTAAAATTTTAATTATTTTAATGTCCAAAATAAACACTTTAATTCTAGTACATATGTCTTTTTCTAGTCACACTAGAAATGTAATGTTGTACTTAGATTAATTTTAAATTAATCCTTAGGGTTTTTAAAATTCCCGAACATCAATTAGTCATCTAAAACATCCCTAGGTTATATTAAATTTATCAAGACAATTTCAGCACAAGCCAAAAAAATATCTTGATAGTCAAAATCATCAAGATAAATGAGTTAGCCTACTAGACACTAAAGAGATCGATTCGATGTCCAGAAAATTTCCAAAACCCTAATTTCAAGCACTTGCACTTAGCATGCTACTAGCATCAAAATAATACATTTCTTATCTCATAAAAAATTTTAAGATCTTATAACTGAAATGCATACACATAAGTCTTTAAATAAGTCAATTCCATTAACTTTCAAAAGGCTGACCAATGTTGACTTTGACTTGATTTATTAATTGAATCAAATTCAATTAATTCTGGAAAAATTCTAGAGTCTTATGCACATTCTAAATGTGCCTAATATCTAGAAACTAATTCCTTGGAATTATTTATTAATTTAGTGGTATCAGCCAGCACATCACATGTCTATAACACTTGTCATATTACTTCTAACACTAGTCATACTCTACATCATGCATGCATAAGATAATCACTTTAACAACAAGTGTCATGCATCTCATACACATGGTAATTATCTTGCATGTCCATGCAGAAAATTCATAAAAATTTTTATAAAATTAATATGGAATTTACAAGTATACATGTTTATCAGATTTCTAGAATTTCCCATAACTTCATACATGCTTCAGGCTGAAACTAAATTCGTAATCAAATAGCAAATGATATTCAATTGCAATTTCTTTTGACAGAAACATAATATAATACCTTATAAACATTTATGTGAAAGAAAATCACAAAATTTTCTAGAATTATTATGAAATTTTCAAAATTAGCACATGCATTCAGTTTTCCTGAAATTCCCATGCTGGATATTAATTTGAAATAAAATAGAAAATGACATTTAATTGCAATTTTCTTTGACAGAAACGTAGTAAATCACCTTATAAACATTTTTGTGAAAGAAAATCAGAAAAAAAAATTTCCTACAATTTATACAAAATTTTCCAAATTAACATGCACGTTAGTCATAACCCAGCAAACAGTTTGCACAAGTTCAATACATCATCTAATACATGCATAAGTGGCTCTGATACCACTATTAGGGAGCCATAGATTCACGCATCACATGCCCAACATGGTAATGGAAGTGTTGGAATCTAAATTCTAGCCCCACGACATCTCCAAAAATCCAAAATCTTAGATGTATGCATACACAGATTATAAGAACATGAAATTTCAACACATGTACCTTTGATAATGCTCCTCCTTTCTTTAATCTTCTTCCTATTTGGGTTGTAGCAAGCACCAAACACCTTCCTTGATCACTTAAGAACATGCAAAGATGAAGAAAAAGCAGTGAATAAGGGTGGTTAGAGCACCAAAGAAGATGAGTTCAAGTAGATGCTCAAATGGAGAGATAGATCAAGATTATGTTGCATGCAATTAGATTCATGCAACAATTGCATAAATTGTATAAACAAGACTCAAAACCACTTCTCTCTATCTCCAAAACACTTCTAGACCCCTTATCCTCTCACTTGACTGTATTTTAACTTGTTAGTTTGTGTGTATATAAATGAAGAACTAACTTATACATCATCAGTCATGCCTTCAAAATATCTGATCTTTTATACATGTGACCCTTAGGTTCCCGGTTATTTTAGGCATTTGAATCAAATCTTAATCCGAGCAAATCATGGATGATTTCATGCTACTTGAATTAACTCTTAATTCAAGAAAATCATGAAGGGTTTTATGATGCCATTTACTTGGATATAAATAGATTAACAAACGAACTCTTCGATGGTTAATTATCTGACTTACAAACCTTTTCATAGACAATTACTGTGCAATTCCTCCCTTCACTACTATATACCCCACTTAGTTTAGAGTATGGACTTTGTGTCAACTCCACTAGACTGACTACGTCACATCTAGTCCAAGTGATGCTAGTTCTTATCCTAAAATCTCATTACTTTATGTGTCATTGAAGACTCTCTTCATGATACATAACTGCTCTAGCCAGAGACCCTTGAGTAATGACCCTAACAAGAGGCCTTGGGTATCATCTCCTTCTATCAGGAGTGGTGAATCCTTTATTGGCTACCCAATTACCTTCGAATACTAATAGTTGTACCCAATCACCACCCTATGAGCAACCTCGTCTTGAGACAACAAAGAATGATGTCAAAGCATAAGATTACTATCCAAGATATCCTTAAGTACCTTAAGTCTAAAGATATTTGCATCATTGCTACAATGAGATTAATCATTGACATTTAATAGATCATCCATATGATAATCTCATAGCAGGTCATCTGATGTACTTACTACTCTTAGTAAGTATCAATATGTTAACTCTAAACATCTCATGCTTACAGTTTGTAAGATACACTACTTGATCAAATTAATAAGTATAACATGTGCAAGTCTATCCAGATTAATAATGTCCTGTCTTATTAATCCTATGATTAGGGATAATTTAGATACTAACATAGTTGCACATAATAGGAATCTCATTATCATGATCTCATCATGATTTCCTTCATGCTATGTTTTGTATCATGGACTTCATTAATTCTATTTAGATCGACATCAATTCATATATAAACGAACATCAAACTAATGACAAATTAGCTTTCGTTTTATTAATTAAAATAAAGTTTGTACAAAAGTGCTAAAGGTGATTGTCTTTAGAGCATTATTGTAACATATTCTAGTTTGTCAAAGTTTTCTATTAAGGGTCAAGTCTTCGGTAAGTTATAGTAGGGTCATATTGTTATGAAACACCTTCCCTTAATTCTTCTTGGGTTTTCCTCTCCTTTTCTTATAGTCCTAAGTATAATCTTCTCGCATCTTCTCACTAGAGTATTAGGAAGTCTCCTGTTAACATGTCTGAACAACTTAAGCCTTGTTTTCCTTAATTTACTATTGATGTTAGTCATCCTCAACTGGTCTCTTATCACTACATTCCTAATATTATTTTTTCTTGTAAGGCTACACATCTAACGAATTGTCCTCTCTACCACTATTAACTTATGACTATGCGCATGTTTAATAGGTCAATACTCTGTCTCATAGAGTATGACTAACCTAATTGTTAATTATAGAATTTAGTTTTTTAGTTTGAGTGATATTTTCTTGTCTCTTAAAACTCATGAGATGCCCATCTACTTAAGTCACTATGATTTGATACGGTGAATTATATCGGCATCTATTTCGCCATTGTTTGAATGATAAATCCAAGGTACTTAAAACAATATTTTTGTAGTATAACATTTGTTACAATCTTAATCTCCACATTAGATATAATCATGTGACACAAAAAGTTACACTTTAAGTATTCAATCTTAGTCAGATTCAATTTAAAGCCATTTGACTCTGATGTTGATACAAATTCATAATTAAGGAGAAAATAGGTAATATTCTAAATAATAATTATAAGGAAATGGGTGTTTAAGAGATTTGAGTAGGGCAGAAATACCTAAAAAAATTAGCCCCGTAGCTAAAGCACAAAAAAGAGAAAGGTTACATAGACAGGTAGACCAATAAGGATTTTTAGCAAGAGGCTTAATTTAAGCCAAGGCTTCAAAGATAATCGTGTAAATTAATAATCTCATATCATCCTCATTGGTTAGACTATTTATTTTCTGTTTTGATCCATTTACATCTTTCCACCCCTAAGGATGACAATGGGCTGGCTTATGAGCTTAAATTAAGGTGTTTTTAATAGGTCAACCTATGGGCCAAATCAGGCCCGGGCCCAGACCAGTTCGAAGTTTAATTTTTCTAAGCAAAATAATATCATTTTGTTTAGAAGAGTTAGGTCTTAGGTAGACTTGGACTTTGGTAACCTAAGCCCAAACTAAATTAAAAGAAGGAGTTTTACACTTTCAGTTTTTAAAAAATTAACGAGATCAACCCATGCCATCTCTATCCACCCATGAGAATTTTCTTTTATCGTATTCAAGTAAATATTTTAAACATTGACTTATAGAAAATAAAGTAACAAACTTTTTGTTGCAGGATTTTAATATCATTTTGCTTAGAAAAATTAGGTCTTAGGTAGATCTGTGTAAAGGACATGGATCATCCAGCAACACCCAAGTCTCTCACAGCCCATAACGATACAGGCCCATCAACATGATCATTCTAGAAGACACCATATCTGCATATTCCATTTGTTGTAACCGTAAAGATTGTACAGCTGTAGCATTAGAAGTTCAAGTGTATATATTCTCTACTTTCTACAGTGTATGCAAGCAAGAAATAAACAATCATTCTTTTACACAATTCTCAAATCTTTCAATCTGGACTTTGGTAACCTAAGCTCTGACTCAATTAAAAAAATATTATTTTACACTTTTAGTTTTTAAAAAATTAGCGAGACCAACCCATTCCATCTCTATCTACCCCTAAGAATTTTCTTGTATATATCGTATTCAAGTAAATGTTTTAAACATTGACTTATAGAAAATAAAGTAAGAAACTTTTTTTTTGCAGGGTTTGAAAAACAATTTAACATTTTCTCATAAATTAGGAGAATAAAAATAACAAAAGTTTTTAATCTCTTATTTCAATAAGTTCCAACACAAAAATCAAGTTTACACATGACACATCATCTTTTATGGTAACAAAAGTTCAACTGAACTGAATTGATTGAATTTCAAAGCTTCGGTATAGCCATCTTTTATTATCATAAAGTCTTGAAACCGATATATTCCAAACCAGAGATAGTATGCTTGTATTAGAAAGTTAGAGCATGCAAAAGAACTATAATACTAAAGATTATAGTAGTTGTTTTATTATATCAAGTGCGAATTGAACCCATTTAGAGATGATCAAACAGGTGAGAGATTAGGCGAGGTTGGTCCAATTTAGCCATCACAGTCTTGCGTGCCATAATGGGCCTCATATTTATATATTCATACAAGGTTTTTGGCAATCCATTGATGACGAGACGCGTGTTAATATGACAATTCAGTCGTGATATGATACGAAAGTTTCTTATTTGTATTTCTATGTTACCATACAATTAGGCACGCAACTAGATGTGATAAAGTACACGTTTAAGTCTATACAAATTCAACACACGCATTCACAAGAGCCGCATTGCACAACAGGGGAAATCATGAGTTTGTATTTTGTGAATATAAGAGCCAATTACATAGAAAGTCAAATATGGAGTGCAAGAACATTGTTAACAAGTTGAAATAGAGAGGAAACAAAAAAAGAAGTAGAAGAGATGGATTTTTCTACCTGATCATCGATGTCTGGCATAATTTCAAAGCGGACTAAGTGGCAAACGTCAAAGCGGTTCTTAATTACTGTAATCAACACATGAGCGAATAAAGCAATATTAGTGGCATAATTTCAGGTAATAGGTATCATAACTTACCATCATTCTTGGCACCTACCACAGTGATTTGTGGAAAAGACTCTGCAACTACCCAGTTTTCTATTAGATGGTAATTTTTGTAAAGCAAACTGACTAATAAAGATTGAAGAGTAAGAAAAGAGATGTGACCCCCACTATCTCCACGATCTCTCCCCAACTCTACCATGGAAAAGTCATCGTTGACCAATTGTATTCGAATAGTTATTAATAACAATTCTAGAAATTTTAGTTAATTATATATATTTCAGTATATAACAAAATAACCATAACTATTTGTAACAGGGTAAGGATTATCATAATAATAACATGTTGGAAAGTACGTATGGTTTTACTTTATTCACATGTATCTTTTGAGTTGGTCTCCTAAGCATTTTCTCTTTTGCAGGTTCTCTGTTGCTTCTTTTACGGTTGTTTTACTTTTATCATCTCTTCGTTTCCTTTTTGGCCTTTTCATTTTCGTGATTTCTTTCTTTTTTTCACATGCTGTTCAGTCCTGGAATCAGGTGGGATTCTTCATCATAACTAGGTACTACACCTCCCATAAGTGATAAGATGGTTTAATAAATTTGGTGAACTAGTACTGAATCATCCCCATATATGTATGTAAGAATAAGAGCTACACTTTTTTTTTTGGTCGAAATTGAGATACCTCAACATTTTTTTATAAAGGGAAAACACGGAAATTACATAATAAGGCGAGGGAACTCGGTCCCCGACATATCCTCCAAGAGGAGAAGATGGCACCTAATAGGTGTATTTATAAAATAAGTGACTCCGACATTAAAGTGACCAGTATAGTTTGCCAAACAGCTCGTAATCTATTGCTCTCTCAATAGACGTGCCAATGAATAACAGTCCAATTTCGTATAAAAAGTTCATGAATACTCCGGATGATGGGGTTGAGCATTGTAGATCTGTGGGATGCTGAGGAGATAATAACTATCACAGTCGTAGAGTCTACTTCCAGTTCGATTCGGCGATATCCTAGATTTTACGCAAGCTGGAGTCCTGTCAAGACTCCTCAGAGTTTCACTGCCAGCGGATTATACCAGCCCAGGTTTTGTGCAAATCCTCTTAGCCAGGTACTTGCACTGTCCCTAAGGAGACCTCCTGTCGTAGCTGTGGATAAAGCCCGTTTGCAAGCTTCATCGGTGTTTAGCTTTATCCAACCAGTAGGCAGTTTGGTCAAGCCTGCTCATTGAGCCTGTTGAGGATGAAAACAGGTAAGACCCCGAAAGTACCCCCCATCTGAACTGTGAAGTAGACCTGCATAAGACAAAATATAAGAAATAGGCAAGGAAGACCAAGTAAACTGTTCATCAAATAAGGTCAGATTCCTCCATTTCCATATAAATCAACAAGTGATTCCAAAAATACAAGCCCAATCCTATCCAAACACTTGACGGTGTTGCTGGAGATTATACGTAAGCCACTCCTGATGTGGCATAGAGAAAAAATCGGTAGAAACTAGGTGAATAGGGAAAAGGTTCCACATTTGATGAGCTTTAATGCAGTCGCGCACTGCATGAATCGAGGATTCCTCTAGGCGACAGTGAAAGCACGCTCCATCCGTGGTGAGTTGCCTTCGGACCCGATGCTGGTTAGTAAGCAGCCGATCGTGAGCGAGTAGCCAAAGGAAAGTACGAATTCGTGGTGGACCTTTCAAGTCCCATATTCTCTGCCATATCCCATGGGGTGAGGCGACTTCGAAGTCCTTGATAAGGGAATAAGTGTAAGCGACAGTGAACTGTCCAATGTCAGACAGTCCCCATCTAAGTGTATCCTGTCCAAGATAATCCTTAGGGGGAAACATGCCAGCTATGGTCCTGCAGAAAGAGGCCGGGAGGTAACGTTGGAAGGCATCCCATTGCCAATTACCCGCAGCGTCCACAAAATGACGAACGTTAAGATGCAAAGTAGATTCAGGGAGAGGGGTGATAACCTGGGTAATAAGGGGTCCTGCTCCCACCACCCATGAGTCAAAGCCAGAATTGTGTCCTAGCACCATCCCCTATCATCTAGTTCATGCCTTGTAGAACTAAATGCCGTGTGGCCTTTATGCTGCGCCAGATCATCGAACCCCCTTTTGCATCCAAGGATGAGGGGATATGGTGGGCATCAAAATTATATTTCGCGGATATGACTTTCACCTAAAGGGCATGAAGGTTGACAATTAACATCCAGCCTAATTTAGCTAAAAAGGAATCATTGGTAGTGCGTAGATCTCGAATGCCTAGACCCCCCGGTTCCTTCAGTTTGAAAACCTCCTCCCATTTGACTAGCGGAATTTTCTTATTGCCTCCGGATGCACCCTACAAAAACTGGCGCATAATGTAACACCCCACTCCCGCGTGACCCGAACCTGATATCATTGGTGATATCCGAGTCCGTGCCCCGCGAGGGTGGCGTACTACATCAGTCGGTCAGTAAAACTCGGTATACTTTTTGTTTTTTTTTTGTTTTAAAACCGTTCATTCCATGTTAAAAGGAAGCAATTTCAGTCATTTCACAATTTCGCGGAACAAGCAGTAAACAGTAGTAAATCTTTTGCAGTAGATACAATCATTTAATAATATTTTACAGTAACCATAAAGTAACATTACAAATCAGTTACAACAATTGCGGACTACAAACTTAGGAAACACTAATGCAGACGCGAACTGATCCCGAACTCTATCTCAACTTGCACCCAGACATACTCCCGTGTCAAACGGGGTACTCTTCTAGTCCTGAAAAATAGATTGCAATTTTGGATGAGTTTGCGAACTCAATGAGAAACCATCATCGATGGTTCTCCCAATT
>JAOSBK010000206.1:43766345-43776505 GCA_027568895.1 Erythroxylum shatona
TGGGGGGCTCAGTGCACCACTGGGCCCCATTTAGCTACGTCCCTGCCCTCATAAGCCACTTTGATGGATGGGTTCTCCATCTAATTCAACGATGGAACGAAGAGGTAAGCTAAGATCTATGTCTACTGCGACTCTGGCAAATTTTCCTCTGTAGCTGTTCTGTGTGTTGCTATCGATTTTGACCGTTTTTCCTACTAGGTTGCCTAGCGCGGTGAGGATGGATGGATGATATCTGGAGATGAAGAGCTCAGGGAAATGGATCCACACTACCACGTGAGAGATTTTGCTGGTGATTGGATGGAATTCTGGATACTAGGGTTATACCGAAAGTGCGTGACCCACAATGATCCACAGCCCTTGGGTGAGAGTCCTGATATAATCGTTCTCCTCGATGAATTTAATGAGGTAAAAATCATTTTCCAAGTCAATCAATTTCATGGAGCCTTTGGGTCGCCACAATGTAGACAAGCGTGATTTGAGAAGGTTGTATCCGATTCTGCGTCCGAGTAGTTTGATGATAACAGTAGTTGCCCAGGCTTGATCGGGCTTTCCTTTAAAAGTGTTAGAAAACTTCAGCCCGAGCCCAAATTCGCTTTGTATAATAGAAATATCTCCGTCAGTGATGTCTATACTTTCCTCATCTGGCTATTCCAGTTCTCGCATGCCTAATCCAAAGTTGGGGTGTTCAGTGACAACCACGTTGTAGCTTGGTTGCGAAGGTTGCCCAGTAGGTGGGGGAGGCGGGGGATCTTCATCCCTCTCGCGTATTCGAACCTTCTTCGCCCAGTATGTCCATGTGCAACAGTTAGATCCATAGATACCTAACATTATTACAGTTTAAAGTGTTAAACTATTTGCTTGAATTGAAAGAATCCCGAGGACCCATATAATGATGACGACCATGCGTGCAATCTTTATAATAATAGCCTGAATAAAGGTTATTCAGGCTACATACGTTTCGTCCTTTCTCTTATTTTTCTTCCTAACACTGCAAATGCTAATGCGTTAACAGGCAAACAAGGGAAAACCCATTACGTTTTACCAGATGAACTTTTGTTGTTGGGCACGAGCAGCTCAACTAATCAATGATAAGGAAAGGAATAATATGTGAGCTGACAACTTGATTAGATATGGACAGCAGGAAGTGGATGGGCATGAACATTTCAGGTCGCTTGGAAACTTTATGTAGGAGTAGGACCAATCACGGAAGTACTTGTGAAAAAATATTAATTATAATGAGAAATGGTTAAAATTTGTCCATTACTAATTTATTTAAAGGGCCCCCAAATCAGTTAAATTAGTTAAGTAGTCAACCAACAGAACGGTGAAAAGGAGGCTCTCATCATTCTCTTCTTTGTAATTTTGCTGTCCGTAATCCACGGGAGCTTAAAGCTGCCCACCTCTGTCCTTTTGTCCCTTCTTAAACCTACGAGTTTTACTCATTTCGTGTATAGGTTTACTCCAATTTTGGACTTACTTTTTTTTTCAATGACTAACTGAGCTATCCGCACGGGTTAAGTTTACTCCAACTTAAGCTCGTCACAACCAACACTTACAATTGATTTTAAGACTAAAGTGCTTAAATTTTCAAAAACTATGAGAGGTTGAAAAAGGACGAATCATTGAAATAAATAACTAAGCCGAAAATTATTAAAATATTAAATCTTGGATTGTGAAATTATAAATTAATAGACCTTTTGATTACACAGAAATAATTTTACTAATTGTCCCAAAGCACATTTTTAATTTGAATCGGGTTAATATGAACCGAAATTTGACTTCTCTATATGCTTGTGATATACCTTAATTAGGTAAGTAAATTTCACATTATAATAACTATTTTTTTATGGATTACTTCATCCTACATTAAAATGATTTTGGTCATCCATAAAGTTCAAAATCAATATACCACAAACTTATTTGCTATTAACATTTTTATCAAAATTCTATTAGTACCCAATAATAATATCTAACATTCTTTATTTTTTAAGAAAAAGAGTCTTTGAGTAATTGGTAACGTTATTTTTTTAATTATAAGGTCTCAGATTCAAGTAACGAAAATAATTTTGTTGTAAAAATGTAAAGAAAAGACTTCACATATTATGACTCTTCCTAGATCTCTCACAAATTTATTAAAATTATTTTGTCTAATATACCATTTGATATTAAATAAATTTGTTAAAAATTAATATAATTTATTGCATTACTTATCAAATATTTTATTTTATATGTGTGATTTGTAAATTATTACTTATGTTATATTAAAAATTTTGGTTATAAAATTTCAATTATCAATAAATTATACGTCCAACTTTTTCATTCACATGAAACCAATAAAATAAAATAAATTGGACAGAACCTATATTAATATTAATAATTCCGTTTGCCCAACCGCCCATCAAACCGGTGGTCCACCGTCGATTAATTACGGAATTGCCAGTCCCACGTGGCACGGATCGGACAACCTATCCCCACACTCGACGTGATATCACCCATGTCAACAATGGAAACATTAGGGGGCAGAATTATAATTACACATCATTAGACCGAGAAAGAGTTTTTGTATAAGAAGAAAAAGAGAACCAGAGAAGGAGAGAGACCATGGTGGACGTTGACGCTGTACCAGCTTTTTAGCTCCTCCTCGTCAAAGAGAGAGGGTGTGTTAAACGTCCGAACGACGCAGTTTCGTTGTTTCCTTTCCTTTTCTGCTTTCAACTTCTAAGCTACTGCGTGTTTTTCAAGCTTTCCGGCACTGAAATGAAGAGTCTTGCTTATTTTCACTATTCCATAGCCTTTTTTTTTTTTTTTTCAGTTCACATTATCTTCTGTGCTAACTCTCTAAGTGATGAGTGGCATTTGATGTAATTAGTTAGTGTTTTCAGATTATATTTGTTTGTTTCTATTGCTAGTTTGGTTACCGTTTCTTCTATCAAAATTGGTTTTTGGGATTTAGTAGCAACGGTTAGAATGCGTGCAAGTCGGAGGATGTAACTGAAACGAGGTGTTAAATTTGATATTAAAGATGGTGGGGTGATTTTGTAATTTGTGCCTTTTTGGTTTCTGGGTTGCAAAGCTCGAGACTTGGAGGACAGAGCAGAGCAGAGAGAGAGAGAGAGAGAGAGAGAGAGAGAGAGAGAGAGAGAGGCTTCAAATCATCCACTTTCAGGTATCGATCTGTTTCGTATATAAATGCTTACAAAAGCTCTACTTTCAGGTATCGACCTGTTTAGCATATAAATGCTTCTTCATGCATGTAGCTATAAAGAAATATGGGTGGTTAGAATGGGGACCATACCCGAGTAAAAGTTGCTAACTTTGATTGTCCTGTGAACCTTTTGGAGGGAATTCTGTTAACTTAATTTCCAAGCATAGTTGGTAACAACTTTCTTCTCTGTTATACGGTTGAAATGGGTCAGTTGTTGATGGGAAGACACAGAAATTTTCAAAGGGCAATTTAAGATTTTTTTTTTGGTTTCTTTTCCTTTTGAATTGTTTTACTTGGGACTAAAGATTAAGCAAATTGATAGTTTTCCACATTCTAAGCATAGTTTGTGAGTTATCAGCTGCTGTCCATTTTTTGGGTGGTTTGTGATGCTGCCGTCAATTGGCTTCTTCTGCAGTTTGAGCAATTAACTTTTGTTTGTCATTATTTTTAAAGTTGCTTTTTAAGTTTTCTTAAATTGGTCTTTCATGGTTGATTGAAACTGATGATGTAGAAATTCTTTTCTTCATATATATATATAACAAGTTGTGGTTAGTGATATTTATTGTTACTTGTCTTTTGAGTTAATTGGATGCTACTCATAGAAAGCTTCTTGTTGCAGACACGCTCTTAGTAAAAGCAATGAACCTACTATCTTTTAGGCTAATGCAACAACCTTGCTTTTAACAGCTAGACTGTCTAGCATTTTGGGAAAGGAGAAGCAGTTGTGAGTATTTACTCCTTTACTTTGATTATTCAACTCTTAGGATTTAGAGATTATGGGTTTATTTTGATTTCTTTTTGGTTGATCTGAGAAGAAGCAACGTTGTAAAAGAATGGGGTCAATTGGAGAGGAACAGCTACCCAAGGTTGAGAAGATGCAAATGACGTGTGCTCGTGAGGAGAAGATTCTTGTTTTGGTCAGGTTGAGGCCTTTGAATGAGAAAGAGCTTGCAGCTAGTGAAGTTGCAGATTGGGAGTGCATCAATGAGACCACCGTCTTGTATCGGAATACCCTTCGTGAAGGGTCCACATTTCCTTCTGCCTATACTTTCGGTAAGAAATATGGTCGTTACATCTTGTCTATTGTTGGTATTGGGAATGGTAATGCTTATATTTACGATATGGAGGATATCATTGTTGCGTCAAGTTTAAAAATTTACAATTATCACTGTCCATTAGACTTCTTTGTAAGTCATTGGATCTGATCTTTTTGTGAGGTGAGGGTGCTTATTCACTTCAAGTTTCATGCTTAGATTTCTCGTGTCATTTTCCTTACTTCCAGATCGTGTATTTCGTGGTGACTGTGCTACAAGGAAAGTATACGATGAAGGAGCCAAGGAGGTTGCTCTATCAGTTGTCAGTGGCATTAACTGTAAGTATGATGCTGATGCCTTTGTGTTTGGCTTATAAAGAAATGAAAAAGATCTCATCTGCAATTGTTTTCAGCAAGCATTTTTGCATATGGACAAACAAGCAGTGGAAAGACATACACCATGATGGGGATAACCGAGTATACAGTAGCAGATATATTCGACTATATAAACAGGGTAATGATAAATTCTGCTGCAATTTGCTTCTGCTTTATTTTTTTTTATTCCTTAAAATAAAGTCGTTGATGATGGAATTGCTTGCAAAAATATTACTTTCTCAGCATGAAGAAAGAGCATTTGTTTTAAAGTTCTCAGCTATTGAGATATATAATGAAGCCATCAGGGATCTTCTCAGCACAGATAATACGCCACTGAGACTGCTGGATGATGTGGAGGTAATTCTTACCAGTTTAGTGCTCAAAACCATTCGAGAAAACACTCTAATCAGTAGAGATTTTCCATCAGAAAGGGACAATAGTAGAGAAAGTCACTGAGGAAACACTAAAGGATTGGGGCCATCTCCAAGAACTCCTCTCTTTATGTGAAGGTAAGCCGTTTAAGACTCTGCTGTTACTGGAAAATGTTTTCCTACTTATATCGTTATGCCGTTGCAGCTCAAAGACGTGTAGGGGAGACCTCCCTGAATGAGAAAAGCTCCAGGTCTCATCAAATTCTGAGATTGGTGAACTCCTTACCCTTTCTCCTTCTTCCTGTTCTCTTTCCTGTCCATTGGAGCCTTTATGGAGAATTTGTGCAATATCCGGGTCATCGGGTGCTCATTTAGTTTCCTGAATGAAAATTTTCTGCAGACGATTGAAAGCTCAGCTCGTGAATTCTTAGGCAAAGAGAATTCCACCACTCTTTCAGCCACTGTGGTATGTGTCAACATTTGGTTTGTTATCAGTTGTAAAGGAAGTGAAGACCTGTCTATCTTATCAATTCTGGATTGAAGTTCATAGAAATAACAACGACCTTTTTATGTGCAGAATTTTGTTGATTTGGCTGGAAGTGAACGTGCATCTCAATCAATGTCCTCTGGGGCAAGATTAAAAGAAGGATGTCACATAAATCGCAGTTTACTAACTTTGGGGACTGTCATTCGTAAGCTAAGGTTGGCTTCCTTTCTTTACTATGACAACTTTGAATTTCACTTGACATCTGCACTGGAATAATGTATCACATGAAACTTGTTCGAGTAAGCTGTGAATCAGTTAATTTAAACCTAGCTGTTAACTGTTAAACTCTTAAAACTGTGTTTGGAAAACCATGTTTTAAAATCCTTTGAACATATCCTCAGAATGCCATCTTACAGTTCTTGAAATCCCTGACGTCGACTAGGACATTCATCACTAACTTGGGTCGAAGTATTATTACAAGTTAGCTTGTTGCTTCTCCAAAATTATTACCTTTGAGTTGCATTTCCTATAATAGATGATAAAAATAAAAAAAATTATCCAGCGTTATCAAGATAGCAAATGAGCCATAATCATACATGCTAGTTACTTCTGCAGCAGTTTAACTTGCTACGGGAGTATAAATGTTGAAGACGTATTGATGTTGATGATATTGTTACTATAAGCGATGAACAGAAAGAGAGCTCCACCTGTCCTTGTGTTTCCACATGATTTTCTGCTGCTACATTTTTTCTTTTTTGCCTACTGGTGAACCGTTTTAGACGTTTTTAATGTAAAATTACACTATTTTCCATTTCCTACTGTGATGGATGCAGTAAGGGGAGACATGGACACATCAATTACAGAGATTCGAAGCTGACCCGGCTTTTGCAGCCGGCTTTGGGTGGTAATGCTAGAACTGCTATCATATGCACATTGAGCCCTGCTCGTAGCCATGTGGAGCAAACAAGAAATACTCTCTTGTTTGCTTGTTGTGCAAAAGAAGTGACAACAAAAGCACAGGTTAATGTAGTAATGTCTGATAAGGCACTGGTTAAGCATTTGCAAAAGGAGTTGGCTAGATTGGAAAGTGAATTGAGAACTCCTGTTCCTGCATCTTCAACCGGTGATTATGCAGCATTGCTCAGGAAGAAGGATCTTCAAATACAGAAGGTAATGTTTTCCTTTCTACACCTAAGGTTTAAATTCCTTTGCCTCTGTTGATATGAACATCTATGGGGGTACAAACTGATCATTTCATATTGGCTTTCTGTGTTATGATGTTATTTTCTTTGGCATTCATGTAACTTGTTTTTGATTATGTAGATGGAGAAAGAAATTAAGGAGTTGACCAAGCAACGAGATCTTGCTGAATCACGGATTAAGGATTTGTTAGGAATGATTGGACATGAACAAAATCTGGAAAAAGGGGTAATTCCTCTAATTAACTGCCCAGTGATCTAGACCTTTGACACGATTTCTCTCCGAATACTAATAGTTTATGCTCTCTATGACAGTCTGGGATCAGTGGTCATCCTATTCAGCAAGCAGGGGGTATATGGGAAGATGAATGCTCATTATCCGAATCATCAAGTATGATTGACTCTCATTTTCCAAATGGAGGTATCAGAAGGTCCAACACAATGGATCATGATAAAGACAGCGGGGCCAACATTGGGGAACCATACCAACTTCAGGACAACACCGAAGAGCATTCTTTTTCTGATGCTTCCTCAATGCTGTCAATTGGAAAAAAACTTGTTAGTTCCAATTCATATGCGAGCCTGGAGGATAATGCCGTAGGAGCTGCAGGAGATGGGGATGAGTACTGCAAGGAAGTTCAATGTATTGAAACAGAAGAGGCAAGGTGTGGGAACTTGTATGAACACAATTCTACAAATGATTACGACGGAACACTGTCTTTGAGTGTATCTGGTGATGGGCCTGTAGCAGGGCGGGGCGTATCAATGGTAGCAAATGGAGATGGGGAAGCAACAAGTCACATGCAAAATGGTTTTACACACGATACGTTGGAACAGAGACTTAATCATGTACAGAGAACAATTGATGATCTTGTCAGTAATCCTAATGAACAATATCCATTATCTTCTACAGCCGAGATATCAAATTCCGCTAGAACGAATTTACGAAAGACCTGGAGTCGCAGAGAGAATCCCATGAATGGCTCTCCTTCATGGTTTGAGAAGCTAGACCAAAGTGAGAGCACCCCACCTAACGAATTAGAGAAACAGTTTGGTGGAAGACCAGAAGGTTTCCACAGAAAGTTTCCTGCACTAAATTATGATGCTGATATTGGAAAATTGTCAAGAAATGGTTCTAGATCATCTTTTGAATCTGGATCCACAGATGACCTAAGATCACAGAGTATCCAAGCATCTGTAGATGAAGATATCCCCAGCATTAATACTTTCGTTGCAGGTTTGAAGGAGATGGCCCAGAAAGCATATGGAAAGCATCTTGTTGACGCTGAGGTGAGAATGCTCTATTCTACTTTCCCCCCGAGGTCCTTTCTATGAATTGGGTTACTTTTGGTCTCATAACGGCTCTCAGCTGCACCTTTGACATGATTTATTTTCTGCATGTTAGGCTCAAGAGACAGAGTCCATGGCTGATAAATTAGAAAAGAGTGTGAAAGATATAGGATTGGATCCCATGCACGGAGTGGAGAACTCTCACGATTGGCCCTTGGAATTCGAGAAGCAGCAAAAAGCAATATTCGAGCTCTGGCATACATGCAATGTTTCAGTAGTCCACAGAACTTATTTTTTCCTGCTCTTTAGAGGTGACCCGACAGATTCCATTTACATGGAAGTAGAGCTCAGGCGCTTATCTTTCCTCAAGGAAACATTTTCTCAAGGAAGTCAAGCTGTGAGAAGCAACCGGCCACTCACTCTGTCTTCAAGGTTTGCTCTCTCCCAATTTATGAATACCATGTACCCAGGTTTTTTCTTGTATCTTTAGACAATCATACTCATGACCTTGAAATGAACCCACATGCAGCTATCCATGATCAGCCTAAGGGGGTAATATAAGAAGCTAAGAAAGAAAATATTTTGTTCATCTGAAATCTTTAGAAATGATACAAAGTTTTCATTTCTGGCGAGGGATTCCAGTTGTTTGCTTCACCTAGACTCTTAGGAGATTTTCACATGCTTAAATACTTCAATACAACATGTTGCATGCCAATTCCTGTCTTGAAACTCAGCTTTGAATAATGAATGCCCTGCATCATTTTTTGCAACTCACAAAAGACCTGAGACTTACGTCATCTATTTACCTGGCAAACAGCATCAAGGCCCTTCACAGTGAGAGGCGCATGCTGAGCAAGCTGATGAGGAAAAGGCTGTCAGAAGAAGAAAGGAAGAAGCTGTACCAAAGGTGGGGAATTGGGGTCAACTCAAAGCGAAGGAGGCAACAGCTAACTAGTCGTTTATGGAGCAATCCCAAGGACATTGATCACATCAGAGAGAGTGCTAGTGTAGTTGCAAAGCTGGTGAGATTTGTAGAACAGGGACAAGCTTTTAAGGAGATGTTTGGGCTTAGCTTCACTCCCCCAAGCTCGAGGCGCAAGTCCCTGGCTTGGTCTCACAGCAAGTCCTCACTTGTGTAGGCCGGAGGCATATGTTAATACATGCAACCACGAGAAACGTGATTCGCCACGCAGATTCTTTTCACTGGTGAAGTAGGAACAGATTTTTTGATTCTCATAGTTGTACAAACTGTTATGTATTTGAACCGAATCGGCCATCTTCTTTTTTTCCTTCCGTTTTTGGTTTACTTTAGAATATTCGTGTTTTGTTGAATAGTATTTCTCATACAAAGAATTTTTAATTTAGTTATTGTTTTTAAAATTGGATATGAGTATTTTAAATGTTCAATTGATATGATATCAACCAATATAAAATCAGTATAATTATTATATTCATAAAATATAAATAATAAATAATTTATTTTTAAAAATTAAAATACTTTATAAAAGTCTAACATAGAAATAAAATGCTTTATGGAATTAACTTAAAAATTCTAAATAATAATAAAAAGTATAATTACTTAAAATAAAATTTGATTAATAAAATGCTACTCTTCATCCTCGTATTATAATCTCAGCAAGTCATTGAATTTTTTATATTTTAAATGATTTTGTTTCTTTGTATGAATACATTCAAAAATACTTATGTTACATGCAATAGAATGATTTAATAACAAATTTTCTTACTAAACATTCTCCAATATTTATTTTTTAAATCAAGAGATAATACAACACCTTTTTGGTCATAAGTTCTCCTTTTATAGATGATCTAACATAACTTATTTTCAATAATTTATCGTCATCAAATGATACTTTCTTAAAAGAAATAAAATTCTTCCATTCTATAAATTTCTCCATCTTTAAACATTCTCATATAAAATATATAATTATATCGAATATTTTTCTTGAAAATTTGAGAAAAAGAAAAATAATTATACAATAAATCAACCTTACCGCGAGTAAGAAATGGTAAATTTTTATAAAGATAAATATTAGGATAAGTTAGAGCTGTTATTAAGATAAGCTTCAGTTATTACCACATGTATTATATATATGTAACATCCTATCCCTGAGGGGAAGGGTAATTTGGTAAATTGGGACAGGCTAGTGGGTCACATTGCATATACTGATTTGAGCATTAT
>JAOSBK010000206.1:43788053-43804243 GCA_027568895.1 Erythroxylum shatona
TTAGCCACAAAACCTAGCACAGAAAACTGACTTAAGCATCGGAGGGGCAAGCCGGCGATCAACCCCCGGCGTGCCTTATTGTTTTTGTAGGTTTCTCCTAGTTGAAGCTAATCGAGATCATGGATCCAAGCAACGACGTCCAGCCCCAATAGAATCAGACTGAACCAAAATCATAGCTCAATATTCTCAACGATCCAAAGGGATGTTTGATCAATTACTGGCTCTCGGCAGTCAAGTATTTGAAGAAGATCTCGTTTAAATCATTGTCAATGGCTTTGGCTCTCAATATTGACCTTTTATTCGTACTCTTGAAAATCGTCTAAACACAATATCCTTTGATGATCTTTATGGCTTATTATTAAGTGAAGAAGAAAATTTAGCCAGAGAAGCAAACATTACTGCTATTCAACCTACTGCCCAAGTTGCCCAACAATCCAGTAGCCGTTCTCAATTTTCTTTCTCTAGTCATGGACGAGGGATACGCGGCCATGGGCACGAAAAATCCACTTCTCATTAGTCATTTTAACCGCTCCCTTCATTCATTAATATTCCACAAACTATCAATTCTCTTGCTACTTCTTGCTCTAACCCTCTGCAATGCTACAATTGCTTTGGTTATGGACATGTTGCACACACCTGTTCAACCCCTCAATAACAACAACAATCCATCCCTCGACCTTCATCCGCCAACGCTTTTCATCCAGCCTCACACCTTGCTACCACCAACCAGACTGTTCCCCAACATTGGCTTTTAGACACTGGAGCATCTCATCATCTTACTTCGAAGTTGGATAATCTTACTCGGAGTACAATGTCCTAGAAGGAGTCAAAATTGGAAATGGTAAAGCACTACCAATCTCTCACATTGGTTCTTCCATTTGTCATGCTAACTCTCATTCTTTCTCATTAAACGATATTTTGTATGTACCTAGCTCTTGTTCCAATCTCTTTTCTGTTAATGCCTTCACTAGAACTAACAATGTTTTTGTTGAATTCTTCCTGGATCATTTTATTATTAAGGATATTCGCACGAGGCAGCCTCTACATACAAGCCAGAGTGATTGTGGTCTTTATTTCGTTCTTTTAGCTCCTCAACGACATGGATCAGCCTTCTTAGGATCGTTATCTCATCGGCATTCCCGACTTGGTCATGCCAATTATCACGTTGTTCGTCATGCCTTACAACAAGCAAAAATTCCTTTTGTCAATGATGTTCAAAAATCTTATCATGCGTGTAGTGTTAGTAAGAGTCATTGTTTCCTATTTGTTGCTTATGATTATAAAGCTCAAAAACCATTAGAGTTAGTTTGTTCTGATGTCTGGGGTCCCTTACCAGTTCCATCAATTGATGGAAAAAGACATTATGTCTTATTTTTAGATCATTACAACAAATATTGTTGGATTTATTTTCTCAAATTCAAATATGAAATTCTCAATGTTTTCATTAAATTTTGTCACATAGTTGAAATTTTTTTTGACACATCCATCAAGCAATTTCAGGAGGGTAAGGGTGAATATCAGGCATTGACTACTTATTTCTTGGAAAATGGTATCACATAATGTAGTTCATGTCCTAAAACACCATAACAAAATGGTTGTGTTGAACGTAGACACCGACATATTGTTAAAATAGGCATTTCACTCTTACAACATTCTTTTGTTCCTAATCAGTTTTAGACCTATGCCTTTAATACTGTAGTATACACAATCAATCGTCTGCCTACTTCCCTTTTGCATAATGCCAATCCCTTTCCAACACTTTTTGAGACATTACCTAATTATCACAACTTACATGTTTTTGGATGTCCGTGTTATCCATGGACCAAACCATACAATTCTCATAAGCTTGAACCAAGGTCTAAAAGATGTGTCTTTCTAGGTTATAGCAAGTTGCATGAAGGTTTTTTGTTTTGTTTCGATTTATCTTCATTTAAAATCTTTGTCTCACACCAAGTTGTGTTTTTTGAACAAGAATTTCCATTTTCTTCTCTGGGTTACCACAGCTCTAGTGTTCTAATAGCCACTCGAAACAGTCCAGCTACTATTTTCTTGTCGGCATGCAGATCACTTTCATCACCTGCTATCCCCCTATAACCTACTTCTCCTTCTAGCCACACACAACCACAAAGCCCCTCATCACTTCAACCTTTATTACCTACCCCACCTTTATCTTATCCTCCTCATCTACCACCAAATCCTAGTCCAAACCAAACACATCCTCCTGGCTTATCACTCACTGTTGATTTGTCCAAATATGAGAATCACCAACATCATTATAAAAAATGACACCTAATAATTACTCGATCCCAAACAAACAACCTAAAACCACGTGCTTTACATACTCAAAGCCAAATAACTGTTGAGCCTGTCACTTACAAAGAGGCAGCCAAGCATGAAAAGTGACGACTTCCAATGCAGGAAGAATTTGATGCTCTAATTCATAATAACACTTGGAAACTTATACCGATACACCCATCTCTCAATGTGGTTGGATGTAAGTGGGTTTATCGGATAAAATATAATCTATATAGTTATGTTGAATGCTATAAAACACACCTCATGGCCAAAGGATTTCATCAACACCCGGGCATTGACTACAATGACACTTTTAGTCCAGCAATTAAGCTGGCTACCATTCAATTGTTGTTGTCTCTAGCTATTACAAAAGGATGGACTGTTCAACAACTGGATGTTTCCAATGCATTCCTTCATAGAACTCTAGATGAAGATGTTTATATGACTAAGCCATCGGGATTTAAGAATCCCTCTTTTCCAAATTATGTTTGCAAGCTGACAAAATTGATATACAACTTGAAACAAATGCCTCGACAATAGTTCAAATGCCTCACAGCTACTCTCAATTCCTTGGGCTTCGTGCATAGTAAGACTAATGCTTCCCCTTTCATTTATAAATCATATGATGTTCAATTGTATTGTTTGATTTATGTTGATGACATCTTATTACTGGGCTCGGATGTCAAACACATTCAACACTTGCAAAAAAAAATTGCTTTAAAAGATCTTAGCAGACTTCATTAATTTATTGGAGTTGACATCACTTTGTCAAAGAATATTGTTCACCTGTCCCAGTAAAAATATTTCATGAATTATTAGCCAAGTCCCACTTGGAAGATGAAAATTCGGTCTCTACACCCATTTGTCCAAAAACAAATTTGTATCGTTATGGTGAAGCTTTTTCCAATCCCACTTTGTATAGACAGATAATTGGCAGTCTTCAATATCTTTGCACTCGTCCAGATATCTGTTTTGCAGTAAACAAAGTTTCATAATTTATGCATGCTCCATCCATGGATCATTGGGCTACTGTTAAGAGAATACTGTGTTATTTTCAAGGCACAAGTTCTCACGGATTATTACTTCATAAGTCCACGCATGATCATATCTCTGCTTACAGTGATGCTAATTGGGGTGACAACATAAATTAACGTTCTACTATAGGATTTGCTATATTTTTACGCCATAATTTGATCTTATAGGGTTACAAGAAGCAACACACTGTTTCTAAGTCTTCCACAGAAGCTGAACATCGGGCATTTCTAAGTCTTCCACAGAAGGTGAACATCAGGCATTGGCTCATACAGTTTAAGATTACAATGGCTTAGTTCATTGATGTGTGAACTTGGTCTCTCTGTCTCCAAACCAACACTTTGGTGTGATAATATCAATGCGACTTACTTGACAGCCACTCCCATTTTTCATTCATGCTCTAAACATCTAGAGATTGACTTCCATTTTGTGCGCAAAAAAGTCAGCACCAATAATCTTTCTGTTTGGTATATCTCCACTCACGATTAGTTGGTTGATTGTCTTACCAAGCCTCTGTCGAAATCAAAATTTCAAATATTATGTACCAAGTTGATTGTCCAAGACCAATTCAACTTGAGGGAGGATGATAAGGATAAATATTAGTTGTTACGATATATTAGTTGATAGGATAAGCTATATTTGTTATTAAGATAAACTTTAGTTGTTACCAATCTACTATATATACCTATACTCTCTCATAAATAAAGTGTGGGTTTTTCTCTATTCATTTAACGCTAATAAATTTATTGATCTTTTATGAAGATTGGGCAGTCAATATTATAATTTCAACTTGACAAAATGTGAAAAATTGAAATAGAAACCTAAAAATAAAAGTGTCAACTTCAGAAAAGCTAAGTGATGTATTTGGAACCATAGGATTCAAAGAAACTAATTCTTTGATCGAGAAACAAACTTAAGTACTACTTAGGGCCTGACATAAAAATTGTCAAGGATTGCTTGCTGACCGAAGTGAAGAAATTGCATAATATTTAGGGATCAGAAAAATAAATCAATATGCTTACTCAAAGATCAATATTGTAGCTCACTACACCATCCAGTTCAAATAGCTCCGCAGACTGAAGTTCTTAAAATTGATTAAACAAAATGTGGTAAGATACATAACTCAATGCTGGCGAGGCTAATCACACAACAAAGCCAATAATGGGAAGAGGACCATTTTGAGTGTTATATTCTTCCACTAAAAGAATTCTAAAATAAGTATCTAAATATGTCCATAACTATCATAACATTTGTTAGTAACCAAACAAATCACAAAGCCCCTCATCACTCTCAATATCAAGTTATTACAAAATCAAAACTAGACATTAAACAGTAGAAATTTCACTGAGAAGCGAGATCTAGAAAGATCCAATAGTACGTACCAATATCCTTAATTAACAGATAGACTATTTCTAAAACTTGCCTTTAACTCAATTAAAATTCTCGTAATTAATTAATAAAATTTCTACAACCGAGGATTATAATATGACCATTAATACTTTTAACAATATCCAAATAGATGAATATATATATAATTTATTAAATATAACTCACCATCAACTATTGTCTTTAATTTTACTAAGACAGATCATTGTATAAACTAAACCTTTGTTTATGTCAAATAACACATAAATTATAATATATGGAATATTTAATAATTTATAGTTATAGATAGAAATAAATAGATAGTCATTTGATTTTTATATTTATAAAAATTCATATACATACTAATGTGAATGGGCCAATTAAGAGTAATAAAAAGCTTAGTTGGGCCTCAAGCACCTTACATTGAGCCTAAATATACAAGCCCAATTTTCAACTGAAGCCTAGTTCAACTAAAGTTGACCCATTAATTTTGGGTAATGTCGTAATCAAGTTTTTTTTAATCACATTCTATGCGACACTCCAAGTAAGTAGGAGCTAATACAAAAATTCAAGAGTTAGGTCTTGCTTAGATTGACTTTTATTTTTCTATCTTAATTTTTATTATATTTTTTAAAAATAAAAAACTTATAATAATAAAATTTTAAAGAAAAATATAAACAAATTAATTTTATGACTAATTGAGAAAATAATTTTATTTTAATCTCTTACAAAATATTTATTAGTAAATATTAATATATTTATTAAAAATATTAATTACATGTACAAAATTTTATTTACAAATTAATATTTATTTATTAATATAGTTGTAACTTATTTTAAAGTTTATACATTTTGACGATATTTTATTTTAAAATGTATGTTATTAAATATTTTTATTTTAAAAACAATTTTATAGTTTTAAAATTAAAATAATTAATTACATCAACCATATTTTAGTTAGTAATTAATATAAATAATCAAATAGTTTTAATTGATGGTAATTAGAATTATGAAATTTTTTATAATTTTCATAATTCACAAAATTAGATCAATAAAAACGAAATATAAAAACTAGAAACTTAAACAAATAAATTTTGTATAGAAAGACTGCTAAATTTCCAAATTATATCTACGTAAAATTGAGATTTCCAAAATTCAGTTAACATTTTCATATATTTCTTATTTAGATAATAAAATTAAATCGATTTGAACAAATAAGATATAATTTGACCAAAAGTACACTAATAATTTGGCCCCAATGCCTTACTGAAAATAAATAATTGTCTCTTTTTATATTTGTCGGCCAATAAAATCATAGATTCCAATTTGGCTATTAAAAAGTTTTGATTTCCAAATGAAAAAGGAAAAAAAAAAGATGTAGCCCTAGTAATGTCAGCACACACTATATATGTTATAAAGGGCATTACTCCGAACAAGTGCTTGCTTTTTGCAAGCACCGAACGAACACAGGCGTCCCAGGCCCAGGCTTCAGTTTTATCACCTAAGACAGGGTGAAGCATCACCGCCAACTGACAGAATGTGGAAGAAGTTAGCCATTTTCTGCTCTGTCATAAGCGTTGGATTTATGCTTCGGTGCAAATGTAAAGCCATCTGGAACCTTGCCAAGTAGCATTTCCGAGATTCGTATCTGCAAAAACATAGAACATGTGAGTATAACTATCATACTCAACTTAAGAGTGGTGTTCAGGGCAATGACATACCCAGTCAGCAGCAGAATCGGAAGCCATAAGCGTTTCGAGATCATCACGACCATAATATGAGGGTGGGCGCCAGTTTAGCCGTTGAGGGATGACATCCAAAATACCAACAGGTACATATCTACATGTGTAGCTAAGCCATTCTAACAAGAAATGCCTAGTTGTCTCCACTCCTGCAGTGTGTAAAAAAGGATTACAATCGTTCGTTTTTGAACAGTTAATGCCCCAACTAGTGTTATCATCACTGAATGATCGCCTACATTATCTTCTTCCTAGACGATAACGGATTTGTCTAACATGCATTTTCAAATTCACTTGTACACCTGAGTTATGCAAGGGTTCTTGTGCAATCTCTCAATGAAAGGAAATGGTCTACAAAATATTGTTAAATGCATGCTACAAGACACTCGACTCCAAACAGTACAGAAACCATACTATTGCAATCATTTCCCATCCAAAGAACGCACACATGGATAAAAAACCGCATTCATCCATGACACAGAAAGTTTCAAAGTTAAAACACGTAATTAATATATATTCATCAATGAGGCAAAACAGCTAATTAATCTATAATTCATCAATAAGGTATACCTTTAGTGTCAGAACCCCAGTGTTCAAGGCCAAAACGCACATAATCTTTCAATATATCAAATCTTTCTCCAGATCTGATGTCCCAGTGTCTCTGTTCTTTGATTTCAGTCAATATCCAAGGCTGTAAAACAAAATAACATATCATCATTGGGGGCGAAAACCAACATTCCGGGAAAAAAAAAGGGCACAGCAAAGACATTTTCTTCAGACTTGAAACTCAAATGGTAATGAATGGAAATTCAAAATTCCAATTGCTAACCTTAATTAATGCTCCTCTCGCTATCATGTTTGAAGAGAGCTCAGGGCAGTCAGATATATGCTTGTTCCAGTCTGTATAAGAAAAGATATCCCCATTTCCCAGTACTTGCAAAGATTCGGGAGCCAATCTGGCACATTGGTATATGTATTCCCAATCAGCAAGCCTGCTATACCGCTGCTGGCGTGATCGACCATGTATTGTCACAGCATTTGCTCCCCACTTGTGAATATCCGCAATCAGTGAGTCAATACGGTTTTTCCCTTCAAAATAGCCTGTCCGCACCTAGACAACAAGCGCAGGCTATATAATGCACTTAAATCTTGCTTAGGAAGAATAATTTAGAAGCATGGAAAAGAAGAGGATCACAAAAAGGAAAACACTTCAAAATGACAAAAGAAGAGCATTGAAAGGATGATAGCAAAACAGGAAAATAACAAAGGAAAAAATGTAAGTCTGCACATTTTATGAGGTTAATAACCAATACAGGAAAATGACATACAGCAGTTTCTTTTTTATTAATTATTACCTTGATAGTTATAGGTGTCTCCACTGTCCCAGAAGCAGCTTCTACTATGTTTTTCATTCGCATTGGCTTTGTAAGAAGAGATGACCCAGCACCTTTGTTGCAAACAATATCAATAGGACATCCCATATTAATATCAATGAAGTCCAGTGTACATTCCTGATCTATTAGTTCAACTGTACGAGCCACAGTATCTGGATATGCCCCACATATTTGAACACCAAACAAGTCCTCACACGAATGACGTCTCAAAAGAGCCCATTCTGATGCTTGTCCCTACAGTCACAACAATTTTTTATTCAAATTTGTCAAACTGAAATCAAATTATGCACCATTAAATATAAAGAACATTGAAGCTTGGGCCAAGTACTTGAACAAAAAGGCTAAATTAAGAGAGATTTGGCAAAGGGATTTATGGAGTGCCTGCACCACAGGACGTAGGCATGCAAGATGAAATCGCTTATTTGGTAGATTCTATTTCAAAAGAGAAGTAGCATCTGTAATCAGCAAGCAAGCATCAATGCATGCATTCATAGATGATATTCATATACTAGGACCAGAACAAATACCAAGCTATATGTCATTTTGTAGGAAAAGATCTAATTGAACTACAAATAAATATTGTCCACACAAATGGAGAGTTAAAAAATATGTGAAGTAAGAGCTACCAATACATAATAATTAACGACTAAGGATAGCCAGCTATTTATGCTTCAGAAGCAGTAACAACGCTGTTGAAGAGGACATAAAGCATTGTTGACAGGACTTAGCCATTTAGATCAGTTAAACTCGTTAACAAGCAGAAAGTAGACCTGCAAGAGATTTGTGCACATTGCCATTTCACCACAAGTCACATCAGCTCCTAATACTTTGCAAACCCTTCGGAAAGGAAGATTTCCCACAGTTGTTAAAGGTGCGAGATACAGCTTTCCACTAAAGTCAATGAGTTTTTTCTCACGTATGTGGGCTTTTAAACTTCTATCTGTTTCTGTTAGTAAACCCTCAGTTGTTGGAACAGGGTCAGTTTTTAGGCAGCTAGTCTCCACGTGTTTCTGCAGGGTACTCCTAGCTGTTGCAAATAGCATTTCAGGTGAATCACACAATTATAAAATAATACATAAAAGTTTCCAAAAGGCTCTCATTCAGTCATTCGTAAACAATAAGCTTCAACTACCTTCTTCAGCAGAGCAACATTTTTCTTCAATGACGGATCTTGCCTTCTTCTGGGGTCTAAGTTCTTCTTTTGGTATTGTTCCATCTTCATTATCATTAACTGAATCTTCTGCAATGTAATCTGATTGGTTTGTTGGCTCTTCAGCCAATTCACCACAACCATTCTCATTAGTGGTATGAGAACTACATACAAGAGTTGGGTCAACTTCCTCCTCAACCGGCATTTTCATCTTTGATTTCCCGAGTCCCTACAAGAGAAAAGCAAGAATAATAGAGACAAAACAAATAAGAATTAAGGAGAACCACATTAAACAACCGCAGCAACAACAAAGATTAAAGTGAACTTAGGATTCACGCATTCAAGTACCATAAGATTAAGACCCAAAGCCTTAAGTTTGGCATCTGCCTTAGGAAACTTCATCTTGTTCTTCCACAAAAGTTTCTGAATATCCTTATTCAATCCGTTGATCTCAGAATTAACCTTTTCCACTTTCACACCATTACCCACAACACCATTTTCTTTATGGGCACCATAAAATCTACATGCCAAGCCATAAGGACACCGCCCTTCACCGGTCGTGAACGGACATTCTCCATCAAGGTCAGCCGGCTTCTACACTAAGTAACACAAATCAGCCACAAATTCAAAGAGAAGAAAACATTTTTCAGCAACTGAACTAACGTAACAGCAATGGATCACCGCACCTGAGCTTTAAATGCTTCAATATCATGACTAAACCGACACCTATCGTTATAAGGACATGCACTAACATCTCCACTCTTCGCTATCTCAGGACAGAGATGAAGTGCAGATTTTCTTTCCTGTAACATCACAAAATTCAACTTCCAACTAACTCAATCACTTCAAATAAAAATCTTAAACCCCAGACGACTAAATTGAGCGTAACTTTCCGGAGCAAACGAACCTGACGTCTTTCGCGTTTGAGCTGTCGTTTGGACTTCTTCTCCTTAGCCACTACGCCGTCCTTAGCCGTTTTTACGTCCGTATTATCGGTAACAGTAGCGTCAGTCTGGGGGATGCGGGTCGGTGGAGGACGGAGGAACTCCAGCTTTATCGGAGCTATGGCTTTGGCCACCATCTCCTCCGGCGTTGGGTGAGTAACCTTGGAGTTCGATGATGGTGGGGGCAGTGGTTGCGTCGATTCCTCCATCGTGGGAACTGATTCGACCGGTGGCGTCTCGGTCATTGAGGATGAGTTGCCTCAGTTCGTATTTGTGCTCTTTTGGGTGGACATGAAAAGTTTTATTACCAAGTTACTACAAAGTGGCCCTATCGTGTAGGGTTTTCGCCACGAGCGACGACAGTAGAAACGATGCTCCTCCCTGCCGTTTAAGTCTCATGCCTTGATCTATATCCGTATGTGGGTTAGTTGGTCATCAATTAAAATTTTTTTAATTCTCACGTTCCAGTTCAATTCTCTTCAATTGGGACAGGCTTACCCAATTCGAAGTTGTTTTGTCAAATTCTGATTTTAAAAAAGCATATAATATTAAAAATTATTAATATAAGAGTATAATTACAAAAAAAAAAAAAAGTAGGATGATAAAACCAATCATTGTCTTTGTTTTTAACTACAAATTTCAATCAAATAATTTTTTTTCAATTTTTAAATTAAAAATCTCAACTTTTTTATTTTTTAATTGAAAAAACAAAAAATCAAAACAGAAAAACAAAAGTGACCTTAATTTTCCTAGGTTCAAGTTATGCACACTCATCATTTATAAGGTCAATTTGATTTTTATTAACGTCAACATTGACATAAATTTTAATATAAAGTGATTATTATTTTAAAAATATGATCTGACAATTAACAATTGAAGAACCAAAATACAAAATAATATTCCCATATATGAACACTTTCAATTCGTGAATCTCTCGTATGAACAAGTAAAAGTGAGGTTTTGGTAATAAAGTTCCCCAACTGGGGAAGAAATTGTATAACCTGTCAACGTGGCATCTTAAGCCTTTGATGTTGGGTCTTTTATTTTAGTTGCAAGATAACTCAATTCCAAGCCATATTTTGATAGAATGAGTACATGCCATGCCACCAATCAGCAAAGAATGCTCATTGAACAATTCTCTTTTTTAGATATGTAAGTAAAGAATAGAGGCCATTAGCCTTCTGAGACCAGTTGGTCAACCAACCGAAAGCCCCAGAGGCTTGATATCATTGCTTCAAATTCAAATGAACACACCTGGGAGGCTAAAACCAGAAGCAGAAGACATTGTAACCATGCTTCTTACCGGAATAAACAGAAGAACACTATCAATTCAAACTCCTAAAGGCTTCTTAAACACGAGGTCTAACAAATTGTTCGGATCATATATTAGATTATCTACCATTATAAATATGATTTAGCTATATATATATATATATATATATATGTTTATGCCTATATTATATCACCTTAAAGGAAGTTCCATGCCAGGAAAGACTTGCAGGGTTGTAGTTTGCACCACATCTCAGAGGACTTCTAACGTTGTTGGACGCTTGAAAATTAATGAATGAATCTTGAGAAAACGATAAATATAATTTGACCTCAACGATAGCTATATCATCTCTTACAGGCTATTTATTTGACTCTGATTTCGGGTTTGTGCTGCCATGCTGCTGTTGAGGCTGTGACTGCTGCTGTTTTTGCAATTGATGCATGTTCTGTTGCTGCTGCAATTGATGCATATTGAGTTGAGAAGATGGCGGTTGCTGCAGCTGGAACATCTGGGGGTTAACTGAAAGCTGCTGAACCATACCCTTAGCTGGGTCAGAATCCCCACCGAGCTCTGCAGTAGCAAGCTTCAATCGCCTAACCTCTGCCGTTAACGCCTCATTTAGGGCTGTCAAAATTCAACAACAATCACACATGAAGTGGCCAAGTAAGCTACATGTCGTAAGATCGAAAAAAGAATTGGCAGGACAAAGAAACAAGTTTAATTCCCGATTTCATCATTTCCTCCAATCAATTCTCCACAAACAGATAAAAAAATGTGAACTACAAAAGAAATCTAGTGAACCTGATTATGCCATTTTCCAGCATGGACTGTTTCAATGTCATATCATTATCATGTCATTGTATTGTTATTCAGAAACTCTAGGAAACAAAACCTACAGGTGCATGACTAAGGCACAGTACATCATTAATGATAAGTACCGAGTAAATTGTCAAGGTTGTGTCAGTCTATGAGAGAGAGAAAGAGAGAGGAGGATGTTAGGAGATGTACAAACAGTTAATATGAAAATAAAAAGCATTCAATAATCCACCCTATATTAAGATAATTGAGTAAGAAGCAATCAAAATGAATTAACAGATTACAGAAGTATAAAATCTGAGCCTAAAAACTCCTAAAGCAACAGATATTCGAGTTATTGCAAGAATCATGATGGTAGTTACAGAAAAAGGCTTCAAATCGAATAGGTCACCCAGGAGAAGTGAATGCCACTCGCGATTAGTCTGAATATTCAACTTTCTAGATCGTTTTAGCACAATTAATTGTCCTATGGAGCAGACAATGACAAACAAAATAATGACTCACACATATGGTAAACAGAGACAAAAATATTTTGAAGGGAAGACAAGTCCAAATGAATCCAGGACTTAGTCTTGACACAAAAAAGGAAAATGACATAAAATGTAGGTGTGGATTATCTTAATGGAAGGGATCGAATACATACCATCTCGGAGCTGAGCCTGCTGCTCCAAGGCCTGGAGCCGAAATTTCAATTCATTATTCTGATTTGTAAGACCAACAGAATCCCTCTATGCATAACATAATAGAAAGCACCAATATAAGTTAGAAAGGCAGATAAGGCAACAATTATCAAAAAGAAATTCAGCAACCCAAGTTGGCACCTGTAAAAGAGTAAGTTGTGCAGATAATGTTGTGGCTTCCGTCTGCAGGGTCTGAACTTTGTGCTCCAATTCTGAAATGTATCTCATTTTCCTTTCTTTGGATCGTGCAGCTGATTGACGATTTGCCAAAATTCTAAAACAAGCAACCGATGAGGAAAGCAGAATGTAGATGCACGGCCCTATAAGAATCATTGGACTAACTGTCCTAATCACTAGGGAAAGGGACGTATACCTCTTAGCACGTTTTGGATCAGTTGAAGCAATCTCAGCAAGTTTCTCATTTGCCATAATTTTCTTCAGTTCAGGGCCAGTAAAGTCTCCATTTCCAAAATCTAGGCTAAAGGTATTCCCATCAATGGAATTGCTGGGTGACAGTTGACCAGGACGAGTACTTGGAGAAGGTGGAAGCCTTGGAGACTCATCACCAAAATTGAGTTTGTCCATGAAACTATCCATGGAAACACTTCTATAGTGTCTAGTGGTTGGAGCTACATCTCCACCAGCAGTCCTTTTGATCCCTTCCCTCTTCTCCATTGAAGAATACAATCCACCTCTTGGCAGGCTACTTCCACTTTCATTGACACTGCTTTCTGCTTCATTATCACTGCTACCACCTCCATTTGTCTTTGTTCCACTAGCTCTACTATCCAAATCCTCACGATTCTCGTTACCATTCTTGTCATCTGTTCCGGATGAATTCAACACATCAATATTATCCAAATTCATAAATGTGGAAATAATGTCATCCACAACTTCCCCTTCAGATTTCCTCTCACCCATCCCCTCAGCACCACTATCAACACCTTTATCCAATTCCTTCTTCACCAGTTGAGACGGTTTAGGCACCCCAGAAGTCTCTCTAACAGATGCCGACCGCTCCAAGCTACTACCAGGACTCCTCAAAGGAATAAGAGGTGGCGAAGACTGCATCACATAAGTAAACCCAAAAGGAATGTCACTATTAGATCTTCTATGTGCTTTGCGAGGAGGCAAACCCTCGCCGACCTTCATATTGTTGCCTCTACCAAAAGGTGAAGGTGGCAACACCGAATGAGAACTTGAATCTCTATCCTCCATAGACACATCCATTGACATGGACTCTGAAGCAGTGGTTGAGGAAGAGTCCCTGAAAGTTGCGGGACTTAAAGGTGGCAACGAGTCAAGAGAGAAAAACGTTGATGGCTGTGACAAAGATCGCGAGTGAGTCGGTCCCGGGCCAAAATTTTGCGAACCCATTTGCTGATTTACTGGCCTAGACACCGGGATCTGAGAATACGGAGAAATGGGTGGGATCTGATTGGGGTGTGACGGTGGTATCCCTGCTCTCTTTCCGTTGTCAGCACCAAAATTCTGAGCAAAATGTCTAGCTCCCATTTGGTTTTGATTCAACTGTGGAATATCAAGTTGGCTCATCAATGAAAATGGCTGTTTTGGAATGCCAGATGATGACTGCGTTGTACCAAATGAAGATTGAAGCCTTTGCATAACTTCGCCACTACCTTCTTTAGTATCACCCATTCTGCAAACTCTCACACTACAAAGCCCCAATTCAACTTAACCCAGCTCGCCTTTCACCAGAATCCAATCAACAAATCACATAAAACATACCAAGACTCTTCAACTAGCAAACAAACCAAAACTCAAAACAATCAAAGGGAGCATAAAGAACAAAACTTTTCAAGAAAAAAGATCAGATAATGAATTAAAGGAAGCATCTTTCGCCATTGAAAAAAGCAAAGAAAACTAAAAATTACATTTTATACTTGTATCCACTACCTTGTTTAACCAGACCCTAATATCAAACAAATGGGCGTCCAAGACATGAAGGGCA
The DNA here is from genome assembly GCA_027568895.1 of Erythroxylum shatona. Taxonomy (NCBI): domain Eukaryota; kingdom Viridiplantae; phylum Streptophyta; class Magnoliopsida; order Malpighiales; family Erythroxylaceae; genus Erythroxylum; species Erythroxylum shatona. Next base: position 43,802,711 of record JAOSBK010000206.1, read on the forward strand.
CTAAGATGCTTCAATTCCTCCACGCCACAATTTAACCGTATCTGCGACGGAAATGACAAGGTGAACAGGACCAACCATCAAGAGCAAAACACCCTCAGACTTTCCTTTCACTAAACAAAAACTGAACCTAAGTGTTACCGTAACATCTTGAACTATCTACAAGTACGTGTTGCTCTTTTTTCTTCTCCTATATTTTCTCCATATGTTTCTATTTCAGTGAGGACGAGGGCCACGACACGGACTTCATGAGGAAGTTGGAGGACGCGTCAATTTAATAAGAAATGTCATTTGAATTTGGATTGAATTTGCATTTCATTCCGACCTCATTTTCATTAGACGTTTGTTCACTTAGTCCTAAGTCTCTGCTTCCAAAATTGTTGGGTCTCGTTTTTTAATTGATTTTCTTTTTCTCTTAACTCTTTGCGAAAAAAGATTTTATGGGATAAAACGTTACATAATTGACGGCCCCCTTTTCCCCCACGCGCTGTCTTTTTCCGTGACTGTCAATCTTCTTACTTGCCTCCTTTTGACTTCGATCCTTGTTCTTGCCATGTACGCCAACCTTCTTTCTTTTTCTTCTTTGTTTCTCTTTCTAACTTTACTGACTTTAAATGAGAAGGACTACATTTTTCTTTCAAATGTGTTGGTTAAAGATTGGATTAGCATACTATGTTATATAATTCAAAAAGTATTAAAAAAGTTGACCACCAAAAATAATTGCATTTTAATTCAATTTTACAGTATATAAAAATATTAAACTATCAACTTTTCACTTCGAATTAGTTTAATAATTTTTATTGTGATAAACTGTTAAGTTTATTAATTATTCAATCCATTTGTAAATTAAAATAAACTGATTAATTTTTATTTAATAATTTTTAATTAAAATTTTAATTTTTTAATAAAAAAAAATAATCTTTTTTAATTCTACTCTAATTTCATTTAATTTTTATCTACTGGTTGATTTAATTATGTTTTCCAGAATTTGGGATTGCTTGAGTTTGGCGTCAATGATTGGTTAGGATATTATCCTAAAAGAAAAATATCTTGGTAGATATATTGTTGTTGCTTGCTACGTTTCTTACCTTGATTTACAAGTTTATCCAAAGTAATTCTTTAATTGTTTGTTTCCACTTTTATTTTTAATTTTTAATTTTATTTTAAAATTTAGTAAAAAAATTTGTTTGTTTGAGTTTTTATTTCGGTTTTTAGTTTTGGTTTTTTCCAATTTTTAAAAATTATGAAAACTATAAAAAGTTATTTTTGTCTTCTATTTTTGTTTTTTATAATCTGTTTTACAATCATTTAAATATAGATTATTTAATTATTTATTTTCAATAAAAATTATGAATAATTTAATTCAATATTATATTTATCTATTTAATAAATATAAATTTATAATCAATAAAATTATGAATAATTTAATTTTATAATTAAATTATATATAATTAAATTCAAAATATATAAATATTCAAATAAAATTTGATTTAATAATTAAAATATATTTCAAATAAATATTAATTTATAAATAAA
>JAOSBK010000206.1:43879979-43903551 GCA_027568895.1 Erythroxylum shatona
AATTCAAGAATTTTCCTTTTCTCTACACATGAATAATCGCCAACAATCTCTCATTTAATAGAAAGGTTCGGGGTCCAGCATATAGAGAGCAACCTCAGTTGATGCAATGAATTTTATAAGAGTATCTTCATTACGTTGATACTCCTTGTACTACTATTGTGATAGAAATCTAGATGAAACATGATCGTTCCATGTAAAGTTCTAATAATTACTCCAATCAGGATTATAAGTATTCATATATAGGGTATCTCGAGGCTAGTTCTCCATAATAATTAGTTGCTCCCATATATCTTTTGGTGCTAGGCATTCATAATTGAGGTTGTTAACCCTACAAGCATTACAACATGACTTAGATGTCAATTAAGCTTTAGCATATATGTCACCATGCCTCTTGCTCTAAGCTCTAAAATCTACTGTAGGCGATGGCATACTATAGCCCCTTGTGAATCTTATCCTCTCCATCCTTTGATTGTGTTTAGTGGCTATGATAATGAATACCCCAACCCTAAAAATTAGTCATAAATATAATGTCAACAAAGAGAGCTATAAAAATAAACAAATAAAAAAAGGAAGCAAAAATTACCTAAGAAATAACTAGATTAATAAAAATACGGTTATCCTAATATTACAATCCCTAAAATCGACACCAAAAACTTAATTGTTATGTTTTACTGCAAGTGTACATTGTACTTATAGCTAGCACTGGCAAGTACGTGTCGTCTTAAAATGAGTTGAATTACTAATACTTACTATTATGAGCCGATACCACATCGGGCCCATGATAATCACCGCAGACTCGAGTTAAGGACACTTACGGTATCCTTAATCTGACTATGCAAGGCTAACTAGATATCTCTATGTTTTTTTGAAAAATTTGGGTGGCATAATAGCTATATTTTAAAAATCCCAAAACTCAATCAAATACTTGCAAACAAATTTAAACATACTTCTATATTCACATTAAAAATTTTACCATAACTTCAGAACTTTGAAGTCCACTTAAAGCAATCTTAATAATAATATCAAAAGTTCATACATAAAGTCTTTTACAACAACAAATAGTCAAGAGTTAAATTTATATAATCATAAAGCATATCAACATAACCAATCTAATAAAAACAGTAAAACAGTTAAAATGGTTCATGAGCCACTATGTAATTAAAGTACAAAACAGAACTACCCATGTGTGGTAATACCTTGAAAATGTCAAAAAATGACACGATCTACTTAGAGGTTCAAGCTCACTAAATTAACCTGCATGGTTAGAAGGTAGAAGGGGGAGTACACTATGTATTTAGTGAGCAGGAAAAACATATATCGCAAATGGAACTCGATATACACCAAAATGGTATAAATAAACTATGAGGTGAACATACATCACATAGAAACATATAGGCCTAGCCTATGACTCAACATATTCTGGTTATGAACTATATAGGCCTAGCCTATTAATCACTCATCAAGTGAACATAAGTTCTAACTGCAATACACATAAGCAGAAAGATATCATATGTATAAATCAAATCTCTTCGGAAAACAAATATCAGAATAAGCCAAAACAATTATGTGTGTCACCACTAGTCGGCCAAACTACTGTGCACACCCACCAAATCCCAATGTTAGCTCGACTTTCATCCGTGATGAGTTCAAACTACAGTGAAGAAAAGTGTCATAACTCTAGGTAATGACCTCGTCAGTGTCCAGACCCTAGGTGTAGAATCACCCGCAAGTCCTGTAGAAAGATATTAATATGGGGACTGGACTTTTATGTACTAGCATCAAGGGTACGGGGGTTGCTTAATCGGTTATGCCCAGCACACAATTGGCCAATCATTTCTTTACCAATCACAAAAATTATATACAAAAATTAAGTACAAAAATCAAGTAAGGTACTATGTCTTTATTTATTGGTCCAATCGTTAAAATGAAAGCTTGCCATGGTTCTAAGCCAAAAGGGAGGACATACACGTAGCATATATGATTAGGTTATGCATAAAAGTTCCAAAACATTAGTTCATTAAATAAAAGTCATCTTTTGCACTCCAAATGCAAAGTTGTTCAAAAATGTAGTTTCAGAAAAATACGATATTGTCCATTGCATTTCAATTGCAGGTTTGTTAAAAGCAATATCTTTTCTTAAAATACATAATGAAAACATCAGTTGCACTCCAAGTGCAAAAAGTAATTCAAAACAATGTCATTTATTAAATATCCAAGCATATTAGCATTCATTTGGAATTCATTTCTACCATACGTGCCTTAAGTTCAAAATTCACATACAAGTCATCATGCTTGTCTTAAGATGCTCTAATCCTATTTGTTAAATATGGTTTCCCAAACTCACCTCAAAAGAAGATATACACTCTCTTAACTTCAACAATCCTCAGTACGAACTCCTTGATTCACAACTCTGGAGCCTTTATACATAAAAAGACATACGATGAAATTACTACTTAAACATAAATTTCATATTTATACACCATCACATAAGTGCATAAAACACAATACCACTCCCATTAAACTATAGGATTCAACCATTAAACTTCTCACAAAGTTACTTCCTTACTATTCACATTAGCTTTTCTTTTGAATTTTCTAAGGCATTTAATGACTTTAATCCAAAATTTACTCATTTCAAAAACATAATTAAGCTCATATTTATCCAAGCACATTAGGTCATTACTTGTCAATCTAAGCAATAATTCAATTTCATTTCGACCCAACTTTGTCCAACATACATCTTCTACATTCTTCATCATCAATTCACATTACATATGTATAATTAACACCATACAATTCATTTAAATCATCAATTCCAAAATTATTAAAAAAATTCACAAACTTTCACCGATGAGGGGGCGTTTTGGTTTTGACTTAAAGAACCATCTCTATGACACATTTGATTCATCTAAACCATGTTTCATGCATATTTAAGCATGGTGAACAACATATCTTAACACCAAACTCAAAATCCTAATGTAGAGAGAGATGAGACAAAATTTACCTAAACCTTCCTTTGATGATATCTTCAAATCCTTTGAAAATTTCTCAAATCTGATGATAGATTTGAGTTTCTTGACCTCAAATTAGCTTAGAACACCTTGATTTGGGTTAGAGAATCAAAAGGAGGGTCGAATTTTAGGGATGGCTGAAACTAGCTTCTCCTTCTCCTCTCTTCTCCTTTCTTCTCCTCTCTTTTAATTAAAAGATGTTTTAAGCCTCTAACAATGGAGTGCACAGGTCTAGAATTTTGACTCTTCTTTGACCAAAATATGGTGAGACTATCTTTTTGCCCTTAAGTTATGTGAAATTACCATTATACCCTCTAACTTTTACTAAATTTGCAATTAAGCCCAAAATTTGGGAATTACCAAAACTTTTATTTTTATTTTGGTCCTCAAACTTTTGAGAATAATAATTAAGCCCCTTAACTTTATAAAATTACATATTGGTCCCCCAAGAATTGAAAATTTACATTTAAGTCCTTTAGATTTTAACAATTTGCAAATAAGCCCTTATATACATCAACTTTTCCAAATAAGCTTTTTAAGTATCCTATAAGTATATAAATCATGACTAATCACCTCTAAGGCATTAGAAAACATTTAACTCAATCACCATGGTCATATCTATCCAATGGACTCAGTTTTACACACTTAGAAGCTTATATATCAAAAATCTCCAAGATTTCGCATACCAATGAACTCTAAGTTCATGTAAGATCATATAACATTATAATTCACTAACATATATACCCAAAAGAATTTAAATATATCTTTGAACTCATATGCAACCATGTATATATCAATATACAGTAGTATCTCTAAGTACAGAACAACACAAAGGGGGAGAACTTGTAACGTCAGACTTTCTGAGCCCTTTTGTAGGCATGGACACTCTACCGATACATTGTTCAAGGTATAAGGGAAACACTGATAGTAAAGAAATTGCACCTAAACTATAGCTCCATGTTTAGAATAAACTAAAACCTCCACTACTTGGAAGGAAACAAAGCAGGAACTTCAGAGGATCAAACATATAGTGACTCTTAATTGTGGAATCAAGCAAACTTACCTAGTTTAAGAAGAAGACAGAAGTATAGAGGAAGCCAATGGATATTGCTGTGTAACAACAATTAAAAGGTGGTGAAGAACATTATCAAAAGATTATAGATAACTTAAAGGAAACTCATCCAAAATACAGATGGAGGATACCTCGATTATGTTGAACTAGAAGAATAAAGTAACAAAAGTTAAAAGAGAGGAAAAAACAACTTTGAAGAGAGGAGTTGCAGAAACAGGATAACATGCACTGTATTAATTTGACACTAGTTTAAAATTTTATATTATAATAGTGCCAAAATTTTCTATCAGCCTCCTTTTTGTAAAAGCCTCCATTTTGTAATTAATTGGTTCCCAAACTTTTTAAGATAGAAACTGATGTTTGTATCAACATTTTGTAAGAAACCTTCTACCTTATTAGAAATAATTTTCATTTAATTTCTAAAGAAACAAAAATCCAAAAATAAAAGTAAAAATAAATGCCCTAACTTTAAGTTCCGTCTCATAATATAAAGAAGCGTAACATCCATTTCCATTTTAATTATAAAAAAACGAATTGAATTAGATTGGGCTCTACTCGATCGCTTGATAGTGATGGTCCCACCTAATTTGCCAGGCATGTCTTGATTGGCCGAGCTTTAAGTTGGGTCATTGGTTGAGATTGCTTGGCTCGATCAGGCTACAGGAGGCTCAGCCCGACCCAACTCAACCTGTGGCCCAACAAAAAGGTATAAAATGATATCGCTTTGTAAAATTTTAACAAAAAATATAAAGTTGGACCCAGCCATAGGCTGGTCAGCTCCTGGCCTATTAGTCCCGTCCAACTTGTGGCCTAACAAAAAGGTACAAAATAACACCATTTTTTTAACAAAAACAATCATAAAATCAAGCCGAATCGGGCCACAAGCTGGTCAGCTCCAGGCTTGTTAGCCCTCCTAGCCTCGCCCTTCTGGCCTGCCTCCAACTCGGGACCTAAACAAAAATATTTAAACCGGCCGAAAGCTAAGGTCCTTATTACTCTGCTCATCTGAAGTAGTCTTGGAAATACATATCCGAAGGCAATGGTAAAAGGTTTTCCTCAAGCTCTGAGCAGTTCGAAAAGACAATTTTGCCATTCACTGAACCTCTTTTTCCACGCTCCATCGTTCACGAAAATTTCTCTACTCTCTTCCTGAGTCGGCAACGAGTGCCAACACGGAGATAATCAAAATAGTAGGTGTGCGTGAACAACACTTTCCTGTCTACTCATCAAAACATATCAGATTGAAGAGGTCAAACCGAAAATTTCCACCCCGGATTTTCCATGTTCTGTGGAACTTTCTCGCAACTCAAAAGCTGGGACCTAAACTGCCGTGGGATTCTCTGAATCTCTTGAAAATACCCAACTTTTGAAAACTCTAATCCTTGGATCAGGTAAACCTTGACTCAAGATTACGAATTTGGCTAAGGTTTTCTACTAGTATGGGAAAATTTTAACTTTTGGGGGCTTTATTATATGTTTCTGATCCCTTAATTTTAAGTTTTTCCCTTAAAATATGGTTTTATTACTGTTTTCTTGACCATGGAAATATGACTTCATTTCAACGCACTTACTGATTGCGATTTAATTGTTGGGCTGCAGTGGGGTATTAGCTTTTATTTATCGATTGCTATGCGGAAAACTTTGATCGAAGAAGTGGTGATTATGCACTTTAATTTTTACCTAAAATACTGAGTTTCTCATTTTGAGGCTGTGGATAAATTTTTCTTTTTTGATTCTAAGATGTGTGTTTTGAATGAGCTAGTGAGTTATGGCTCTTTTTCGTTAAACTGCGATTGCTTGTAGAGAAGAGCTCCGTATTTATATTTTATTCTGGGATGTTTAGGGCTTTGTGATACAAATTGTTTTCTATGCTTGGGCTTGTGGTATTGCACTTTTTTAGTTAGTTCTTAGGTTGATCGATGGCTAAAGGTGTATATGATACTAGTTTTTTTTTAATTATTGAGGTAAATATCATTTGCCAATTTTGCAATGAAGAGCTAGACCTTTTCTTAATGCGTTTCTTTAACGATGTTACAGAATCTGTATGTTTTTTATTCGGTGTTAAACTGGGGTCTTTTTCATTGTCGTGCTTGTTTTCTTCATGCCAATTCCACTGTCCAAGCAAAATTTAGGAAATGATATTGAATAAGAGAGATAGTGATTGGCACTAACATGAAATATTTTATCATCTAGGTCTGAGCGTTGTGTTTGTCAAGCTTCGTTGACCAACTAATTTCATGCCTGCTAACGAAGTCCAGATTCCTAACGCTTTTGGTAAGCTGTACATTGATGGTAGCTGGTTTTTCAATCACGAATCGACATTTTTATGACTAACTGGTTTGTTATGTTGGCTAGATCCATTTGCTGAAGCAAATGCTGAGGACTCAGGTGCTGGGGCAAAAGAGTATGTTCACATTCGTATACAGCAGAGAAATGGTAGGAAGAGCTTGACAACTGTACAGGGGTTGAAGAAAGAATTCAGCTACAACAAGATACTCAAGGACCTGAAGAAGGAGTTCTGCTGTAATGGGACAGTGGTGCAGGATCCTGAGCTAGGACAGGTGTGTATTTAGCCTCCACAGCACTGTACTAAGTTTTTTATGGTTTTTGCTTGTTTAAATTTGGTCAATCTTTCGCAGGTAATTCAACTTCAAGGTGACCAGAGGAAGAATGTCTCTACCTTCCTTGTTCAGGTAACTTCAATTTTATTTGTATTGGCTTCATTTATTAGGTGGTGTATCTGCTAATACTATTGTTTTTATTGGCAGGCTGGCATTGTGAAGAAGGATAATATAAAAATTCATGGTTTCTGAGCTGTAGAAAATTCATTGAATTGCATTACTATGCAGAACGTGTGTGAGGTTTAAAAATATCCTAGCTGTTGTATTTCAAGTATTGTGGTGGTGGTGTTATTGTTAAGGTCTGTGGTTACTGTAATCTTGGATGATAAGGGCGATTGTGATACTTCTTCCATCTTAGACTGTTTTCATAATAAATTTACTGCCAATGGGTTACGATAAAAAACTTTCTTAATTGGACTCTGTTCCTTATGGACGTGCTTGAATCTTAGTGTGTTCTTGGCGGGTTATTGGTGGATACATTGGACTCGTAATAACCTACTAGATGTCATGACAAGGATTGTAGTTTTTTTTTTTAATAAAGGGAAGGCAAGCGGAACAGATTACATGTGAACACGAGGGTGACAATTCCCTGAAGCATCCTTCACAAGGGTACGTGTGTAGCCCCTAGGTGGGAGCTCAAAAATGGTAACTCCTACTTTGAACTGGATTTGCATGTCAGCCGAATAGCAACAATCTAGTTATGGGTGAACAGTTCATTAATGTTCACCACTAAAGGGTTAAGAGATGTAGCTCTCATCGTAGGGGAAGAAAGCATATTGGACACTTTATGCGAATCTATTTCTTTCTTCTTCTTTTTTTTGATTATATTAGGTATACCGGTTTAGTCGGACTAATCTTAATCCTCTAAGACTCCATCCCAAGAGCCCTAGAGGGGGTAAACTTGGAACTCCAATATCCCTCAGATTCCTATGTAGCTTGTACACGTCTGCGCACAAGGAGTCTTCACATACTTGATTGTTCAGCTGATGATTGATCGCCCCTAGAGGGGGTAAACCTGGAACCCCAATATCCCTCAGGTTCCTACGTAGACTATACACGTTTGCGCACAAGGAGTCTTCACATACTTGATTGTTCAGCTGATGATTGATCGCTGGCCTTCCTTGCTCAGCATCAGGTTCCCATCAGCCCTCAGATTCCCTAGTAGCTCCAACTCCCACACTGCCGCTGGAAGCGAGACGTCCGTAATTGATCCGATCAAGGAGCTTTGCCCAGGGGGCTAGAGGATCATCAATAGGAACAGTTCCTATTTCTCCTTCTTTGATGTGACTCGAACTCAAGACCTTCTGGAAGGGAGAGCCTTAAGTGAGGAGCTGAAACTATTAGGTCACTCCTACTTGTCACCTTTTCAAGTTGGGATAACAGATGTTGATTCATGCTTCACACTAAAACTAGTAGTCATTTCAAGAATTTGAGAGATTCCTTACCAGTCTTTGACACTCGCTGAATTAGATAATGACAAGAACATTATTGAAGTTTTTGAGGTATTTCTTAATGTCCTAGGGATATGATATGGCTAGCGTAGGAATGAACAACGATGATGCCTTGGAATATGCCAATACAATAATATAACACTAACATGTTGAAGGTTATAGGTCCAATACTTGTAATTTGCTGAATTTCCTTTTTCACAAGCTTAAAACCAGAAGTTTTTTCAGATGAAATTATTATATGTAGAATAAGATAGTCAGCAAAAGCTTTTGACTTTTCACAATTACCGGACATCTTAATGCCTAACAGTTAAGTTTGATGACATTCCAGTGCATTGCCTAATCCATTTTGTTTGAATGTAAATATAGCACCAGGGCATGGATTGGACCCAAAAAAAAATGGAAATTAATATTTATGACATGCCATAAGAAAGAAAAGGGTCAAACTTGTTTAGTAAGTCCATTTTTAATCTGGGCTATCCTATTAGGCATCAGGCCCATGTAGGGCGGGAACAACACGCGAAGCATTTTGCCCTTTCTAATATTCCCACGGCGCCTTCAATTCTTTTTCATATTTCCATTTCCTATTTCCCTTGTTCTTCTTCTCCCTCTACGATTCTATTCCCTAACAATCACTCACTTCACCTTCCCCACCTTCCGTCCTCCTCCAATTCTAACCAGACAGGTACTTCAATTCCTTCTTTGTATATGTTTCCTAATACCCTATTTAATCTTCAATTTCCTAGTGTTTTAGCTGTTGCTTGCGCTTTAATCCACAGCCAATCCACCGTAAGCGCTACTTGAATCCCGGTTTTTTCAACTTTTTGTTCTTAGATTGAGCTTAATCTGTGATTCCTCTTAGTCGGTTCTTTGGTTGTTCGTGAATTTTAACTCTGGGACCGTAAATATTCGGTTTTGTTTTGTTTTGTTTTTTTGGTCTCGTTAAGAGGTGTTTTCTATTTCATGGACTTTTTTTTTAATGGAGAATTTATTTCCTTAAATTGTGCCTTCTTTTTTTTTTTGATAGGGAAGTCAAAAGGGTTGATCTCCTATTTTGGCAACTACACTCCAAGATGGTATGTTTAGAGTTTATACATTCTTAGTTATAATGTCTTCCTAATTCTGTGGGTTTATTTAATGTGGCTGGATCTGGGTTGCTTGAGAGGCTCTCCGGTCTTTCAATTTGGGTTAAACGTGTGATTCATGCGGCATACTTGTGAGGAAGTACTTGCTAATTGTCTGGGTCAGGCTTCATCTAATTATTTTAGTTTTTTGAATATATCTGAATTATTTGATCATTGATTGGAGTTGGACAAGATACCTGCAAATGTACATCGCCTTAGTAAATGTAAATCTGTCCGCTTTGCAACAAGTGTTTCATAAGGATTTCACTGATATATGTTTCCTACTAGTGTTGGAAGGACAGATGACATTCTGTGTGTCCTTAGTTCTGGTTTTACTGTTTTTTTTCTGTATTTCATTAATTGCAGTTTTTTGACCCGTACGGCTACCATGGGACCTCATTTGAGCAGACATATCGATGCTACCCTGCATCGTTCATTGAAAAGGTAGTGTTTTTATCTTTTTAAGTTCTGTCAATTGAGAAACTATTTTGTTGAAGATCCACGTAGGGCTTGCCAATTTGCTTTTCTGGTTCCAATGCTTTAAATTTAACGGTTCATTTATTGTTTCTAGTTTTGAACTAGAGTCCACCCTCAACAGTGAGATAAACACGAAATTGAGAAGTTTAATTGATTAATTTATTTTGGTTGTATAAGGGTTTATGATCTCTTTGATAAGTTTTACGCTGTTTTGTGTTTCGCTATGCTTGCTGCTAAAAGATCCATTCAGTACCCTCTCTTTGATACTGATGTTTGTTTTATTTTTCTTTCCCTTTTCCTCCTCTTCTTCAATTGCTTGCAGCCTCAAATTGAAAGTGGTGATAAAAGTAAAGCCTCAGATCTTTTATGCTTTTTTGTTATAATTTTTATGTTCATATCTTTGTTTTGACCTTATTCATTTTCTTGTTGCAGTCATAATGCCCCCTTCAGCACTTGATCGCCTTGGTCTGTTGCATTTTGTATTTTATTGGGGAATCTTGTAAAAGTGCTTTAGACTTGAATTATTCTAACAGTGTGATGTAAACTTGCAGCATCTCTGCATATTGATTATCCAATGCTGTTTGAGCTTCGGAATGACACTGCTGAACGAGTGTCTCATTGTGGTGTCCTGGAATTTATTGCTGAAGAAGGGATGATATACATGCCGTACTGGGTAGTCATGACAATGAAGTTTTCTTTTGTGCTTTTATTTGTTTGCTTGGCTATGTGTAAATCATTTAAGCTTGTTGATAAGTCCTTGATTTGTTGTTTTATAGTTATTTGTTTCCTTTTTTTAGATGATGGAAAACCTGCTTCTACAAGAGGGAGACATAGTACGAGTGAAAAATGTTACTCTTCCAAAAGGAAGATATGTTAAATTGCAACCTCACACCAAGGACTTTTTGGATATCTCAAACCCTAAAGCTATGTAAGTCATGCTGTTATATTTGATTATTTCTGTGACATGTTCGCTACGTTAGCTAGATATTGCCATTACTTTAACTGCATTATTTAAGTGTGATCGCTGTGGATAGAGAGATCAATTTGATTTCACTATCTTAACAAATGAGCTATCCAATCTGCCGGCTGGAGTTATATTGCCTAGGGGATTGATAGAAATAAGTATAGAATTCCGGAAAAGGTAGCGTAACTTTTAGTCTTTCATTAGTGTGTCACTGTCACTCTAACTAATGATTGTAAAAAAGTTTGACAGACACCACGTCCATGTCAAGGTCACATTTGAATGTTACTATCCTTATTTACAATAAAAAGGAAATAGACATGTCATGGCACTTGTTGAATGCGGTTCTTTTCTCTTGCAGATTAGAGACAACACTGAGGAATTATTCCTGCTTAACTACTGGGGATAGCATTATGGTTGCATATAACAACAAGAAATATTACATTGATATTATAGAAACCAAGCCATCAAATGCAATAAGTATCATTGAGACAGACTGTGAGGTGGACTTCGCACCTCCCTTGGATTACAAGGAGCCTGAGAGACCTGCTGTTGCGATACCTTCAAACAAGCAACCATCCCAAGGTGAGTTCTCATCTATGCTCTTTGCCTGTGATAGTATATTGGGGACCTAAATCTTTAAGATGTTTCTAACATGGAATTCTTTACATGGGAGCAGAAATATTGCATAATTCTTAGTGTAATTCACTGTACTAAACCTTCATAAGCTTTCTTCTTTTGTTTCTTTTTTCACTCTCTTTTTTTTCCCCCTGGTATTGGGGCCAGGGGTAGGAAAAGTAGTGTCTGCAACCAATTCTTGTTGTATAACAGCAGTGAAAAATTGCTTCCTGTCTGAAACAGGAGGAGGAGGGAAGTGTCAGAGGGATGCGAGCTGGATCCAAAATATTGACAGACGAGTCTTTATCCATTTGCTTATTACTTAAGGCATTGACTTTTATTTTGTCGTGCAGCTGAAGAGTTTCCAGATGAGACTGAGCCAAAATTCAGCGCCTTTACAGGAGCAGGAAGACGCTTGGATGGCAAACCTTTGACGTATCAACCTCCACCAGTGTCTTCACCAGGGCTTAGGGGCAAGCAACCTTCTGTTACCAGTGGTAGTGGGCAACCCTCAGTTGGCTCTACTTCGCAAAGTACAGCACGTCAGTCTCAGGGAAAACTCGTCTTTGGATCTAATGTGGGTCGGGCTCCAAAAGAAACCCAAAAGGTGCCCTTTTCTTCTATCTGCCATCATTATGACCCAAATTGCTGACACTGACGATATGTAATCTACCGTTTTGTTTGTCTGTTTTTGACTCAAATCAACTGTTTCTTTGATGCTGCAGGAAGCTGGAAAAGAAATTAAGCCAGAACCCCCTAAAAAGGAGGAGCCAAAATTCCAAGCCTTCACAGGGAAGAAGTACTCCTTGAGGGGTTGATTGTACCATTTGATCATAACTTTTATTGCCATGTTTATGATGTTCTTTCTGACTTAGCTAAAGAATGATAGATCTATGTATCATCGATAGATGGAGAAGTGGACTCTGATATGGAAGAGAATAATATACACTGTTAACATCTTCTCCCAAGCATTGAAGGTCCTTTTCACTTCATTCTTATAGAGATAGAATGATGACTAGCCAAAATAACTTGCCTGATTGTGCATGAAAATGCCAAAATTCTCACAAGATCATTGAATTATGGTGTTAAATGTGGTTGGATTCCTCTAGCAATTGCAGTGGCAAGTTGTTTTTCTTTTATACAGCGAAGACGACGTTGGAATGTTAATTCACTGAAGTGTAGATTAAGTTCATTATATGGCCAGATGAATCCATAAAAACCTGAGAGATTAAGGGCAATGAGCTTAACTGAAATTTGTGTGTTATTTTGTTCTTGAACATGGATTGCAGTCTCCAAGTGTAACTATATCTATGGTTAAAAATAATACTTCGGATAACGAATACAAGGGAAAATAACAACAAATGAATTCAAAATTAAAGTTTCCTTCGGGCCTGGGCCACCTATTACCTGAAATGTATTAGCGTTTGGTCTTTACTCGACCCGACCCGGCCCTCTGATAAACAAGATCCATTTATCACTAACACGATAATACCACGTCTCAAGGTCGGTGCTTCTGTGTATATCGCAGCCCGAAACAACAAAACAGAATATGGCGGCGACGATCATGCAGTGCTGCACCTCGGCGGCGAGACGGGCGATGGTGGCTTCGCGGTCGACTATACTCTCTTCACCACCGTCTTCGACTTCGGTGCCGATACTTTGCGGTAGAGGAGACAAGAGAACGAAGAAAGGGAAGAGATTCAACGGATCGTACGGTAACGCGAGACCCAAGAAAGAAAAGAAGATAGAGCGGATTAAAGATAGAGTTGAAGTCCCTAGGTCCACTCCTTGGCCTCTTCCTTTTAAGCTCATCTAATTAAATTTGTAGACTTCTACTCTTTTGTCTTATAGTCTATAAAGGTGCTTTCTTGGAGAATTTGGATTCTTGGCTTTTGGTTGGAATTGGAGTTACGTGTTTTTTAATGATGTTTGTGTTAATTGGGTTCAGGCTTTTATTTGCGCTAAGTCGTTTTGGCATGTTAAATATGTGTGCTTTGAATGGTTTCCAGTCTGTGTTGAGTTTGGTGTTTCTCTGGTTTGATTTGACATGGTTTGATTAGCTGCTTAGTTTTTAGTTTCTTGTTTTGTGATGAAGCAGCTTAGGAGTTGGTCTTGACTGATAATGTCGGATTGTAGGCCTTGTGAGCATTTAGTCTAGTTTCATTGTAAGGAATCAGGGGAGCAGTTGTCACTAGTTAGCAGAAGTTAAATTGGCATGTTAAGATTGGAGAGCAACGATTTTAGCACCAACATGACTTACTCATCATTGTCCACTTGTGTAGTTGCATATGGTGAAGTAGCAGAGTGCAGCTCTCAATTAGACAGAATGTAGCTCTCAAGTAGACAGAATGAATCAGTACTGGACTTTGTGTTTTGCGTCACAGTGATGAGGAGTGTGTTTTGAGACAGGCTAAGGATCCTGGATTTTCTTTGGATTGTTATCATTACTACACAAAATGGTGCTAGGATGCCCTTATTCATGGAGTATGTGAGCAGCATGAATGACTCAATTACAGTAGCGTGGCTGATCAAGTTCTCCATTCCCTTAGATCTGGAAATGTGAATTGTTTTTGTCCACTGATTCTGTAGTTTGATAACTGATGTCATTGTTTTGTTTCCATTCCTTTGTCCCAAAGAAGTAGCTCTCTCGCGTGCGCCAATCTGTCTTTCTTTCATAATTTCATCATAATTACCTTGTTGACACCAGAAAAGTAGTCTGTTTCTTTCTTCCATTAAACAGGATTATCCAGTTTATCTCTCTCTTTGTGTAAAAGATTTCAGAATGTTGAATCTGCCTAGCCATGTTAATAGTCATCAGCGGTTATCCATGTTATTAAAAAAATGTAAATAGATGCTACCAAGAAGTATGGGATTATGCTCTTAATCTGCAAAAGTCAAATTGGATCAGCCTGTGTAGAATTTTTGGGCATGAAGTTTCATAATGGCTTCTCCCAGCCTAACTCACATATAACTAGTGAACTACTAATCTTTCCAGATACAAACCTTATTGTTAAGCAGATCTAACAGTTTTTGGAAATTGTCAATTATATTAGACTTTATACCCTCATGTGTGAGAATATGACAGTCAGTTGTGAAAACTATTGAAAAAAAAGGCACCACCATAAGGCCTTGACAAAGGTAGTAAAGCAATTAATATTAATCGAAAAAATTGAGGATGAGCTTTAGAGCAATTACTAAAGTAATGTTTTATGACTAGAAGATCACAAATTCGAATTACGGAAACAACATCTATGTAAAATACAAAGAGAAAGCTGCGTACAATTGATGATCATCTCTCAACTCTCGCAGAATAAGGAGTTATGCACTGGGATTTGTCCTAGTATTAATCAAAGAAATAGAAGGAACGAGGTTTTATTGTAGACATGTTAGGGGACAATTTAAGCCTTTAGAAAGGTACTATCATGCAATCTACAAAAAAATTATGACAGTAAACAGATTAGAGGTACTCATAACATCTTAGTTGATTTATTCTCTTGGCCTCAAAAGCGCATCAGCCTTATCACTCTTAAAATTATTCCTCTCATCCTTTTGATGACTGAAGTACTTAAAATAACAACCATTACTATTGATGAAATAGCTTCTTTTGCCTAACTAAGCCTCTTCTATTACCTTCACTTCTTTCTCAGCTAATCAAGCTTACATTATCGTCCGTCCTTGTTTAACATTCAGGCAACATATCTTGCTATGTTTGTCATTAATGACCCGCTCTTATAGAATGCATTGTAGTACTAATGGGCACTCTTAGCCCTTTTCGCTTGTGCTCTTTCTCTTCCTTTATTACAGATCTATGAACACTTATGTAATAGAGAAAATAAAGATTTCCTCTTATGAACTTTTCTTGAGTAGTACCAGCCACCGATGAGATGGATGACTTAACTCTTAAAAATGATTGAAAATTTCAGGTTAGGGAAGATTTTAATAGAGAAGCAAACCACTCAATATTTCTTTGTCCTTAACCAACCTCATAGCACATCAAATGATTAGTATGAAAATCAAGTGTATTTCTAACATACATCAGTTCGATAGCCAAGATACGAGAAAAATATCCTTAAAGGCCTTAGACACTTTCTGAAGGACCTAAATTATTTTTCTTAAATATGCACCGCCGGTTGTCTCTACTATTGGACTTTACCCAGGAAAATTCATTCCTGAAGGACCTCAAATGCCAAACTTTGACATTTTAAACGGCTCTATGAACTTGGGCATAAACACTGCTAAACCATCTAATGTCCAAACCTCCTCCTTTAGGATGCCCAAGACCCAGATGGTGATATTTCCATCATCAATGAAGAGGAGCTAGATAAATTTTTGAAAAATTAAACACAAAGGAAGTGAGCCCTAGTAAAAGACAGAGAAGAATGAGTGATGATAATGATAACATGAGTGAAGGAGCTTCCTTGTCAAATTTGCAATCATGGCAAGAACCAATTCGACAAGGATGATGATTATGAATTCTCTCATTATTATTATGAATCTTTCTATTTAAAGTTGTTTGCCTTTATGTTTAGATGTCTTTTATTATGTAAAATTGTTCTTATTTGTTTACTGTGTGATGGAATGTTGCTCTTATCCATTTAATATGTGATGTGAGGTTGATCTTATCTATTAAAGATATGATGTGACTTTGTTCTTATCCACATATGTTTGTCTTTTGTAATTTCCTTTGCCTATATAAGCAAAATACTTCTTCTATTATATTCAAGCAAGAGTAAGCAACATTTCCATTCAATAAATGTTGTATGTTTTCATATGACTTCTCTCTAAAACTCGCTCCCCTGAAAGATTGAGTCTTTAATATGTTTACTTTTGTTACACAGAGATATAAGTATGCTCTACATTTACCTTTGTATAAAGATCTTGTGTATTAGAAAGTATCAAACCTATGATCCTGTTTGAGTTTTAAGTTTTACAGAGATGATTGATCAACTTAGATCCTTCAAGATAGGCCTTAAAAGTTGATGCTCGTTGAGAGATGAAGAGCTTATGTCTAACTAGCATATATTTATTGTTGATAAAAGTGAATATGAAAAGGCCCAAATAACCATGAGTAAAGTTCCAACCTCATTAGTTCCAGTTCATTTCTCTTCAGCTCTTTCTTTAGGACAATTTCCTTCCAACTTTAAAAAACTCTCCAATAAAATAGATAACCTCATAGAAATTACTCATTTACCTGAAGACATAAAAATCTGTGATACTTAGCTACCTTTATCACTTGGGAACCCCAGGATGAAGGCTATAGGAATATCATGAAACAACTGGTGATACGATAGAGCAAACCTCTATTAGAGCTCTAAATAGAAAAAGATGACTGTAACTTAAACCCTAGGTATGCTAGCTAAGACACAAGTCCATAATCTCTTAGCAGGCGTCAACTCTCAAGGCTTGCCATTTATGGATCTAAGCTGACCAATCATACTCATGTAACTTAAAACTCAAATAGGATTATAGGTCTGATAATTTCTAAGGCATATGATCCTTATACAAAGGCAAAGGTAGAGCATATTTATATTTCTGTGTAACATTAGTAAAACTATTGAAGACAATATTTTTAGGGAGAGAGTTTCTAGAGAGAAGCTATATGAAAGCACACATCTTTTATTGAATAAAAATGTTGCTTAATCTTCCTTGAATATAATAGAAAATGTCTTTGGCTTATACAGACAAAGAAGATTACAAAAGACAAACATCTCTAGATAAGAATAGGGCTACATCACATCTTAAATGGATAAGAGCAACATCACATCACGCACTAAATGGATAAGAACAACATTAAATCTCACAGTAAATAGATAAGAATAAAGTCACATAATAAAAGACACCTAAATATAAAGACAACTTTAAATAGAAAGACCCACAATAATAATGAGAGGATTCATAATTATCATCCTCGTTGAATAAGCTCTTGTCATGATTGCATATTTGGCGAGAAAGCTCCTTCACTTGTGTCATCACTAGTTATTCTCTGTCTTTTACTAGAGCTTGCTTCCTTTATGTTTAATTTTTCAAAAAATTTATCTAGCTCCTCTTTATCAATGATTGGAATATCATCATTTGGGTCTTGAGCATTCCTGAAAGAGGAGGTTTGTGTTTGAGATGGTCCAACAGTGTCTAAGTCCAAGTTTATAAGGTTATCTAAAATGTCAAATTTTGGCATTTGATGTTCTTCAGGAGTGAATTCTCCTAAGTAAGGTCGCCAGCGATGCATATTTAGGAAAATGATTTAGGACCTTAAGAAAGTTCTTAAGGCCTTTAAAGACATTTTCCTTGTATCTTGACCATTGAACTGAGGTATGCCAAAAATACACCTGATTTTTAGAGTAGATGGATCCATCATGTGATGTACTAT
This sequence comes from Erythroxylum shatona, assembly GCA_027568895.1. Lineage (NCBI taxonomy): Eukaryota > Viridiplantae > Streptophyta > Magnoliopsida > Malpighiales > Erythroxylaceae > Erythroxylum > Erythroxylum shatona. The sequence goes on from JAOSBK010000206.1 coordinate 43,897,679, forward strand.
AAGGTTGGTGAATGAAGAAGCTTTAAGTGGTTTGCTTTTCTAATGGAGTCTCTCATAACCTAAGATCCTCAATAATTTGAGACCTTCATTTCATTGCTGGTTGGTTCCACTCAAGGAAAGTTCATACGAGGGAATCTTCATTTTTTCTATCACATAGATGTTGATGGATTTGTATGGGAGGAAGAGAGAGAGCGTAGGCATAGAGGGCAGAGAGTGCTCATAAGTACCACAATGCATTCTCCGAGCTCAGGCATGAAAAACACAATTAGATATGGTGTCTGAATGTTAAACAAGGATGAGCAGCAATATAAACTTGATTGGTTAAGAAAGAGGTGGAGGTAATAGAAGAGGCTTTGTCGGGCAAGAGAAGTTATTTCATCAACAGAAGAAAAGAACTTTTTTGTCTTGATAATGCTAGGTTGTCTTGATAGTGCTAGGTAGGTTGGCTATCAAAAGGATGAGAGGAATAGTTCTAAAAAGAGTAATAAGTCTGATACACTTTTGAGGCTAAGAGAGATTAACTAAGATGTTTTGGTGGCCTTTGATGTGTTTAACTGTGAGAGAACCAGTATTTCCAACAAAGAAATTGACTCTTTGGTAGAAATTTTTTGTTTAGATCCAGTATCTTTGGGAAGAATGTATTGCCCGTTTTTACTGTAAAGAGATAAAGATTAAGGTAAAAATTGAACTTTTGTATATCTCTTTTTATTGCCAAAATCTTTTTGTAGATAACGTGATAGTACTTTTCTGAGAGTTTAAATTATCTGCTAGCATGTCTGCAATAAAAACCTCTTTCCTTTTATTTCTCTTATTAATACTGCACCCTAAAAATCCTGACTATCATTAGTCTACAAGATTCTTTTTTCTTTGTAAGGAATCTTTAGTGGAGGTAAATGCTGACCAATCTACTTTAATTGCTTTACTGCTTTTATCTAATCAAGACCCCATATTGGTGACTTTTTCCTCATTAACTTTGATAGCTAGCTGGCATATTCTGACACATAAAGGATAAAGTCCTTGATATAATTAACAATTCCTAAAAACTGTTAGATTTGCTTAATAGTAAGGTTTATGTTTGGAAAGTTTAGTAATTTGTTAGTTGTACATGGGCTGAGCTGGTAGAAACTATCATGAAACTTCATGCACAAAAATTATGTATGGATTGATCCAATTTGGCTTTTGCAGACTAAGAGCATGATCTCATACTTCTTTGTAAGATCCAAAAATTATTTTAATAGGGTGTGATGCTTTTGTTGAGTTTGAGAATAAGCAAAATATCATCAATGTAAATCAAAACATTCGATAAAATGTCATCATAAACCCTTGTTATGACTCTTCGAAATAGTGATGATACTACTTTTAGCTAGATATCGTAACTTTCCATTGGCACTGGCATTAAGAATACAAAATGTTGTTTTATATCGGTTTTTTAGGTCAATACCCAATTGTCAAGACCTCGCTTTTAAATCAAAATTTGAGAATATTTTTGTCTCTTTTAGAAATAACACGTGTATTTATCTTGAGCAGAGGAAACTTATCATCTTGACAAAAATTATTCAGAGGTTTATAATCAGCAGTTAATATCTTCTCTCCTTTATTCTTTTCTACTCTTTTTTTCTACATAAAAGGCTTGACATGTTCAATCTAATGTTGGTTATATTAGTCTTTATTTTAAAAGTATAGCACACTTCTCTTATGTCATCTTTAAGTCATCTAAATTCAATCTCGGATGAGTTTTCTTTGTTAGATCAATGTCCTCATTCTTTTTAAATGGCAGTTGAATATAAATTCTAATTTTCACGATAATGAGTATGGCTGACAGAATTGGTCATTACTTTCTAGACAATATTGTAATAATTAATCTCATGATTTCTTCATATTTAGTGGGAATATATTGTAGCTCAAAGATGTTGCAATCTTCAGTGTACACTTCAGAAGCTTGTCGTTTGAAAAATCTTCTCTCTTTTTTTTTTCTTTCTGTTGAAAGGATGTGAATGAACTTGAAACTATTTTCCCTTGAAGTGATTCTCCTTCTTTGTATTACATTCACTTTTCTCTTTGTCTTTGCATTTGATCTTTAAGTAGGGCTTCTTACACGCTTGTATGAGTCAAAATCAACCTTTTAGCTTAGCTCTGAAAAACTTACATTGTTCACATAATTTGTCAGCGTCACCAAAGTTAGTTGGTAAATTTCCCCGACAGATATTTCAAGCATGTCTATATGAAGAGAATTTATAGGTTTTTGTAATTCTGGCAGTAACTCATCAAGAATGGAGACAATGAATATGTATCGAAGAATGACATCATTAAAGCTGTTAAACATATAATATATTTGAGACATTATATGAAAATGCTTTTGCAAATCTTTCATGTTCATAGAACATCACTTCATTTCAAAGTACCCATATCTACTTTGTCGATCAATAAGCTAGAAGTCTCAAATGAATTCTTTATGAATCATTCGTAACAAGGAACTGGCTTCTGAAAGTTGTAAGACTTGCATACCTCTATATTCATTAAGGATTTGGAATCATTCTCTTAAAGTTTTTGTCATTCTTAAGACAAATTCTTTCAAGATCTCTTTAAAAGAAATATTTGTTCTTGTCATTTGAAGATCTATATAGACACTGAATTTATGTAGTAGATATCTCTATTTTTTTGGTAGGACATCATTAAATGTGAACCATAGTTCTGAAATAGATTTGTAAATAAGAGTTATTTGTGGTCTTACTAGTTCAGTCATTTTCTCAGCATCTTTAACCTTTATTTCAACATTTGTGTGTGGCTAAGAAGAGTGTGTAATAATTATCATCATTTTAGATATCTGAGTGAGATTTGTAAACTTTTCAGAGCTTTTGGAGCTTTTCATAAAAGAATCAAAATCTTAGCCGTCATTGTGACTTTCAAAGCTATCTAGAATTGATTGAAGGTAGATATGAATTCTTCGTTAGGCATGCGTTCTTTTATTGTGTCCAAAAAAAGGTCTTCATTTTGGTGAAGTTAGTGGAGTTTTGATTTGTAAAGATTTAAAAGTTGACAAGATGTCTTTTGCTGGCGGGTTTGACTTAGAAGGTTTTTATGATTTTGTAAGGGTTTGTCTAAACAATGGGTAGGATGTTTTGAAGAGTCAATAGCTTCACGATATGATAGAGTGTTATAAGTAAGTCTTATATAGGTAGAAATATCATATAGCTCTAGATTGTTCTTTAGCTATATTTGACTTACTTCTTTTGAGTTTTTCTTGAACTTTTTGTCGTTCTCTTTCTTCTTAGAGAACTCTGGTTGATAATAATATTGATCAATATATCTTCTTAAATCATAATCAAGTTAGGCGGATTGATTAAGTAGTTGTTGATATAATTGTCGAATTTGGAGAGGTATAACATCAACTTTTGAATACGGTTCTTATGTCTGTTAGAATAGACCATCAAACTTTGAATCAATTCGATCAAAGACATTATTTTATGCAATAGCATTTTATGTCTATCAACTTAATACTTCTTCTAACGGAGAAATATGTACATAATTTCCTTGTGGATTAATACATGTTGATCTTGAGTATGGAATCATAGATACCCCAGTGGTTTTATTGGTCTGAGCTTCCAAAGGTGAAAAATCTCTCACATATGACCTCATAATCATACAAGGTAAAACTTTTATAATCATCTTAAAGATTGGATAAATTATTGGCATAAAGCATCTGTAATCAATAATTTCAAAATATGACGGCGTTATAAATAGTTCAAAAAATATGACATACATCTTCCCATAATGCCATAACCATATCTCATAAAAGTGGATAAACGAATAAAGCATTGCCATCATCACATATTCACATTTACATAACTTGATAAACGGCTCACTTTTGAAACGTGGATATCCAAGGGGCACACTGGCTATTCTAGAAACTACAAAAGATACAGTGAATCAATCCTGAAAACATCGCCTGGAATACCCCAGTTACTACTTTGCCAGCATTAGTCAAGCACAAAAAGATACTACATTTTAAAGTTACCAAGAAATATGAATGAGATTAAAAGAATGAAAACTATATGAGAAAAGAAAAATGGTTCTTCGCTTTTATTCAAGATAATTTTTCCATTTTTATATGTGTAAAATTCTTGGGTTGGTAATCAATCTTCAATAAGACAAAATACACTCCCGCTCGATGTAGCATCAATTCTCCTACAAGGATAGATCATGAATTACTAGCTCCCCTTTTAACAGACTGGCTCCCTCTTTATAATGACTCTTTAGTCACATCTTTAGCTCTCCTCTCCTTCTGCCTTGTTCTATCACATTCTCTACTTTGAGTGCAATCTCTAATAACTTCTCAAAAATCAAAAGTGGCAAACCCCAGACCCAAATGAATCTCCATCTTCAGACACTACTTAAATCATTAATATATGTCCTCTGGATTTGTCACAACCTCGCCAATGCATACTTAGACAATGTCGCAAAGCAAACCTTATACTCTATCACTAACATTTCCTTTGTTTGAATCAAACTCATAAACTCCATCTTCTTTCGATCCTAATACATCTGTGGAGTGTATTTGTCCCTAAACTCTCTCTAGAGCTCCTGCCAAGTCATCTCTCATGCCTTATAAGATCTCTTTTTCGACTTCTAGCAAGTCAAGACATTTCCCTGAAATAATGGAACAATGAATTCCGACCTTCTTTCCAAGGTTCATGCTAGAAGGTCTAAAATTAACTTTGTTTGCTCTTATCACGTCTTAGCCTCCTCAGGATCAGTAGTACCTTGAAACTCCGCTGCACTCATCTTTCAGATCCACTCATAGATGCAATCTGCCACATAATCGCCTTGAATTAGAGTTGCAGTAATAGCTTACTGCATCATCTGAGGTGGCATTAACATCTCTCCTTCCACTCGATCCACTTTGGCATTCCTTTGATCAGGCACATCTAGCGTATGAGTAAAATTACTTAATTAGTTTTTTTAAATGCAAACTCGCTTTGATACGACCTAAATGTGACGCTTTAATAATTCTTAAACCATAATTTATCCTAATTGTTTCCCAATTATGTCATTAATTACCAAAATCCCCATCAATTACAAAAATGATGTTCGTCAATCACAAAAATTATTTGCTTAAGAACAACTATCCAAACTGTCACATTCAAAAGTATATACAATAAATCATCTTTACTTAATTTAATTTGTTAGCCTCACCTAGATTCCACTTTGTCAATCACGTGCAATAGGGTTATTGACAATCTCTCAATCTTTTTAAAAATTATAGTAGCAAAGGATGAACTACCTATTAGTAAGGGTAACTGACCATATCCTTAAAATCAGATAACTCAATATAGGTAGAAATTACTTAAACGATTAAAACATACATATAATACCAAATACATAACAATATTCAACCTATCCAAAACAACGATACGGATATTGTTCCGTACCGGCCAAAAATGGAATGGTACCCCCTTTTTGGTACCAGATATAAATATCGGTTAGTACCAGAGATTTTTCCAAGTACTAGTCGACATTTGAAATACCGGTAAAATACTGGGCAATATCGTAAAATTTGAAAAGTGTAGGGACTAAACAAAAAATGTTTTTTAATAAAATCAACCCCCCGACTCTATCATCTCTCAGTCTTTCTCTCACACACGCGTCACTCTCTGTCTCACTCTCACCGCCGCTCATCGCTACTGTCCTACACAACAATGCCACCATAGCTTCCCCACACCTATTGGTCTGTCAACCTCCCTCTCCACCACGACTCTCCTCTACTCCAGTCTCGACCGCGCCTTACCGAGCCACACCCACTACAAGGAAATTGTTAAATAGCGACGGAACTATACCGACGGAACGTCAATCGTATGTGAATTGCGACGGGACTC
>JAOSBK010000206.1:43913713-43924712 GCA_027568895.1 Erythroxylum shatona
TTGATGAGATAGTTTGACAATTCTAATTCATTATCACCTTTTCCATCCTCCACTAACATATCCACCATCTTCATTTTCTCTTTGAACACATCAGCAATCGGTCCATAATTTGCAGCTGAACTTGAATCAACCATTATAGTTATGCCCCTAAAAAATCCACAATCCCAAGTATGACCTAAGCTGAGACCAACATGTAAACTCTTTATGGCATTACGTAATTGAACAATTGGTTTTGAGAATACATAAACTTGCGTGATCGCAATCCTCAAGCAGCTATTGCATACCATCTAAAATAGATCGATCTAGTCTTCACCAGAAGATCTCCGAGTTTGACAAAGAAAAAGAAAGTGCAACATCATTATAAACTCTACACCTTATAACCCAATATTTTTAAAGCAGCAAACAAATCCAAAGTCCTCAAATCATTAACTAAAGAATGTTCCATTTGGTGAATTAGAACTCAAGAAAAAGAAAGATTCAATTTTTCTAGTACTTGAAATAAAGACGAACAAATAAGTCATAATAGCCAAAAAAAGGAAAAGAATAAAGTTTTTGGAATGAAATGCAGAATCTTTATATAATTAAAGCATCAAATATTCTCAAATTCCTTAAAAAGTGATTGCAGAAATCAAAATAAAAAAGAACTAAACCACGTTCAGGAATTCATAACAACCATACATAGGTACAAAAAGCACAAAACCCAAATGAAAAATTTGTGTTCCCAATATGAATTTGCTATTTCATATCTTGCACACTTGACGACATCTTCAAGTTTAGGTACCCAACACCGTCAAAGCATCAGGACAAATCTCGCACTTCTTCAAACATTTTCTTAAGTATATAATAAATTTCTTCATCTCTTTAATTTACCATTTAGTTCGATAATTGAAGATGATAATAATATTTCATCAACGATAAGGATGCCATCAAATAATGCCATCAAAACGCAAACATTGAGAACTCACCATGAGCAATCATAAGCAAAATCGAAACCTACTTAACTACATGGGATTTGTGGTCTGAGGGTCTTATTTACCTTTCCATAGTTGACAAGGCTTGACTCCCCTTCCTTCTCACATTCATCGTGGTACTCAAAATAGGGAGTCTCTGATGGAGAAAGAAAATACTTGTAAATCAGAAGAAACCCAGAGACTCCAACAAGATCTGAAGCATGTTTAGTTTTTGAACAAAGAAAATTAGACCAGAGGTATTGAAAAAGCGAAAAATAGAGGGACCAGTCTCTAAATGAATCAAGTGAAGATTTAGGACAAGATTTTAGGACACAAGCTTCTTTAATACGATAAAGGATGCGGTTGGCTTTTTCGATTTTGTTTGTAAAAGGGATATAATTGGAACATAAGTTAAAATTAAATTACATTCTATAAAATATTATTGTATACCTAACATCATAATAAGAATCCACCCAACTTTTCTGGTAGAATTCTTATAAGTATCCAAACATGTAAATATCTTTACTTTTCATAGATTTATTTTCCAAAGAATTAGATTTCAAATTAACTTTGCTTTCCTACTAACCAAACGGGGCCTAGTTGCTTTTGAATTACATGGAAAAGGAGAAAATAAGAGAATTAAAAGTGAAGCGTTTCAGGAAAATGTTTATGAAATAAATGCATGTGTTACATATGACAAGAATGAATCTTTGAACGGTCCAAATAATGAATAAATTGAATTTTTTACTAGAGAGAATGAGGAGGGAGAGAGATCTAAAGAGAAGCCTGAGTTTGATTTTAATTCTTCATAAAAAGAAGATGATGATGATTTTGATTTAAAATTAAATGATCATGATAACGATTTATTTGTGCTTGTAATAGAATATTATATGAATAAATATTATTACATCAATAATATATTGTTATATATTCAATCTATATTGTTTTATTACTAGATTATTCAATAAAATGTGAATTTCAGGTTAAAAATATGTTACCAAAGAGAAAATAGGACATGATACAACCAAGGTTAAGGTTACCACGATTTGGAGTTAGTTATTTTCCAGGTGAAGCATCACATTCTACAGCTACCACATAATCAAGTGTTGTTGCTCCAGTTACTACGCATCTAAATGAGGCATCACCTTTTGTACTTGTTCCTACTTAACATCCCTACTACAACATCTAGCGCCCTACACCATCCACTACCCCTATATCGACATAGATATCAGGGGTAAACGTTGTGGATGAAGGAAGCGACCTCCAGTCCGGACCTAAGGGAGTTGATGGAAAAAACTACATCACAATTGTCAACAATCTGTGAGTGAAAATACATGCATGATAACACCATAGGTTTATACTAAAGTTATAGGTTTTAATTTGAAAAAGATATAAAATTGCTTATATATTGGTTGGTTCCATCTAGAATATGCTTAAGAAAGATGACATCCAAGTTTAAGGAGAAGATTGATCTTGAGGGTTATATATGAAAGAATATCTCTTAAGAAATAAAGGATTTTTATTATCAAGCATTTGAGGTATAAAAAATATTATTCTTTTGAATTTTTATCTAATTAATTTTATACATTAATTAGATAGTATGTTTTCTTTTTTCATAAAGGATTTTTTTGGGATTCCAAATTTGAAGTGGAAATTTATAAAGCATAGGAGAGGCGAGCTTGTACATGTTATAAAGACTTTCTTGGTACGATACATAAGATTGTTGCACGACCTTCTTATATATATATGAATAAATATAAAGTCGTTGACAGCAGTATTGGGCATCACTCGAGGCAATGTCTATTTCAAAGATTGATGTCTATTTCAAAGATTAATTCTGCAAACAAACGTAGAGGACCAAAGGGAGAGTCTTCCCGTACACATTGGAGGGTCTATTATCCACCAAAAGCATGTAGAGAATCTTGTAAGTATCTACACTTTACATTTATATTCTGATTTTTTTTACTTTGATGTATTTCAATTTAATTTGATGTGTGGACTTTGGAATGAAAATATATGTGTATTTTAAAGAATGATAATGTTATAAATGTTTGGTGTCATATATGGCTGTATTGTTGAGTTACTTTATTTGTTTCATAGGGGATAAATATCACAAAAATAAAATTTTTTTAAAATTGTTGTTCGCTTATAACATTTTATTTTCATGAAGGAAAAGTCTATAGGCAGGAAGCCTACACCCTGTCGGCTCTCTCTGCACACCCACACTAAGAAGCATGATGATGTGACCTTCGTTAATACCTAATGTAGAGAAATTAATGTATATGAAATTTATGCTTTAATATTAGTTCTTAATAGTTATTATTTATTAACCTAAACATTGCCTCCTAATAGAACCAAATAAAAGAAAGCATTCAATGACAATCTCAGCACTCTGAAACTGTTGATAAGAGTCAGGCATATCTTGATGCAATGGGTGGTAGGGACCGTCGTGGAAGGATCTTCGGCTTAGGTTCATTTGCGAACACATGCTATTCGTAATCCTCCACGTTTAGTACAACTGCATATAGTAGGCGGTCCGCATCAATGAGAGAGTTGTTCAACTTGAGAGCATAATATAGTTGCTAGCAACTCAGTTACAATAATCGATAGACTATATAGCCCAGCTCTGTAATTAGGTGGATCAATTAAAGGGGAGGGCCAGTACCTTATTGCAACAGTCAAACCATCCACCTTCACCAACTGCATAGCTTAGTTTTGCTACTCTCAAGTTTTTTTGTATGAATTACATATTTATTGTTGTAGAAAATAATTTTTACTTTATATTATCATTCAACTTACTACTTAGATAAATTAAATGTAGAAAAATTCAATAAATTATCACCAGGTAACTGTAGAAATTAATTATCAATCATAAGATTACAACCAAATTAAATTTACAACTTAAATGTATGAAAAATAAAAAAAATTAGTGCATTTATTGACAGAAATATAATATCTGTCGATACATTTACTATTAAATTTACCTACAGAATAAGAACATTCCGTTGATAAATAATTTACAGATGGAAAAACTTACTGTTGCTAAATTTTTTGACAAAATTTCAACACCTTGTCTGTCGCTAAATTTACTGATGCACATACAAAATCTGTCGCTAAATTTACCAATAGGAAACAACTTATCGTCATTAATGTTCTGACGAATTTTCAAAACTTTGTCCGTTGGTAATATTTACCAATGGAATAGAAATATTTCGTTGGTAAATTATCGATGGACTTAAAAATTTAGTCGCTATATGTAGTGATAGAAATAAAAATATTTGTCTGTAAATTACCGACAAAATATATATATTCTTTTGCTAAAGATTACCGACGATTGTTTCTCCAACGACTCATACGGTCGGTAATTTCCATCGGTAAATTTATTTGCCAACATAAAACCTTCACATTTTGTTGATAATTTTCATCACTAAACACCCATTTTCTTGTAGTGAAGGTTATCCTTACCTCGATTTTGGACTCAACTAATTGATAGTCTAATTTATTCTTCAATCAGACCTTCAAATCTATAAATTAAAAAATTATTATACTAATTTAAGAAAATTTCCAACCCAATTACACATAATAATCCAATGTTATTTCCTTTTTTACTTTATTCTTAATTATAAAAATAATATCATTATCAAACTAACCACCATAATTACTAAAATATGCTTAACAAATTAAAAATCCTATTTTATCCTCATTCATTTCAATTAATACCAAAAATACCCTTCTTCGAATAAATGATAGATTTACCTTTCATTATCTGCATTTCCTATTTTACCCCTTAATGCAACTTAAATTTTCCAAAAAAATCACCTTCTTCACCCTGTCCTCTTCTCCTATCTTTTCTTTTCTCATTTTCCAGTCACTTTTTTCCATTTTTTTCTCTCTTTCCTTGACTTCACCTTGTCTCAAACAACCACAACATGTAATCCAATTATAAATAGTGTAGGGTGATCAAAATGTTAGATTAATTTAATAATCATAAAAGTGTGGCCCATATTACTTAGGTTGATTCTAATATAAGGTGGGCTTAAGATAATGGTTATTGAGCTTGTAGAAAAAATTAGAGTCATTAAGGTTTTATTACAATAAATAAAAACCCTTCCCTCTCCCTTCCTAATGTAAGTTAATAGTTATCAAAAAAACATATATTCATGCACCATTAACAAAGGAACGAAGAAAAGAAGAAGGAGAGAGGATAAAATTGTTTGCATAAAGAAGGTGTTTGCGACCAGAAAAGGATTAATATATACCATTGTAGACACATATTAAGCATAGATCAAGGTTAGCATTTCTTGCTCTCTCTTATAACATGAATCTTAATTGAATGGGCTAAATCAATTGTGTTATAAATGATCTTGGGAGAATTTCATACTTGAAATATTTTCAAGAATATCGAAGATTAAATTTACATGTGGTATTAGAGCAAGATTATGAAACTTTGATTTTTATTAAATTTAACCTTAAGATTCATGGTAACTATTAATAGTACTTAAGGATATATAATGTAATTAAAATTACTTTATTGCTTCCAGTATAATCATATGTACTTTGTTTTTTGTTTAATTGATTGCATGAATTGTTTACTGCAATTATTAAATATTATCATTTTTTGAATGAAGAATAATATAATATTGTTCGGGATTGACGTTTGTTGGAAAGAGAAATAATATAGATCATTGAAAATTGAAGAAATTAGAATATTAGAAAATCGATAGAAATACCATGTAGGACTTAGAGATATTGAGTCTATGCTCCGATGAATTTATATGATATAATAGGCTCTATAAGTAAGTTATTCCAGATAGGTGCCAAACAATGTTCTAGAATGTGTGTGCATCACATTGCATCAAACAGATGCTTGGTCCATCTTTTAATGTTATCCATTATTAAAAAGTATATTGACCTTTACAAGAGTAAAGGTTTTAACTAGTTAAGTTTTTGAAAGAACAAAAAAGATAGATAGAAGTTTTAGCCAAACTTGATGTGGCACTTTTGTGAATGTGTATGATGTTGGAGTTATGTAAATATAATGCCCTAGAAAGTAAGTGTATTTACATGTAACTTAATTCTTTTTTAGTTACAGTTCTGTAATAAAAATATTTATTATTAATGAAACAAAAGAGTTTGGTTTTTATATGTATGAGCATTAAATATCTAGTCAAAAGGTACCAAGATTCTTTTGTAAATAATAGACATATACATAGAGAAGTATGGGAATATGTATATTATTATAATCTAAATTAATTGATTCACAGTTGAATAATCAAGTTGGTCGCTTGATTATGGTTTAGACTGTAGTATTGCGATTGATCTTTATGTAAGTAAAGGAGTTTATTTCAAGGGAATGGTAAGTTTCATATCATGATAGTAGTTAACTATCAATAATAGCACTATTAAATAAATTTGGAATCAAGTATGTTTTAAAGAATAAAGTGGGTCATTACTTTAATCTTAAAACATATAACTTAAGCATTCGCTTATTATGGACCACAATCTTGATGAGTGGTAAACTTATATGTGTTTCATTATAATTCTTGATATGATCACAATGGACTTTTATAGAGTATTAATCCAGTGTCTACATGTTGAAATTATTAATTGAAACATGTATCAGGGAATATTAACTCAAAGAAAGAGTTTATAGTGATATCATCAGTTCTAGAAGTTTTAAGAAGATTTGGTGATTAAACTGACGCCAGTAGTTTGATAGACTAGCTACTCATCAACTCTTAACACCAAGATGAGATCTTGTGTAATAATCACTATATAAAGTAAAACGGGAGATCTAAAAGGAAAAACCAACATAAAGCAAAACAGTAATTTTACCCTTTATTGTACAGATGGCTATAATAAAGTTTATGATAGGTTTGCAATTGGACATATTATTTGAAATATATATTCTCATAATATTTAGTAATTAAAGAGTTCAACTAATTGTCTTTAGTGGAATGACGTTTAGTTAATAAGGTAGAATTTATTCTAATGAGATTAAATTAATTCTAGGCTTATTGTAGCTTGAATTATCTAAATCTAATAAGATTCTTCACTTGGTTTCAAGGAAGGTTATCAAGCAAAGTAAGAAATATAAATAGAGGTTTTAGAAGACCATAATTAAATGTTGGGCTTGCACTAATTAATGGTTAATTAGAAGCCCAAATGTACATTTAGAAATGGGCAAAACTTTGGTTTAATTTGATTAATTGGATTAATTAAATTAAAACAAAATTTTTAAGAAAGTAAAGTGCAATTTCGTTTTTCATTAGGACTGAATGTGCAATGCACATTTAACATTAAATTTCTAAATAAAGATGGTCTTTATTATGGTTTATCATCATTAAATCGAGTTATGAACTTACCATTAAATGGTTTAATGATTATCTTTTTAATGATAGAATGTAATCTATTAGCATTCATTAGATTAAAGAAAAAAGATGTACATTGGATAGACTATCTTTCTTCTTTCATCGTCAAAAACGAATTGATAGGTCTTATTTAGGTTAATAGACTTTTCATATAGTCATCTTAAAAGACAAATGAGAAGAGTCTCATTTAATAGCTTCTTTATGATTGATTAAATGAAGAAATGATGCATTGGTTGAAAAACTCTTCTTTCTTTTGTTGTTAATCGAAAGTGTGAGGGAGTTCTTACATTTTTATCACTCTTTCTCCTATCTTGCTTGAAAAAAATCAAAAATTGCGTAAAAGTGTCTCATTCTTGGTCTTCTTTCTTCTAAGAAAATTCTCCTCCAAAGTTTTCTTCTCCTTTCCCACCAAAAGATTTTGTTAACGAAGTTGTTCAACAAGAACAAGTGGTAGATAGAATTGGTCGAGGAAACAATAACAAGAAGAAGAGGATACATCACCTAAGTGAGGATATATTGCCGAGGATAGAATAGCATAGCAAGAAGTTAAAGCTGTAGCGAAGGAGTCGGTAATATAATCTCTATCTTTTTTATGTTTATCATTATCCTTATACCATATCATTGATAGATTGGCATAATGATTTGGATATATTGCTTCCGCTGCAATTTAGATTTCTAAAAAGTTTTAAAATCTGCCGTTTATCCAAATATGACATGCATTTTTTTTGATCCAACAATTCTAATACTTCTTTAGTACCTAGCTATTAGCATAGGACATCCTTGCGACTTAGGATTTCGAGTTCCTGCTCCACAGATAGGTATTTAGCTATCACTCACTCATATTTAAGCAATTCATCAATCTATGACTATCGAATATAGTCTATCATAAGCAAGTCACAGATTCACAATTCACACATTTTATTCTCAACCTGTTATAAGACAGTCTGTATTTAATTTTATGAACGTGATTTATTTACCCTAATATTCTTAATTATACTCACACACAACTGAAATTTTAATTATCATATTTTTGTCGAATTATCCATAGATACACCTCATAATACGTAACAAAATATAAATGGAAAATATTTTGTACTTTGTTAATTATTTATGTAATAAATATACACAATTCATATATTTTATAAAACTATACATTTATTTATTAATTTAATTAATGACTAATTCAAAATATAATTCACTATAAAATAATTTATCAATAATAAAATTCAAAGTTTTACGAATCGTACAACTACTTTAATAATATAGTTTAAGGTTATCCTTACTTAATTTTCGAACTCAACTAATTGATAAGTTCAATATACTTCTTAGTATGTCTTTTAGACCTAAACATTACAAAATTCTCGTAGATTTTTTTCATCCCAATTATACTTAATAATCCAAAATTATTTTCTTTCTCTCTTTATTCTTATTTATTTAAATATTTTTACTTTACCTAACCACCATAATTACTAAAATACCCTTAACTATTAAAAGTCTTATTTTACCCTCATTTTTTATTATTACAAAATACGTTTTTATGAATTAAATCCCAATTTTACCCTTAAATTTGTACATTTTTATTTTTCTGATTATATCTTAAAATTTCCTAAATTATCTTCTTCACCCTCTTCTCTTCTCCTAACTCTTCTTTTTCTCATTTTACAGCCAACTTTTCTACATTTTCCTTTTTTTTACAACTTCAAAATAATTGTCCAAAACAATCACAATATACTTTCCAAGAATAAACTAATTTAGGATGATTAAAAATCACAAATAAAAGGTATATAATTGTTGTTGGAAAAGTTTTACCTATGCAAAGTTAATGCCTTTCTAAGAGATTTTTTAATTGTTAATTTCTACAATCCACAATTTTCTCACTAATTCAGTACAAAACAAACAAAATAAGAGAATACATAAGAAAAAAATTTCTCACATGCAGGAAAAAGATGATGTACTTTTTATTTTCTTACCAGCTAGAAAAGATAAGAATGGTTTCTTATAATTAATTAAATAATAATTACTATTATTTAAATAATAATACAAATTTTCAATGTTTGTTTATGAAACAACTTTTAATATCAAATATCTAAAATCTAAATATAATAAATATAAAATTTTTGTTTATTTTTATAAAAATATATCCGGAAATTATCAACCCAACGAAATGACAAACGAGACCAAACGGTTTTCCCCGACTCCAGAGTGTCGACCATAGGTTGATCCGATCGTACTGGCTTCATGTCTGGAACCTTATCTTTGTGACAAGACAAGTGAGACGAATCTGGCTTATATTTGCTCAAATTCAAAGATTCCTTCTCCTCGTCAGTTGTGGGCGGCGTAAATTGAAAGAAAGGATCAAGTCCATTTTTGTCCCCACTCTCTATCGTCCCTACATTTTCTGCCAATCTATGTTGGTTCACTATCTAATCAAAATGGCCCTCTCCACTTTGACTTTCCAAATTCTAGTTGGTTAGGTTTCTGCAAAGCGCAAATTTGCTACACCTCTAGTCCAGCTGGAGTCCCTTTTCTTATCCTCAATGTTTAATTTACAAGTCTGCTTACATTTTCATTACATAAAGTAATAATTTTATTTATATATTTATTTTTTAACCTACATTATTTTTTTATTATCGCATTTATACGTAGATCTACGAGAAACAGTCTCTTTACTACATAAAAGGAAGATTGCATACTATTATAACTCTTTAGACTCCGTTTCATTACGAGAATTCAGATTAAGTGTAATAATGATAATGATGATCTATTGTACGGATAGTTTAAATGGTCACAAGAAATTCTTTAATAACCTTGGAGGGTTTAGGTCTATTTCTAATTTCAAGGTTTAAAATCTTTAATAATCTAAAATTTTAAATAATTACTTGCAGTCCATCTTTTAATTTTGAATTGAGCAAGCAATAATATTTTTATCAATGAAATTTATACTTATTTTTTAATAAGCATTAAATAAATAATTGAGTATATATAATAATTCTTACATCATGTACTAGATGAATTAGTGATTCTTTCTTCAATATATCTTGACTAAATATATTTTTAATCATTATAAGTTGCAATTCTCTTCATCTCAATCTATATCTTTAATATTTTAGGTTAGAGGACTTTTCAAAAGATTTATTTTATCATTTAAACAACTCTAGCAAAAAATTATTTAACAAAAACTCAAACTATATAGTTCTAAAAGAAAATTATTAGATTCTTATATACCAAAATCCACTTTGAGAAGGTCAAATATAAAATAGGGTACAAACTATAAAGGTTCTACCAAGTTAATGGATTTTAATATGAATGATATTATGTTGCACTTTAATGATATTAAAATAATACTATTAGCATCCTAAATTTTAATTGAATTAATTTTTATTATTTTTAATATATGAAATACAAATTTAGCATATCATGTGACAAAGTTACAACCAAGCAATTTGGATTACAATATTAAAAATGATTTCTTTAAACACTTATTAAATTTATAGTTTTTATCTTAATATTTTAAAAAAATTACAGAAGTTCGTATCGTTATCTTTGCTATTACTATGGAGTGCAATTACTAATATTTTAATAATGTTAAAATGTAATAAATATTATTTTAATAACAATAAGGTGTAAAATGGTGCTAGAGAGACTTAATTATACGTGAAAAAATCGTATTCTTAAAAT
>JAOSBK010000206.1:43926680-43941269 GCA_027568895.1 Erythroxylum shatona
GGATTGAAGATTGTATCTATGATAGAAATTGAGAAGATGTGTGCTGCTACAACTCTATCCAATATATGCATCCTATTCTATTTTCGGTGGTATCTTGAAGTCTATCCAATACATATGTATATTTCCTTGTTTTGGTGAAAGTCTATTTGTTTACGCAAGTCACAAAAACCTAGATGGTGTTGCGGCAAAAAATCTGAAAATGTGGTTGTTCAAGGAGTGTTGATCACGTGGGATGGTGTGGGGCTGCACAACCTTTCTTTTGTGCTGAATTTTTTGTCCTTAAATATTCTGGAGATACTGCACTTGATACATCTTGCATGAGCTAATTTTTGTGTTTTAGGAAAAACCATCCTTAAGAGATTCTACACTTTGTTGTTATGTGAGTCACAAACGTGGTCCATCTTAGGTATATTATAAAGCAGTCTGCGTGAATTACTTGTGGGCAGTGGAGGTGTATCTTGGAAACATCCTTGGTGGACTGCGCAATTTTTCTTGGAAACGTTGGGCAGTATGGGCAGCAGTGTAATTTGTGCTACGGAAGAATTAACTATGGTGAAAGCTTTCAGGTGAGTTATTTTGAGAAGAAAAATTCATAGGGAAGTTTTCTTTGGCTCAAGTATTTTTGTTATTTAATTTTCAATTGATTAAATACTTGAGCTATTTTATTTATTATTGTTTTTGAGTTAAAATAGTTAGACAAATTCTCTGACGAGGTTAACACGAGTTGGTCGTGTTATCGGGTATGAAAATCTTTCACGAGTAATTCGGTTGTGAGAGAATTACAAAGATTGAGTGGTACTGTGCTAGATCAATCTTGTGTAATCTTATTGAACTATTGTGAAAGTGATTAATCTGGGTGTGGGCCCCACAGACATAGGCAGAGTGTTCTGAATTGCTTTACCAAATTTTGATGTCTTTATTATTTTGCGTTTGCGAGATTTTATCCTAGTTTACGACTTAATTAATCACTTTGATTTTTCAGGTACAACTGGCTTTACTCCACCAATTTTTTCATTGGCTTTACTCCACCAGATTGACTTAATCTAACCTCTAATCTCTTCGTACTGGCTTCATAATCTATCCAAGAATGCAATCTCGTTCTGTTATCAAATATTGCAATAATAGACAAAGCATTTCTCACTTTGGCTAACACAAAACCACCCAAATCAATTCCCACATGATTCTCCATCAATTCTCCATGTTTAGCATCCTTAAATGAACCAAATTCAACAAAGACAATCTTAAAATCATCTTCTTTATTTCTAGTGGACCATTATGAAATGCACTGGCATTAAAAGCACTAGGAACCATAATAAAAGACAACCCATATCCATCATCTGGGGACATAAAAAACAAGAAGTACGTGGACAAATAAATCATCTTTCCAAGATTACCTTCGATAAGCTTGATTAGTCTCCTGTATATGACTTCCTCTGCTGAAACTCACCGAGTGAGCTAGCTGACTCGATGAACCATCATTAACAGTCTTGGCATCACCATACAAAGTAATGTTGGACTTAAAGTTTTGATCTTTACAGAAACTTTGGAAACAAAATGAGAGATTTGGGTCTACAGTGATGAAATTGAAGTGGGAAATTAGGAAAGTTATTGAAACAAAGTAAATGAAAGTGAGGAACTTAGCCATTGATGAACTGGGTTTTTCCAACTGAATATGGGGTTTACTTTCTTTGAAAACTTTGAACTTTTACGACTTGTGAGATTAACCCATTTCTTTGTGTGACCGCATAAAGCATAGAAGTGAAGTAAAGAATAATGATGGAAGTTGGCTTGGAGGCTGTGAAAATTAAAAACGTTTACTCTCTTCTTCAACTCTCTTCCGCAACTTATGAATAGGGTCATTGCAGACAATCCAAGCTTAAGCTACCTTTTTTCCATTTCCCATTTTCAACACCACATGGAAAAGCCGAAAGGAAAGGACAAAAAAAAACCCAGATGACTTACCAATAATCTGGAAATGGTAGAACAATGGAATCACGAACTGGAGAAGAAAATCACGAACTTAAAGAAGTGGAAGAAGTTTCGAGAGGAGCTCCAAGAAATTTCAGACGTTAAAAATTCGGGAGGTTTAAACTTGAGAAGGATAAAGTTGGCCTCAAGAAGAATAGTCATTCGTGGAATACATAAAGATGAGTCGAGACTAGTTTTTTCTGTTTCCCATATTTAAGAATAGATAATCCTAAAGATTGCTTATTCTGTATTTGAAACTAACTAGACACAGGTTTTATAATATAGTAGGGAATAAGCCAGGAATAAAATTGCTATTCCATTAAACCAAGCATCCCGCAAGGGTATCAGGAGAATTTCGGTGCAACTGAACTGTATTCTTCTTTTTTATAAATAAATTACTTACACTGCGTTTGATTACTGTCTCCAATATGCAGAGACAGAATGAGACGAAAATTTAGAGACGGAACAGAACAAAAATTGGAGACAGTAAGGTGCTTAGTTTTGATGGACAGAACAGAAAAAACTGTCTCCGTCTCGATGACAGAAATATGTTTGATTGCAATGGATAGAACATAAAAATAGTGTCAATGACGAAAATGCCCCTGCAGTATAATATGATTGGAAATATGTAATTCATTGATTATTTTTAAACGAATTATTTGTATTAGTAAAAAAGTTAACAAATAATAATAATAACAATAATAATAATAAATAAATTTCGTATAATAATAATAATAAATAAATAAATAAATAATGACAGAAGAAGAAGAGGAAGAAAATTAATAATAATAAGAAATTTAATAATCACAATAATAATAAGAAAATTAATTATGAATAATAATGATAATAAAAATAATAAGAAGAAAATTAATTTTGTATAATAATAATAATAATAATAATAATAATAATAATAATAATAATAATAATACTAATAATAGAAGAAGAAGAAGAAGATTAATAATAATAAGGAATTTAATAATAAAAATAAGAATAAATTAATTGATAAAATTAGTAATAATAAGAATAGTAATAAGTAGAAAATTTGTAATAATAATTATTAATAATAACAATAATTAATAATAATAAGAATAATAAAATTAAAATTAACAACAACAACAACAACAATTATAATACTAATAATAATAATAAGCTCTTTTTGTTAGTTATTCCTCTGTCATTCTAAGTTTACATTTTCAAACTAAAAATTGGCATACAAATTCTTTATCTGTTCTATTCCTTTCTTTTGTTTTTTGGTAAATAACAGGGCCTAAGCCCAGTAAAGTAAATTACAGATGAGTTACACGAGACAAGAAGACCTCAAGTGAGTCTACAAACAACAAAGGAGAAAGGCCCTCAACAATATCGCGAAACAAATGAACTCTTAATAGCAATTTATAGCTATAATTGACTAACCAACCCGCACAACAATTGCCCTCCCTATTGATATGGTGCACCTACACCTCTCAGTTCTAAGAAATCAATTATTTGATGGTTGGAACCATCGTATTAACCATCTGCCTTTGCTCACTAGAAATAACAGAGACCACCATTGCAAAATCGATAGACAAATCCACCTTAGAATACCCATGTAACTATGTGAGATTAATCCATAATAGACTATCCATAATTTTGCCTGTCAAGACGTACAGAACCCTAAATTTGCACCAAAAGCCACTAGCCAATGACCGTTAACATCTCTAATCAGCCCACCAGCCATTGTCGAACTTGGGTTTCTCTTGAAGGATCTATCAGTGCTCAGACTAACTCATCTTTTTTGTGATTTTTGCCAGCTAACTTCAAGTACTCTTCTCCCCTGTATATGGCAAGAAGAGACATCGCATTGTAGACTTTGGGCCAAACTCGGGTCCTGATTAAAGGAGTGAATTTTCTCTATGTGATGTACTTTGGAGGAGCTGGGATCAAAACATCGCTCATTTCTCTATTTCCAAAATTTTCAAAGCACCACGCCAAATAAAAAAGGCCAAGATCGATCATTTTTTACTAAATAAAATAATATTTATTCTATTTTATTTCTCATTTTTTCTATTATTCAGAATAACTACCCTATTTTTTTTTTATACAAAGGAAAGCATAAAAATCAAATTACAAAGTACGTCGGGGGAGGGTACCCCCGGCTGAGTTCTCCAGAAGGAAAGTGGCACACCCAAGGGGTGCTATATCAAAAAAGGTGAGCCCCAAGCTCAAATTAAAAGCATGTGCCGCGAGTCAGTCCGCGCCCCGGTTACCCTTTCGGTAAATGTGTTGAGGGAGAACAACCCAGTTCTGGATCAGGAGCTCATTGATGCCCCGGACAAGAGGATTGAGAGTGAGAGAGCGCTGCGGGCCATCCGAGAGGAGCTCGATCACCACAATAGAGTCCAATTCTAGCACCACACGCTGGAAGCCAAGGTTTCAGACTAAGAGGAGACCCGAGTAGACACCCACTCCGTCTAACGGGGCCATAACTTTACTCCGCTAACACAAGACTCTCTTGAACTTGATGAAAAGTTGGAGGTTCTCTTGAGTTCAACTTCCATCAACTAGAGGCTTTGTCCTTTTCCACACTACGAAAAACCAAATAGAAGGTTATTTTACTCCGACACGTATAGTCTGATTCTTGGTATCGAACTTTTTGGAGTCACCTGACCTCCCCTGCTTTTGCACCTGGTCAAAATTAGACGACCGCCTTCTCTTAAAGGCTTCGAGTGTGGACCAGCCAAAGCCAATCCTTGGTTTTCCTTACTCAAGTTGGCAACGTTCAGTTCGTCCAATATAAAAAAGTTTACTGAAGATCATTCTTGGTAGTTCAAATCTCCTAAAACCTAGAACTAACTTAGACGCTTCTTGCTCTCTTTACTGTCTCCGTCACAGCCTCACCCTGTCCTCTCTCTCGCCCTTTCCCGTGCTTCTCCAGCCTCAAAAAGTTTCTTTTCAATCTATCCGCAATACTTCAATGGCCGCCACCCCCTCCAATCTTTCTTCCCTTGCAAACCCTTCCTTCTCTTTGAAATCTAATGCTCAGATATCACGGAAAGCTCCAAGCTTTCTTCTCCCCAAAACCCTGCATAAACCCTCCAGTATCATTGACAAAAACAACCTTTCTCATTCCGAGAAAACATACAGCTCTTGTTCTTCAAAAAATCCTAGTTCTGGTCATGTTTCTGCAAAAGAAGAAAACCCAGATGATCATTCTTTCAATTCTTATTTTGATGATGACGATAAGCCCCGTGAAGAGTGCGGTATTGTAGGTATATATGGAGACCCTGAGGCCGCTCGTCTTTGCTATTTAGCGCTTCATGCTTTGCAGCATCGCGGTCAAGAGGGAGCTGGTATTGTTGCGGTCAACAACAAGGTTCATCAGTCTATTACTGGGGTTGGGTTGGTTTCAGAAGTCTTTAACGAATCTAAGCTGAACAAACTACCTGGTAATCTAGCTATCGGTCATGTTAGATATTCTACGGCAGGGTCTTCAATGCTTAAAAATGTTCAACCTTTTGTTGCTGGCTACCGGTTTGGATTTGTTGGTGTTGCACATAATGGAAATTTGGTGAATTATAGGAAATTAAGGGTTATGCTTGAGGATAGTGGCTCAATTTTTAACACCAGTTCTGATACAGAGGTTGTTTTGCATTTGATAGCTATATCAAAGACTAGGCCCTTCTTTTTGAGAATTGTTGAGGCATGTGAGAGGCTTCAAGGTGCGTATTCTATGGTGTTTGTGACGGAGGATAAGTTGGTTGCGGTGAGAGATCCTTTTGGGTTTAGGCCTTTGGTTATGGGAAGGAGGAGAAGTAATGGAGCAATTGTGTTCGCCTCTGAGACTTGTGCTCTGGATTTGATTGATGCTGAATACGAGAGAGAGGTTAATCCTGGAGAGGTTCTTGTTGTTGATAAAGATGGGATTCAGTCACTTTGTCTGATTCCTCATCCTCAACCAAAACAGTGCATTTTCGAGCATATTTACTTTTCCCAGCCAAATTCAATAGTATTCGGTCGGTCAGTTTATGAATCGAGGAGTGTTTTTGGTGAAATACTTGCCACTGTGGCCCCTGTTGAATGTGATGTAGTAATTGCTGTACCAGATTCAGGGGTGGTGGCAGCACTTGGTTATGCGGCTAAAGCAGGAGTGCCATTTCAACAAGGATTGATAAGGTCACACTATGTAGGCAGAACTTTTATTGAGCCTTCACAAAAGATCAGAGATTTTGGTGTGAAACTCAAGCTCTCACCAGTGAAAGGCGTGTTGAAAGGGAAGAGGGTTGTGGTTGTTGATGATTCAATTGTGAGAGGAACTACCTCTTCAAAAATTGTTAGGATGCTTAAGGAGGCTGGTGCCAAAGAGGTCCACATGAGGATTGCTAGTCCACCAATGATTGCTTCTTGCTATTATGGGGTAGATACACCTAGTTCTGAGGAATTGATATCTAATAGAATGAGCGTGGAAGAGATTAGGGAATTCATTGGTAGTGATTCCCTTGCCTTTCTACCTTTTGATAGCTTGAAGAAGTTATTGGGAGAAGATTCTCCCAATTTTTGTTATGCCTGCTTCTCTGGAAATTATCCAGTTAAGCCTACTGAAGACAAAGTGAAAAGGGTCGGTGATTTTCTGGATGATGGCCTTTATGGAAGTATTGATTCCATTGATGGAGGCTGGGTTCAAGGCCCTCAAAATGGGAATGTTGGGAATGCAGACAAAGTTGAAGCACCTCAAATTCAGGATGTGCGGAAAGTTGGTCTATAATGTACGATGGCTAACACGATTGATGGGCACTGTGTGTTTGCATTTGAGTTATAAGCCTCCTCAATCATCTACCTGGAGATTCGAGATGCACCCCTACCTAGATAAGCTCCAAAAATCTAGAACTGAGCTGTCTTGTTTTGGTCCTGCAATTTCGGCAGTAGTTATTATAAGGAGCATTTTTCTTTTCCTTCCAATTTGATTACAGTAAATGACAAACTTTGAACTGTCTCTATATGTGTATGTTTCTCAACATGCGATTTATATACATGATTGTATACCAAAATCCCAGTTCTGATTTCTGTGCTGGTCTTGATTCTTCTATTTGTTTTCCCGTTTCTCTTTACTCCCCATTGTTTTATCCTGATGACCAGCCATCAAGCATTTAGTTGAAACTAAAACTTGCAACCTTGGCAGACGCTAAGATAAAACTTACAACCTTAGTAAACGCTATCTTCTTCTTCATTTGTTTTCTTTATACGATACCTAAACTACTTGATGAGTGAGAGGCAACCATAGCAATTCGTTCAATTCAATTATCTGTCATGCCTTTATATAACGTGAAATCACGAACAGTCCAGTAAGAGGTTTTAAAGCTAAAGCATAAGCATAAGAGAAACTTCCGGTGCATACTTATTAACTTGACCTTATATGCAAATGCCAAAATCAAATATTATATCTAAAAAACTGCAAATTATTTTCGTTGACTAGAAACTGCAGCGGTCAATGAACAACTTAATGGATTTGCTCTAGTGTGTCTTATACCCACGTACTTAAGGTGCATTCCATATAATTCAGATTACTATAAGCAACATTTTCCATTAAAAAGAAAAGCTTATATTTAATTTAGCCGACCAAGCGGCGACGTATTATTGAAATTGGTCTGATTGCAAATCACGCACACGATCACGAGTGCACTCGAGCTACAATGCTGCACTCTAGTGCACTGGATAACACTAGGTACAAACTTCGGCCATATATATGGCAGCCACAAAATAGTGGGTCTCGACTTTCGTTCACTGTAAAAATCAAATTCTAGGGTTCGTTATATTTGCATTACAAGAAGCTCGTTTCTTGTTCGATCTCCAAATCCTCGCTAAACCTTGACAATGACGCCGCCTCCGGGTCCGTACTCCGGCACTAGCACTCTCGCGCTGGTAATTTTTCATTTTCTCTCCGCATTTGGTTTCCTAGAAAATGCAAGAATCCAAGAAATGGAAAATGAAAGCGATAGTTATTTCTCATCTTTGTGTTTCTGTAACATAATCTTGTAATTGAAGCTAATTGGAGCTAAATCGTTCACTCTGAATCTAATGGTCTCCTTTTGTTCTCATTAAGTTTTGATTTGTTATTTCTGTTATTTCTGTTTTTAACGAATAGGAATGAAAAATTATGCAACAAAAAGTTTTATTTTGTATGGTTATGGGTGATTGTTAAAATTCAACATATGGGTGTTTAATTTCTGGGTTGTTGGTATTCTAGGTGGCTCGTGTATCGGCTTTCTCATTTGGTCTTGTTTATGGCAATATGAAGCTCAAGTATCTCAAGGTGCTCTCTTACTAATTTTTTCCGTTTTTGACCCTAAGTATATCCGAGTATTATGATCAGTTTGTTGTGAATTGCATTTATAATTTGTACGATGATTACCTTTTTGGTTATTTTTCAATTCCCATTGCTGTAATCCATCTTAAGCTTCAGATCCGAGTGGAATCCTTTTTTAATGTTTGTGTTAGTTGGAAGATTTTATGCTGAAAAATGTTCTTATTTCACAATTGATAGAGTTTAATCAACAAAGAGTGTAAAATGGCCTGCTGGGTTAGATCGTACTTTGAACTGATGTGTGAAAATTAGGGGAAAAACATCTTCAGAAGGAGAATTCTGGTTCTACTTTTTTTTGCTTTGATTCGCCATTCTTCAGCTGCCTGGTACATGTTTGATATTTTGTTGAAAGCATTTTCTTTACATGTATGATGTATGTATATGTTTTCTTTGGGTTGACTGGGGTTAGATCCTAATTGTTTAGCACATCTTTTAGTCTTCTTTTTGGCGTTTATTTTGCGGTTCTTTTCAAATTAATTGGTATATAGTTGGAAAATAGAATGCTCTAGTCTTGATCTTTTATGGCTTTGCTTAAGCTATCCAAGCTTGGAAGTGAACTGACCATTACTTGGTTCTATAAATGCAGATGAAAGCAAAGTCTCAGAAGAAAGCTGAAGCGAAGGCTCATCACTGAAAGAGATGATTTCATGGGAAATTGGGTACAATATTGAGGTTGCACGGAAATAATGCATATTGATGGATTTCACCAGCCATTAATTCTGGTGATGGGATTCTGCCTTTTTTTTTCCCCTTTCTTTTTTTGAATCACAGCGTTCTGCAGTTTTAAGTTTTTGTCTAATGAGAATTCGTATATTTTGTTAACCATGTTTCGGAATAGTTATTGTACTGACAAATGGATAATTTTTGGAAGATTAGATCTTCCTTTCGCTGAAATAATAGAGATCTTGAACGCAACTGGTCGTGGAATTCCTTCCTAAGTTCCTGCGAAGATAACAATTCACTAGAAACATTGTCGATTAGTGTATAATACCTTAAGCATATTATGAGAAACGAGTGGAAATTTGTTCAGTCAAAGACATTATAAAAAAAGTTAAATAATAATAAAATGGAGCAAACTTAAGTTTGTGAAATCTGATTCACTTAAAATTCTTAATTTTTATCTGAGAATCTTAAAAATATTTCTATCTAAATCTTCTAAAATAAGAATTATAATTACTTGCTGATTTTGATGACAGATATCATTTCTATGTTCTGTTTGTAATAAAAAACCTAAAACAGTGAGACCTTGATTAACAAACTGTGGCCTTTTTACGGGGTAGATGCTGTCGGTCTCACGAACTTTGTTTGTAGACTACTATCACATCGTTTCAAATTACGGTGCATGAGATATAATTGTCCCCAAAGATGACAAATGGGTCCGGGCCTCTCTGAAAATTAATGGGTCAGATCTAAGTTAATTGGGTTTAGAACCTATCCTTTCCGAAAATGTCCAGCTTCGGATTGAGTTTGGACTCGGGCTGCCAGGCTCGGCTCGCTCCAATGCTTGACTTTTATAAATAAAATAACTTCATTTTTGTATTTAAAAAAAGAAGACATGTCAGACTGCATTGGAGTTGGGCTGGGCTTTTTCATTTTATGTCAGGCTTGGGCCTACTGCCTCAGGCCCAGAATCTAATAATTAAAATTTTATAATTTAACCAGGTGAATTTACATTTCAGCAGACATTTATATTTGTATAAAATTTTTATAATCGGCAAATTATTCTGTATACCTAAACAAATCGACACTTAAATCAGTCTGCATCATCCAACACTTCTATAAGATTTGTAAGTCCATAACTAAATTCGTACAGGCTGCTTTCTCTTGCAGTCTAAACAAGACAAACAATACTCAACATTGTTATGTTTTTTTATTAATAGGATAAAATATATTTTAAATTAAAAATATATTGTAATATTAATAAAAATTATATAATTTTGTTTGATTTTTAAACAATTAAATATTTTATCCTCTTATGCGATCATGGTTATGTCGTGTTGAATGGACATGAGAATTCACCCTCTGTAACACACCTCCTTCAAACTGGTCTTGGTCGTTACCGGATTTTAAAGAACCCTGCAAATGTCGTCTTGTACTGTATGAAGTTGTGACACATTCACTTCCTTTCCTCCATGACCAATGGATAATTAAACTGCTTACTTGCTCTTCTAGCTAGTTGTCTTGTGTTATCATCCCAAGGCCATACATAATCCATATGTTAATCAAATCGACAACCAATATTAAGCGACTAAACTTATGGTAGTTGAACGTTCCTTGTATATGACGGCAAAGACGGTTTTCAAAAGCTGCACTCCACTGCAAAACCAACCGCGTAGACAGAACAGAACCCAATGTTAGAAGTTGGAAGACCAAATGGGTATTTTATTGGGCTTTTGTTTCTGCTACCTTCTCAGACTTCTTCTAATTGTTTTCAACTCACTTCAAGTGGCTTTGTAAAATATAGTAACCATATCCCTCCAATAATATTCGATGCTTCAGGCCGCCTTCAACTCTGCACCTGTATCTGGCTTCTTCAGTTCCTGTGGTTCGTCTACTAACTTGTGGCTTTTGCTCTGTCGGTTTATCTTGGACATGATACCTTTTTTTAAGCTTCATTCCTATGTACAAGTTAGAAAACTGCTACATTAGAAAGAACTCAAATCTACATTAAGATTTTGGCTCTGACACCGGTGTTTTTTTAACTCAACGATCGAAGAAACATATCATACTTGTTAACATCTGCAGCAATTTGCAATAATTTATTTCTCTTTCAAACGGAAAGGTTTTAGACAGGGCCGTTCTTATCGTTTTATAGGCCTTGGGCGAAATAAAAAAAAGGTCCCAATAAATTGAAAATATACTTAAGTTTACATGTTGGTATGAAATATAACTTACTTAATTCATAAGTCTAAATACTCAACCAAATATTAAATGATCATAACATCAGCTAATAATATCTTACAAATATCATTAACAATAAAATAACTAAAAATAGTAATAGTAACAACAAAATAGCAATAGCAGCAATCAAACAACAATATTAGATTGCAAAACACTAAGAAAATTATACTAACAAATACACAGAGGATCATGATTTATGAAAACAATTTCTCCAAGCATTTTTAGATGCAAAATCATTAATAATATTATCAAGATCAATATTGTTCAACATATCTTTTTCAATACATAACATAGCTAAACCATTCAACATTTCTTGTGACATTAATGACCTCAAATAAGTTTTCAATAATTTTAACTTTGAAAAACTTTTCTTAGTTGATGCTACAGCCACAGGTATAATTAATAGAATTCGATAAAAAATTGAAATATTTAGATAATAATATGCGGCTTTAACAAATTCTAAAATTTCAATTGATAACATTAACGTATTTGGCAAAGTCATTCGCAATACTTTTAATTCAGAAAAAAAATCATCTAAATCCACATTTGACACATTATCATGAGAAAAAGTTGTCATGAATTTAGTGTAACATTATCTTAATTCGTTATCATCCAATGTCCTCAACTTTTTTGAATCAAATAAGAATCCAAAAATATTATCAAATGTCATTAAGTGTTCAAATCTATTCTCTATCGAAGTAATTGCCATATCCATATCTACTAGAAAGTAATTAATTCTAAAAGAATCCTCAACTAATTGTATTTCTTCA
Source organism: Erythroxylum shatona (assembly GCA_027568895.1). Classification (NCBI taxonomy): domain Eukaryota; kingdom Viridiplantae; phylum Streptophyta; class Magnoliopsida; order Malpighiales; family Erythroxylaceae; genus Erythroxylum; species Erythroxylum shatona. The sequence goes on from JAOSBK010000206.1 coordinate 43,938,657, forward strand.
TTATGGTTAATTTCATCAAATTGTCTTTTCCTAATAATACAACGTCTGGTTGGAAATGTAGGCTCTATATTCATCCCAAGCGTAAGACTTTTGACAATATTTATCATCATCATCATCATCATACTCAGTTTGAAATCCCGCAATAAAGCGAGGTCTGGGGAGGTCTAATAGTATGCAGCTTTACCCCTACATAGTAGAGATGTTGTTTCCGGTAGACCTACATATAAATGAGATAATATAAGAGTAATGCATGCTACAGAGAAAAAGGTAAAACTAGCACGGTAAATTATTAAGTCAATAAAATTACAATAAATACATAAATAAATAAAAATAAAAACATGGTATACCTGATGGAGTCCAGATCTACGAGTACCTGAGAAACTGCAAAGTTTGACTCTTCTTGTTGCTAATTAAGTTAGGAGTCCTTACTCAGAGACCCTGAAGGTATGGCATCCTACTGTCCCCACATACCTATCCTATGAAGCCAAGTTGAATGCTCGTGAGCCTTGTCCAAGATTTACCCTTATAGAATGGAGAGAGGACTTTAGGTATGACTTCCTACGTGATATTCTGCATATCGCGAATAACATCTCCTAATAACCGCCATACTGTTTTGGTGAACTTTAAAGTTTAATACTTTACCCTTATTCGATCACGTCAAACTTTTCTATTACTAGCCACTACCTTATTAAGGACCAACTCTAACATATCCTCCTTGATCACTTCTCTTCAGTTCTTGTAAGGTCTCCCTCTTCTCCTCTTGTATTCTCTAAGGGTTATTCCCTCACAGCTTTGTACCGGAGCATCAGATGGCCTCTTGTGCATATGCCTAAATCATTTAAGCCTAGTCTCTCTCAACTTGTCGGCAAAGCTAGCTACTTGTAGTCTATCTCTCACCACCCAGTCCCGGACTTTATCTCTCTTGGTATTGTCATACATCCACTAAAGCATACACATTCCTGCTACCAACAACTATCTTGTATGTCTACGTTTGACAGGCCAATACTCAGCCCCATATAACATGGTTGGACGGATCACCGTTTTATAAAACTTCCCTTTGAATTTTAAAGGAATCTTTTTGTCACATAAAACCTCTGATCCACTTTTTCAATTTGACCCATCCAGATCTAATATGATGTGCTATATCGGCATCGATATTATCATTACTCTGAATGACGAACCTAAGATATTTAAAACTCATTCTCTGTGATATGAAATCAGTACCAATTGCTACCGTCGCCGCCTCACGTACCATCTGGTTTCTGAAAAGTTGCATTCTAAATATTCCATCTTAGACTTGCTCATCCTAAAACCTTTTGATTCTAAAGTATCTCTCCAACATTCTAGCTTAGAATTGACCCCCTCCTTGATCTCATCGACTAGGACAATATCATCAGCAAATAACATATACCAAGGTACCTCTCCTTGAATATGTCTAATAAGTTCATCTAGCACTAATGTGAATAACAAAGGGCTTAACGCAGATCCTTGATGGAGTTTAATACTAATAGAAAACGCTTCCGTGCCGCCTCCTATCGAACATACTAGAGCTAAACTCTTCATCTCTATATTTCTCAAAAAATACCATCACACCTTCTAATTGCTTTATAGTAGCATTAATGCATATAGATTTAGATTGGAACTTTTTACTTACCGTGTTAATAGCGAATAAAATATCATACCAAATAACCAGACCAAGTAAAAACTCAAAACTCTCGAGTACACTAACCAAGCTTTCTGCTTTACTCTTTGACTTGGCATCATCACAATATCTAGATAATGCGATCAAAGCTAATCTTATTTGAGGCGCTTGAAATCGAATAGCTTTAACACTTTTTATTCGACTCTCCTAATGAGTGTTGGACAATGATTTCATAGTTAACCCTAAAACATTATTAAGCAAAACCTTCCACCTTTTAGGAGAACTTGAAAATAATGCATATATACGTTGCATAGCTCCAAAAAATGAAACAACTTTAACACATGAATGTGCCATATCACTAAGAATAAGATTAAGATTATGACAAGAACATGGCATATATAATGCTCTTGGATTTATTTTAAGTAATCATTTTTGAACCCCTTGGTGTTTTCCCTTTATATTAGAACCATTGTCATAACCTTGACCCCTTATATTGTAAACATTAAGATCAAGAGAATTAAATGCATTCAATATTTCATTGAAAAGTCCCAATCTAGATGTGTCATCTACCTTTAAGAACTCTAAAAAAATACTCTTCTATTTTTAATTTTTATTTGACATATTCACACATCGTACTAATAAACTCGTTTGTTCTTGATGACTCAAATCTGGGGTACAATCAAGAATAATAGAAAAGTATTTTTCCTTTTTAATGATCCCTATGATAGAACTTCTAATGCTATGGGCCAATAGAGAAATGAACTCATTTTGAATTTTGTGACCAAGATAATGATGATGAATTTCATGATTTTGAATACATTTAATATGATCTTGCATTATCACATCAAATTCAACAATCATCTCAGTCAATCCTTAAAAATTACCATTACTATTTTGGTAAAGTTTCTCATTGGATCCTCGAAAAGCTAAATTATATTTAGCAAGATATTTCACAACAGAAACTATTCTTA
>JAOSBK010000206.1:43975944-43986403 GCA_027568895.1 Erythroxylum shatona
TCAAATGGAGGTGATTCAATAACCCTTGTAGGATTGTTGAAGCTGGAATGAAGCTGGAAAACAGCTCGTTTAATTACTACACCAAGGTCCTCATTTGTTGCTCCTCGGACATAAACAGTCCACTTATGAGATTGATACCTAAATAACAAAGCATCAAAAAAGAACTTATCATCCAAGAATGTAAAGGAAAGATGCAAAGGATGCAAAAGCAGCAAATTTAAACAAGTAAAATCTTACTCATTAGCCTTTTTCCCAAGCCAGAATGCAACATTGCCAAACACTATTGGAATGCTAATCTCAACATCTTTCAGTTTCTTGTTCAACATCTATTCCAAAAACATCAACACCGTAAACGAAGCACACTTGAATGAAGAGAATAACAATTTGCAAAAGAGAACTTCATCAACTCAAGCTATTCAAAGTTACAATCACCTTGGTGATTAAAATAAGGTCTAATCCTTCACATTTGATTGAAAACAATTGTTATCTTAATCTATGCAAAAGCCATGAACAGTGAGAATACTTCAAACATCCGAAACCAAAGTTTAGAACCAGGATTCAAAGGGGCAATTAACTAAATTAGGTAAATAGAGGCTTTTAAATTACCATATAATCCTTGGGCCCTGTTTCATCGGTGAAACTGTATGTACTACAACAGGAGCTGATTTCCTTGCCATTTAAAACTGCGAGCAAGTTTACAAAATTATTAAAAAATGTTATCTATCATTTCAGACACAACATAAGTTCTCTAATCCTTTTGTTCATAATGTGCAAGTTATCGAAAGATGTCCTCATTTGTTTGCAAAAATTAAAGATGGTGATGTCTGAAAAGAAACTCCAAAGAACGTGCCAAAAGCTCCATAGTGTATTGCTGCTTGTGCTTTCCATCACATACCCCCTTTAGGGGTCTCTTGGCAAAAGGATTAGAGAACTTATGTTGTGTTGGAAATGGTAGATAACATTTTCTAATAATTTTGTAAACTTGCCCGTAGTTTTAACAGGAAAGGAAATCAGCTCCTGCTATGGTATATACAGTTTTGCCAATGAAATAGGGCCCAAGGATTATATGATAATTTAACAGCCCTCTATTCACCTGATTTATTTAACTGCCCCTCTCAAAATTGACGTGCCACATACCAATTGGCGTATGTGGCTTTGTATGTAGCAACCAGGTTTCTCTAACAACGGCACATAATTGAGCGTGAAGAACCCTAAATTTCAACAATTGATGGCGATTTCTAACATGGGAGTGCCATTTAGGGCTTGCATCAACCTAGTCGACTCCTAAAACACAGAGGACCAATATGAGCAAACCAGAGGATACTGAAAAGAAGGTTAGCTACTAATTTCTTCAGAATTTTGCAATTCCACATGTTTATAATGCTGAAAAAAAAATTTCCCTGAAGCTAAAATTTGTATCTTGGGAGCAGTTGTGGCTATTCTTAAAGCCAATACCCTGTTTCGAGGTTGGCTTAAGCTTGAACATTATGTTGGTACGATCTTTTATTCAATAACTACCCAATTTCATAATCTACTTAAAAAGGTGCCCTGAAGCCTAATAAGCACAATGAACAGACTGAAATTCCTTACCCTCTCTAAACGATGCATCTTCTGCAACCTAGAGGAAGAAGACAAAGACCACCTTTTCTTCAAATGTGACTTTTCTAGTAGAGTGTGGGTTCACATATCATCCCTATGTTTCCTCAATTGCTATACTAATCTAAAGATATTATACAGGATATACTACTGAACCATGCTTCCAAGTATAACAACGAAGCGTACATGGTCGCCATCACTACATGCATTCAGGAGATATGGAGAGAGAGAAATAATAGAAGGTTCTTAGAAAAGGAAAAAAACGTCCACACAATCACTGATACTATCGTTAATAGTATCAGAGAACAAATGATCACTAACAACATGGAGAAGAAATGCAGTGACAGTCTGGTTACCTCTTGGAGAATCTAAGGAATCTCCAAGAACTCCCAATTTCATCTCGCCTTACAATCAAGGGAGTTACTGAACAATTACTAGGCTAAAACCATTCAATTAAATTATATCACTTAAATGTTTATTATTGAGAAATTAATTAATTAACGAATTGCTAAAACTAATCCTAAAACAAACAGAATAACCGCACAATTTATGACTGTAAGGAATAAACCAGATATGTAAAAGACAGGTTTCAAATTTGGTTTCGTGATCGACTTCTAATTATTCTCTCCTGGTTTATTCGATAAACTTGATCCCTAGACTTTGAAAGAAATTAGATCTAAATTATCTATGATTCTTTATTGAGATGTCAAAGAAGTATCGTAGTTAAAATCAATCCCAACTATCGTGGCTCATGAAATTAACTAAAACCTATTAATATTTTTATCTAGTTGGTAATTCCTCTCACAGATTTTTGCCTATGTCTAGGTCTAAACGTTCAAGTTCTTAATTTTGGTTTTCCACTACCAATTTTCACCTTTCAGTTCTTCAAGACACAAATTATGTGAGGCCTAACACATAACAAGCACAATAATACTCAAAATAAGAATCAAAAGCCACAAATCAATTTTATTGAACAAAATCCAGAATCAAATCATATAAAAATTAAAAAAACTACGTCCCATCTTTAAAACCTAATAAGAAATCTACTCAATCATATTCATGTTCAACAAAATAAAAATCCAATCAAGGATAATAGACATTAGAGGAGTAAAGAACGAAGAACTTGGAAAATCTGAACATAGACGTCAAAAACCCAAGTCTGGAGTGGGTCTATTTCTTTACTGCGTGTTTTCCTTCTTTTCTCCAATCTGCGTCTTGTCTTCGTGTGTCCAGGTCTTCTCTACGTGCGGCTTCCCTTCGCGTGCGTCCAGGTGTCTCCAAACGTAGCAGCTACTGCCCCTTCAAATCGTGCATCAGTCTTGGCTGCAGCGTGTGTGTTGCCGCCTGCATTTAGTCTCCCTGCTTGCTTCGATGTGCGTCCGTCAAAGTCTCCTGCGCAGCTGTCTCCTTTGCTTCGACGGCCACTCCAATTAAAAACCTAAACGTAAAAAAAACGTTTTTCGGTCTTCCCCAAAACGCCCCCCTTTCAGCTGCGTTTTGGACTCTTCCAACTGCTGCGTTTTGGTGATCCTTCCCGACTGTGCTACGTCGTTTTCCTCAGGCTGCCTCTGCCACATGTGTTCAAGTCCCTCAAGTTCAAAACCTTCCGCCCCCGGCTGCCGCGTGCCTCCAAAATTCCTCTCCAATTAAAACCTAACATTAAAAACGTTTTCTCCTCCTCTCCACTGCCGTTTTGTTCTTTGGTTTTAGTCCACTTACACCATGCGTTTTCTCCGTATTTGCTTCCGCTTTTCATTTCACGTTAGGACATGCAAAATTATTTAATTTTCATGGACGTCTCGTGAATAAATTTTTGGATCTAATTTGATGTCAAACTCATGCTTTCTATTAAAAAATAAGAAAAATAAAATAAATAACAAATTCAATGAAAATAAATAAATTAACCTAAAAATGATACTAAAATGAATAAATGAATATTCAAAATGAAAGTAAATATGACCCAAATATTTATATAAATTGGACTAAACAAATACCCCAAAACTTATTGTCCCTAAGCAAAATAAAGACTGAAAAAATGTTTTCAAAGCTGCTTATACAAGAAATCGTAAAAACTGTAAATCCAAGCTTTCAAATTCACTTTTAACCTTTCCATTCAAACCGTTCCCACCTTCATGATACAAGAAACTAAGAAATTACTCAACATTTGGTCAATTATGGAAAACCCTCTTCTTGCAAGAAGCAAAGAAAACTAAAATAGGTTCCACAACAACTTATAATCGAAGCATCTCATATATAATGATGATATAATTAATTAACCAATTCCATAGGCGAGACATCCTAACTTATCTCCACTAATGTAGCATTTATTTTTGAAGGATCAATAGGTCTTATTAGATTGTAATGAGGCTATTGGGTGTGTAATGTGGGTTTGAAACAAAGAAGGGGCAAATAAAGGTTCGAAAAAATTGAAGTCAAAAAAATTGAGGAATGATTGTTTAAAACATGCATAAATTCAATGTATTTTTTCTCTTTTTTATTTTTTTCTTTTTTTGAATAAATAAGGAAATATAAAATTGACATCCAATTATCTCAAATGATTACATGCTCCCATCTCCAAATGCATTTAAATAGGCTTGGTTCACATATAAAACACATCAAGCCTCCACAAATAAGGACAACTTCCCCCAAACTCTTTTCATTGCATATATTGAGGCTTCAAATTTCTCCATTTCATAGTTGGGAACAAACAAACAACTCTTGGATGCGATTCTTTTTTTTTCTTTTTTTTTCTACGTCAAAATTATACACATTCCAAAACATCACAAATCTTAAACAATCAAACCACATAAAAAGGTAGGGAATTTAGGTCATAGGCTCGGTTTAATTAAGGGTGCCAAGAAAAATGAAGATAATATGTAAGGATCAAAAGGGGTTTCAAGGGAAATAAGGGTGAGTAAGCTAAAAGTCATTTAGGCTAGATAACAAAGAACGATGCCTAAATCATTTTTTTCTTTAATAAATGCTAAGATTTCGCCTCGATAGGATTAGAAAGCTTATTCTAGGATTTGTGAGATGTCAACAAGTTACAAATTGTCAAGGAATTTTCTTTTAAGTTCTCTAAACGTCTAACAAAAATTAGGAAGATCTCCAATCAAATGAACATAAACAAAAGCAAATTCCTAAGATTCTTACACCAATCAGGAACTTTCCAATCCACAACCCGGTCTAAAATTGGATTCAATTGCTCTTCAAAACAATTCCTATTCATCCATGGATAAGGCAAAAATTTTTTTGAATATATACCATGAATGAATGAATAAATACCAATGCATGTAAAAGAATTGCAAAAGAAGAGACAAAAACAAAAAATTTCAGTCACCCCCCCAAACTCAAAGTTGATAGTGTCCTCAATATCAAATAAGCCAAATAATTATCATCCATGAAATTTCACACAATGCACAATATAAATCAAACACCAAATTCAGCCAACCCACACTCATCCATCAATTAAACACTACTGTAGAATAACAAAAGGAAGTTTAATGAGAACTTCCCTGGACCGTGATGGTGAGTGCGCTTCCAACCAAATCCTCTATTCATCCATAGTCTCGAGTTGTTGTTCCTTCAAGAAAAAATCATTGAGAATTATTAACTTAAGTTTGGAAAAATGGAAGCGTTATATCAAAAATAAATAAATGAACCAAAAAGAAAACAAAAGAAAATTGGTTTGCCTCCTAATAAGCTCTTGTTTAAAGTCTGTAGCTAGACTTTGAATTCTTCTCTCAAGGCGTTAGATTAGAAAGGGGGTAAGTTGTCCCTTTTTTTATTTGAGCTCTAGCCATATATGGCTTTAAACGTTGTCCATTGACCTTGAAAACTCCAGTTTTTGGGTCCTCTATCTCTATTGCTCCGTAAGGAAAGACATTCACCACTTTGAACGGCCCCGAGATTTTAACTTTCCAGGAAATATTTTCAGTCTTGAATTGAAGAGTAGCACCAAATCTCCTTCTTTCAATTACCTCCTTACAAGGTTCTTATCATGCCATCTTTTAATTCGTTCCTTGTAGATTCTGGCACTTTCATAAGCATCATGCCTTAACTCTTCCAACTCATTCAGTTGCAACAGTCTTTTAGCACCTGCTTCTTTAAAATACATATTCAGCTTCCTTATTGCCCAATAAGCTTTATGTTCAAGTTTCACTAGAAGATGGCAAGACTTTCCAAAAACCAGTCTATATGGAGTTGTCCATATAGGGGTCTTGCACGTCGTCCTGTATGCCCACAGAGAATCATCAAGCCTTAAAGACCAGTCCTTCATTGATGAATTAACCGTCTTCTCCAATATAGATTTGATTTCCTGGTTAGAAATTTCAGCTTGACTGTTAGCTTGAGGATGGTAAACTAACGCTTGCTTATGGTAGACCCCATATTTCTTCAGCAAATTCTCGAAGGAACGGTTGACAAAGTGAGTCCCTCGATCACTTAATATGGCCCTCGGGGTCCCAAACCTTGTGAAAATATTCTTCTTAAGAAATTTTAGCACAACTTTCGTGTCACAAGTTGGACAAGCAACAGCTTCTACCCATTTCGAGACATAATCTACTCCCAGCAAAATAAACTTGTTACCAAAAGAAGGTGGAAAAGGCCCCATGAAGTCCAATCCCCACATGTCAAAGAGTTCCACTTCCAAAATTCCTTGCATTGGCATCTCATGCTTCCTTGAAATGGTTCCAGTTCTTTGACATCGGTCACATACTTGAGCAAAATTCCTTGTATCTCGAAAAAGTGTTGGCCAATAAAATCCTACTTGTAGCACCTTGGCTGCTGTCTTTTGCGAACTAAAATGTCCTCCATAAAGCGAGGAATGGCAATTCATCAGCACTTCTTCAACTTCTTTTCTTGGCAAACATTACCTAATAATTCCATCATTGCATCTCCGGAATAAATATGGTTCCTTCCATATGTAATACTTCAAATTTGAGAAAAATTTCTTCCTTTGCTGGTAGGACAAATCAGGTGGTGTAACTCCAGTGACCAAAAATTCACAAAGTCTGCGTACCAAGGAACAATGGAAGGTATAACTGCTGCTAGTTCTTAGACAACACAACATAACTCGTTCAGATCTGCATAGTCTATGCGCTGGGTACCTTCAAGAAAAAACAAATTCTCATCACAAAAATTATCATCTATATCCAATTGATGAGTTGAGTTTGAAAGCCTCAATAGATGATCTGCAACCACGTTCTCTGCCCCCTTCTTGTCTTTAATCTTCAAATAAAATTCTTGAAGGAGAAGTATCGACCTTATTAGCCTTGGTTTAGCTTCTTTCTTTGCAAGTAGGTACCTAATAGCTGCTTGATCTGAATAGACAACAACTTTTGAGCCAACTATATAGGACATAAACTTGTCCACCGCAAGCACCACAACTAGGAGTTCCTTTTCAATAGTTGCATAATTCAATTATGCGTCATTGAGCGTTTTACTCGCATAATAGATAGCATCAACTACTTTATCCTTCCTTTGCCCAAGCATAACTCCTACAGTAAAATCGAAGGCGTCACACATAATTTCAAATGGTGGAGACCAATCCGGAGGTTGAAGAATTGGAGCAAAAATTAAGGCTTCTTTTTACCTGTGAAAAAGAATTCAAAAAGGCATCATCAATCACAAAAGGGACATCATTATTCAATAGATTTGTCAAAGGTTTAGCTATTTTAGAAAAATCTTTAATAAATCTTCTATAAAAACCAGCATGTCCTAGAAAACTTCTGACTTCCTTAACCTAGGTAGGTGGAGGTAAATTTGATATTACTTCGATCTTAGCCTTGTGCACCTCAATTCCTCGATTAGAAACAAGATGACCAAGTACTATCATTCTTGCACCATAAAATGGCACTTTTTCTAGTTTAATACAAGGTCTATTTGTTCGTACCTGCTCAAAACTTTGCCAAGGTTAGATAAACATGAATCAAATCAAACCCCATATACTTAAAAATTGTCCATAAAAACTTCTATAATTTCCTTAGTGAAATCAGAAAAGATTGTCATTATGCACATTTGAAACGTAGCTGGGGCATTACACAGACCGAACGATATCCTTCGATAAGCAAAGGTACCATAAAGGCATGTAAAAGTTATTTTTTCTTGATCATTAGGGTGTATGGAAATTTGGAAGAAACCAGAATAATCATCCAAATAACAGAAGTAATCATGATTAGCTAGCCTCTCTAACATTTGATCAATAAAGGGTAAATAGAAATGATCCTTACGTGTGGCTTTATTTAATTACCTATAATCTATACACACACGCCATTATTACCATTTCTTACCACTGTCATACCTCCCTTTTTAGGGATACAATGGACGGGGTTACCTATGTATTGTCGAAAATTGGATAGATTATTCCTGCAACTAGAAATTTAAGCACTTCTTTCTTCATGACCTCCTTCATATTTGGGTTGAGCTTTCTTTGGTGTTCCCGAACTGGCTTTACATCTTCCTCCAAATTGATCCGATGCATACAAAATGCTGGACTTATTCCCATCAAATCTGAAATTTGGTAGCCAATTGCTTTTCTATACTCTCTTAAGACCTTCATTAATTTTTTAATCTGTACAGTACTCAATTTTGCATTAACAATGATTGGATAAGTACTATTAGGTCCTAAAAATTCATACATGAGATTGGAAGGAAGGGGCTTTAGTTCAATGGTTGGTGGCTCTTCTTGTTTCAAATCTGGTACAGTGATATGTTCTGATTGCATAGGTTGTGCGCTTCTCTACACAGGTTGTACTGCTAGTGTCTACAGTAACCTTGAAATTTCTGGCTAATGGGTTCCTGATTGAATGCACTAGAAAATTTTCCAATAAATCATTAGGTTTAGATTTCCTAAATTGACTTCTAACCTCCTCATCAACTCTATCAACTATAAGACATAAATCTCCCTTTTCTTTGTCCTTAATTGCCTTTCCTAAATTAAATTCAACTTTTTCCTCCCCAATTTCAATGTCATTCTCCCATTCTTGGCATCTATAATAACTCCCACAATAGCAAGAAAAGATCTCCCTACGATAATTGGTATGTTGGTATCTTCTTCCATCTCCAAGACCACAAAATCTACTGGGATAAAGAAATTCCCTACTTTCAAAGGTATATTTTCTAAAATCTCTTAAGGGTATTTGATTAACCTATCAGCTAGTTGGCAGGAAATTGTAAGAGGCTTAAGTTCTCATATATCAAGCTTTTGACATATAGAAAGAGGTCGGAGACTTGCACTTACACGAAGGTCACATAAAACCTTACTGATGTTTGTGCATCCGATTTGACAAGGAATGAAGAAGCTTCTGGGATCCTTTAACTTCGGTGGTAGCTGGTTCTGTAAAATGGCGCTGGACTCTTCCGGCAATGTCACTGTTTCATATTCCTCCAACTTTCTCTTATTTTACAAGATTTCCTTCAAGAATTTTGTATAGGTTGGCATTTGTGTGAGAGCTTTCATGAAGGGAATATTGATGTATAGCTTCTTGAGAATTTCCAAAAATTTCCCAAATTGTTTATCCAGCTGAGCCTTCTGAAAACATTGTGGGAATGGGATGGGTGGCTTGTACGGAGGGGCAAAGTATATTTTTCAGTTTTAGCATTTTTCTTGTTCATTCTACACAAGCTGTGCGTCTGTCTGCACAGGTTGTGCAGCTGAGCCAGAATCAGTTCTTTCCTTACTTGCCGTTTTATCCTTGCTTTCCACCATCGGTTCCAAGACTTTCCCACTTTTCAAAATCACTGAATCAGCAATCTTTTTAGGATTTTTTGGATGTGCCGGCAATTTACCCTTATCCCCTCTTGATGTACTACCCTGTTGAGCAATTTGAGTCTTCAACATCTTGTTGTGTATGGCAAGTTGATCTACCTTAGAACTAAGATGTGGATTGGTTCTACCATGGACTCCAAAGATGGTTTTTGCTCTTAAGCATGTGGGCGTTGTGGAGGGGCTTGAGGTTTTGTGTTTTGGAATCTTGGAGGACCCCTGTTGAAGTTTTGTTGCTGAGTTAGAAAGTGAGGTTGGTTTTGACGGTAGGAAGAATTATGGGGCTGGTTTCAGAATTTTTGTGGTTGTCTAGGTTGTTGGGCCCAAGAGAAATTAGGGTGGTTTCTCCACTCATGGTTTTATGTGTTGGAGAAGGCTCCTCCTTGCGGTTTAGTTGCATAGTTACCCACTAAATTAGCTTGCTCAACTGCAATGTCTTGTCCATCAGCCTGAAAATCATACATGAGCTGTGCAAATTGCTGCAATTCATGCACAGGCTGTGCGCTGCTTGTTGCCATCACAATAACCTTATACATCTTATCCATTCTCTTTATCAGGGCTTCAAATTTAGCGTTCATCATAGATAAGCATCAACCTCAAACGTTCCTGCAATCTTCTTAGTCTCTCGCTTTAAATGCCCCCTGCTCCTACTCCATTGGTAATTATTCTGAGCTATCCTTTTTAAGAGTGAATGAGCTTCATCTTCAGTTTTTGCCATGAAGTCTCCACCTACAACTGCATCTATAGCACTTTTCATAACTAGAGAAAGCCCATTGTAGAAAATCTGCACAAGCATTCATTTCTGAATCTCGTGGTGAGGGCATTTTCTTTGTATCTCTTTGAATCTCTCCCATGCTTCATACATAGATTCATCTTCTCTCGATAGGAAGGAATGCATTTCACCCCTCAGTTGTGCGATCTTTCTTAAGGGAAAGTACTGCGTTAGGAAAGCTTGGGATAACTTTTGCCACATAGTTATAAACCCTGGAGGTAAAGAGTAGAGCCATTCACTTGCACTATCCCTCAAGGAAAAAGGAAATAATCTGAGGCTAATTGCATCGTCAGATACCTCATTCTGCTTCAACAGGCTACATATAC
>JAOSBK010000206.1:43993083-44003378 GCA_027568895.1 Erythroxylum shatona
CCAGTTGATAGAAAAGTTATTGGTGTAAAGTGGGTTTACAAAACTAAAGTAAATCCGGATGGGACCTTGCACAAATTCAAAGCAAGGTTGGTTGTCAAGGGATACTCTCAGGTGAATGGAGTGGACTACACTGACACGTTTGCACCAGTAGCTAGGCTGGAGACAATCTGATTGATCCTGAGTATATCTGTCGAGAAGGGGTGGCTACTGTATCAACTGGACATCAAGTCTGCGTTTCTGAATGGAGAGATGAAAGAGGAGATCTACGTAGACTAGCCAGAAGGCTTCATTGTTGAAGGTAAAGAGGAGAATGTATACAGACTTAGGAAAGCGTTGTATGGGCTAAAACAAGCTCCAAGAGCTTGGTATGATAAGCTAGATGCCTACCTTTAACAGATCGGATTTGCTAGAAGTGAAAATGAGCTCACCCTCTACGTGAGGAAGAAAGAGAACAGAGCCATTTACATGTGTGTTTATGTTGATGATTTGCTTATGACTGGAAACAATGCCAAGGAAATCGAAGGTGTTAAGCTCAAATTGAAGAAATTATTTGAGATGACAAACTTGGGCATTATGACATACTTCCTAGGAATGGAAATATTTCAACATCCGAAAGGGATTTCCATCTGCCAAAGGAAGTACATCAGAGAAGTACTCAGGAGATTCCACATGTTGGAATGCAAACCAGCAAAATCCCCAATGAATAGTAAAGAAAATTTGCAGAAAGAAGACGGAAGCAAGACCACAGATGAAGGAAGATACAGGAGTCTCATTGGAAGTTTGATGTACATAGCGTCAACAAGACCAGATATTCAGTTTCCAGTGAGCATGCTTTCGAGATTCATGGCGTCACCAACATAAATTCACATGACAGCAGCAAAGAGAGTCCTAAGATATTTGAAGGGAACCTACAATTTCAGTCTTAAATATAGACGAACAGGGAATTTGAGAATGAAAGGATACACAGACAGTGATTGGGGAGGCTTAACTGACGACATGAAAAGCACAACTGGGTACTGTTTTAGTTTGGGTTCAGGGTGTTTTTCATGGGTGTTGAAGAAACAGAGCGTGGTCACTCAATCGACGGCAGAAGCAGAGTTGATTGCTGCTACTGCTACAGTGAACCAAACGATTTGGCTAAGAAAGATGTTGGAAGAGCTAGGAATCGCGGTGGAGGAGAGCACAGAAGTGTTGATTGACAACAAATTAAGCAGCCCTAGCGATCTCTCTGAATCCGATTTTCCACGGTAGAATAAAACATTTCAAAATGAAATGTTGCTTTCTACGAGATATTCAAAAAGGAGGAGAAGTTAAGCTCGTGTACTGCAAAACAGAGGAACAACTAGCCAACCTATTCACTAAAGCGTTGGAAGGAAAAAGGTTAGAATATTTGAGGAACAGTGTAGACGTGTCACAAGACTCTTAAGACAGGAGGAGTGTGTTGGTGTCTTAAAAGTCTTAAAGTCTGTCAGTCAAGAAAGGAGTTAGTGGTAGTTAGATGATAGTTTTTGTTAAAGGCTATTAATATTGTTGACAGCAAAATGTATAAATACAGAGTATAAAGATTAAATGAAAATTAATTCATTCTTCTCAATCAGTCTCAATAGCTCAATAATTCTATCTACGTTTTCGTAGAAATAAGAAACACCCCCCAAATGGCAATTTATATCCACTATGGTACATCCAGAGAAGATAAAGAAGAAAAATTGCAAAGAGATACCTACCCTGTAACAGCTAAATAACTCTATTCATTAGGCTTCGGAATTGTCCCACTTAAGAATTAATTAGCTATTTCGAATGTTAAGAGTCACTCGCTTCCCTGCTTATTTACAGGTCAAGCACCAAGGAAGAGGTAGCCTGACAGTCGTATTTTATTACATATAATTTATAGCCAGTCGGTTAACAGATCAACATAAGATAACGTGGAAAAATGTTTCTCTTTTGGTATTGAGTTCAAAGTATGTACATGGAAGTGACAGTTCCAGCTCTACAAAATTGTCATGTAAGGCTAGTTTCAGTCTCTTATGATCTGCTCAAGGTAGAAATGACGTCAAGGAAAGTATCTTCATCGCATGGAATTGTCAAACCACCCCTTGGATGACCAAACTCCTCTTCAGCCATATTGAGCAAATCTTGGAATGGAGGATGGTTCAAGTATGACAATGGAACCACAAACCGCTTTTTCTCAGTTTCCCCAACGTAAACAGCAACGAAGCCTTTGGGTACACGTAAATGTGCTGAAGCAGATTTATTTCCAGATAATGATCGACGGAGGCCTTGTTGGGAAGTATAACCAGGCAAATGAATAACCATCTTCTCTTGGTAGCAAAGAGCTTGTGTAAAAGAAGGTTCAAAGAAGACCTTGGATAGTTTGCTATTCAAGGAAAGCTAGTGTTTGAGAATGTTATGACTTTTGAATGAGTGGCATGGGAACGAAGCATGTACACATATAGGTGATTTAGATTTTGGAGTTAAAAGGCCAAGAATCATCTTGACGCATAATCCATGAGGGTGTCACATGGTCTTGTCCTCCAAAAAAAAATTAGACATGAGAGGAGGATTCATATTACTTCAAATTAGGTCCCTATGTTGCATATCATAGCCCACAGCACAAGAAATAAGACTATGGAGGACCAGCTAGAGATTGAATATTGCCAGGTGGACATCAATGTTCATGTAGATGCATAACTTTCAGTGGTATCTGATAAACCTTGGGACATTATTTGGCGGATTATGTAAAACCAAGTGATTCCTTGATTAGGGAGATTGTGGTAACACCTACTTATGGAATCAAACAGAAGCTGAATAAAATTCAAGTTGTAGGTTGTAACATTTCAAGAACAGACCTGTGGAAGTAGACAATGTCTTTCCTCCACCAGTTTGATAGATATGATTGTCTGTGCTTTGTCTCAGAGCTGAATTGGATAACCAACATGGTTTTGTCTTGCAACTCACCATTGACAAATTTGGTATTGCATGAGTCTGTCTGTTTGTTAGAGCACATTAGGTCCGACTAAGTTGAGTCTTATTTCATGCAAGAGACCAATTCGGTGGATGAAGAAATTACTATCATCAGGACAGAGAACATGCTTCAGACTCAGATGTTCGTGCATCACTTCTCAGAACACCGGACAAGCTTCAGACATCATGCCTAACATGTTCCTTTTTTTTTTTTTTTACGTCAGAGTGTGACCATGGTTAGAATTGCTGGCAGACGAGACCTTTTATCTCCTGAAGATTTCTTGTCATTTAAAGGAGATTTCTTGTCATTTAAAGAACAAAAAGAAACTAAACTGGATCCGGCCATCAAAGAGTTGTTGTCCAGGCATTGGGTAGTACGCGTAAGTCATGTTTTTCGGGAGGGCAATCATTGTGCAGATTGGTTAGCCACTTATAGCTACCAGCTACCTGTCGGAGTCCTCTAGTTTTGTGATGTTATTGAGGGTCTATCTTCGCTTTTGTTTGCCGACTTTGCTCAAAATGTCGGTATCAGCCAAAAACTAAAGTTTAAAGACATCTTAATAAGATAAATCAACTGGTCATTGTAAGGCTTGAAGCTGTCTGAAAGAATCAAGCCTTACTAAATCTTGCTAGAAATACAATAAAAGCATGTGAAAAATGCACATATCATCTGATTTATCTATTAAATTAAATATTCTTAAATAAAGAAAAAGTTTAATAGATTATAAAATTAGCCTCCTAATTTCAAAATTTATGAAATTATGATCAACAACTCATCTTAGCATTAAGCTATAAGCAGAAATAACTAACTTCCTAAAATTTTGATTTGTGACCCTTTTTGTTTAGGCTTCTCTTCTTATAAATTGGAGATTTGGTAATGTCCATATTGTTCTCCATGTACTCAGGAAGAACTTTTCACTCATAATTGGATTTATGCATTTATGATAATATTTCAAATAATTTTTTTGTGTTTATTTTTCATGTATATATTTTTATGAATCTCTCTTCTTTATATTACAAAAGTGTGAGACCTTGGATTTTTCTCATTTTTGTTCCGGTGATTTTTGATTTTTATTATAATTTATTTTAGATTAGAATTTGTTACTGTACCATTGTGCTTTAGGGACTTAATTTGATTATCTAAGGTCAGTTTAGTCCCACTAATATTTTTGTTGTGATTTTTTTATTTTCTATGTTTGTTAAAAGAGTAAAAAATATGTTTGGTCAAGCTTTGCAACAAAAAAGTAAAAACAAACACATATTTGGTTAAAACTTATAATAAAAAACTAAAAGCAAAAACATGTTTGATTTTATCATCTTGTTATATTCTTATAATTATACTATTATATGTTAATATCAAATTTTAATTTAATTGTTTGAATATATCAAATTGTATTATTAAATTAATTAATTCTCATTACGGTTAAAAATAAAATGTATGAATATTTATATAATTAAAGAAAATTAAAATTCAAGTATATATAATAAAATTCTATAAACTATAAAATTACATTAAATCGTTCTAATCAATAAAAGGCATCCATCATATTATAATCTTCCAAAATATAATAGTAGTATCATTTACAAAAGAAAAAATAAATCAATTAGAACTATTATATTCATTCTACATTTGTTTAAAAAATTTGTCACGCTTTTGAGACATACTTTGAAGTTATGTTGGAGTAATTTTATACTCCACTTGAGAACTTGTATCTTTATTTTCATTTTTCCTAATTTGTTGTTCATTTTCAACACAACTGCTAAATAATTCGTTACTTTGTCCATACATTCTAATATGATTGTCTATAATACAATAAACAATATTGATGTATTTTTGTTTCTTTGTATCATACTCATCATATTTAAAAGTATAGGGAATCTTACTTTTAAAACTCCAAAATATCTTTCAATAACATTTTTTTAATGAAGAATATCTATAGTTAAATAATTCATGTGGACTTTGAGGTCTTCCTTTTCTTTTATAATCTCATAAATGATATCTTTCACCTTGATATAGTAAAAGAAATCCAAGCATATTAATGTAGCCTGAATCAACAAAATAGAACTTATTTAATATATAAAAAATATTAACAATTTTTTTAAAAATTAATCGTTATTACTATGTTTATTTAAAATAATGTAATACCCTATAGAGGCATACGAAAGTGGTTTGCTAGATTTACTACTATTTCTGAAAAAAGCTCAAGAGTCATTTACAGTACTTTCCCTTAAAGCCATTACATATGTGAGATTTATGGCAAATGAGCAATAACACATAATATTTTAGGTTGGATTAGTTTTTTTTTATAGTTCTATGGTTTTGTTCAACGATAGGAATATGTGCACCCATATTTGTAACATCTATTGCTCTTATACAATCTTAAAAAATAAAATTACACTATTAGAATAATTATTAATTATAAAGACGTAATGAAAATAGTAATTAAATTATATGAATGTACCTAAAAATATGAAAAGAATTTTAAATTAAGTTGAATTTTAAGATGTGTATTGGTAAAAGATGGTGGAGCGATGACTCTTTGCAGGATGATTGACCGCATATAAGAATTTGCAAAAGGACTTTGAAATTGTCCAAGTCAATGTTAAAAGCGACTTTAGTTATCTCACCATACCTTACAGTCTTCAAGAAGATTGTCTTGCTCATTCTTAAGTTCTTATAAATCCTTATAGGATTCTCATTCAAAGTTTTAATATCCAATCATGGCTTGAAAAAGTAGAAGTACTAAATGATTACTTGTGTAAATGAAAATATTCATCATCTTCCCTAACTAGATAAATAATAACTTCCTTCATCAGTTCTTATTCTTATGAGATTTCTTTTTCTCATAAGGAAAACTTGTAACTTGATCTCCTTTTTCATTATATGAGCAATCTTCATAAACATCAACTTTATGTTCCTCTTCTATAATGTTAGAAGGAGATTTAGTTGATGGATGTGCATGCAAAGCAATAGTATCTAAAAAAATATAACATAAGTTTAAGAACTCCATACATCTTTTTTTTTTTTGAAATTTTAAGCCATTTTATGTAATTACAATGGTGAAAATAAACATGAGAACAAAAATTATATAATATGATATATTAATGAACAAAGATATATTTTACCTTAAATAGATTTCTCCAACATTCATATATAGCATTAACTTCATCGATGAAAGAGTTGTAACTGATTCCTATTTCTTTAAGTAATTTCTTGAAATTATTCAATTGGGCCCTTAATGCATTATGCTTATTCTTTAATTGAACATCAATATAGTCTTTATTGAATTTTACTTAAATACTACTTTAATCTTCTTCCAACTAGATTCGAAAAATGTAATAGTTGTTCGATTTCCCTTATTTACTTGTTCAACTATCAATAAGATTAAATGCATCTCTATGGTATCATTTCATACCTCATTCTTTTCATTTATTTTCATACAATCATTGGAATTGTTCATATTGATCAAAGATTCCATCACTAAATGTAATTACATATAAGTGACATCAATTATAACAATTTTCATAAAGAATTAAATGTAAAACATGGTTAAAAAATAACCATAAGACAATCACAGACAATAGTAAAAACTATTAAACATTTTTTAATAAACTTTTAACCTAGACATGTACTATATAATGTTCTTACACTTTAAAAGTTATTGTGTTCTTAAAGGATTCATATCCTATAAGAGATTTGCATTTAGGAATAACTTGGCATACAATGAGATCTGCACCTAGCTAAAAAAAGTTAATGAAATAGGCTTACTAATTCCAAGCATTCAATTTGTAAAACTTTTACAATTATGACAATTTTATTAAATTTATCCTTAAATGATATGTAACCATAGATTATCATCAAACCTAAAGGCAAAAAAGCTATGGTTAGCATAAAGGAACAATAAATATCTATTGATTCTGCAAAAATTGGATCATTTTGGACCGTGAACTGATTCTTTTTCCTAGGAATATGAGCGATAAGTAATGTTATTTAGAGAAAGATAAATGATAGAGGAGTAACTATGTAGTAACTTCTTAAATTCTAAAAAAGTTCACAAAAGCATTTTTATGTGAAATTACTTTAAAGGATCTTTTAGAGATATGGTTAAAGAAATGGGCCTGTGATTTATCTAGTTTAGAAAACAATCTTCTATCTGTAAAAAATAAACATAAAAGGGAAATTAATTGGATATTGAAAGTAAGACAAAACAAAAAACACATTATTGATTTATTATACAAGGAAAACATTGAATCTAGAGAAACAATCACTATAAGAAAACAGTCGTTTATCGACGGACATTTTCGTCAGAAAACTATGATATTTCGTCGGTAGATTTAATTACCGACGGAAAACACAGACGGTCAAAATCGTCGTTGAAAGCACCGTAGTTAAATTTACCGACGGTATATGGTAATTTAGCAATGGCATAAAACATGTTAACAATGGTATAAATAACGTCGGTAATAATATTACCGACGGACAAAAGTTAACGACTTACCGTCGGTAATATTTAACAACGGCCTAAATCCTTCAGTAAGCAGAACGGAATGTAAATGAAAGACTTGCAACACACCGACGGGGGTGGGATGTTACATCCTGTCTTATCCTTGTCAGCTGCTCCATCTCCTCTCTTAGCTTTGTAACCTGCTCAATGTTCTTAGCCTCCATCTCTCGTTTCATATTAGCTATCTGCTCCATGTGCTGCATCCGTTGATTAACGTTAGTTTTTGTGATGTGAGCTATCTACTCCTTCAATGTGTCCACTGTGGCCCGAAGCTCGGTTACTTCATTGCTGTTCGCTGGCCTAGCCGATGCTGCTGTACTGGACAGGGAAGAGCGCGAATAACATGTGTTCGCATATAAACCTAACCTGAATATCCTCCCATGATAGTCCCTACCACCCACAACATTCAGATACGTCTGAGTCTCATCTACAGGTTGTTCCTCCTGAGTCTGCTGCTGAATGGTTTGTTGTATTTGGTCCTATTAGGAAGCAATGTTGACACGAGTAAGGGATTATAGAAAAAGAAATTATAAAAATGTATTAATTTGACATACATTCTGCTCTTTACATCGGGTGTTGATGAATGTCACACCATCATGTTTCTTCGTATGGGTGTGCAAAAACAACTGGATAGGTGTAGGCTTGATCCCCAATGACGATTCCTACATGTATAACCCAAATTGTCAGATGTGAACTGCAATTTATAAAAATTTTGGCAGTATTTTCTCTATTTTTATAATATTAGCCCCCTGTTGAACAAATCAAATAACATAACACAGCCATATATGGCACCAAACATTAATAACATAATCATTATGTAGAAAACAACATAGCAAAATATATATAAAATAAGTGTCAAGTTTAGATAGTTACAAGTCTATGTGCATGCTCGTTATGGGTTATTGATCCTCCCGTATGTACAAGAAGACTTTGACACCCTGGGCCTCCACGCTTGTTGGCCGAGTTACGCTTTGATATGGACATTGATGCAGGTGATGTCCAATACTCGGTCCAACGACTCCAAATATCCTCTGAAATATAACGCGGATATGCACCAGCCTTGCGTATCACATTAATGAAGTATCAATAACGTGTACATGCTTTCTTTTCCTATACTTTATACATGCTGGCGTTGAAACAAAAATCCCAGTAAAATGCTTTCTAAAATAAGAAGGCAACAAATTATATAATGTCACTTGTGTTTATAAGTCAATATAAAAAGAAAGTAAACGTGTACGTGTACCTCAAACTCTTGAAAGTAAAATTGTCTTGTGGCGGCCGATATATTCTTCCACGCATAACCCTCAGGTTCAATCTTTTGCTTACATGTGGAAGTCATATTTCTGGAACTCGGACGAGACAGAACCAACCTAATAAAAGAAATTCTTTTATATTGTGAAGTAACTAATAAACCTAAGACAATTGAAAGGAAACTGTTGGTAATGTAATTTCACGTACTGTTCATTGACAATTGTTATTAACTTTCTTCCATCCGGTCCCTCAGCTGGAGTCTGGCTAACGTCTACTATATCCGATACACTGGTATTGGATGATATATAAGTTGGGGATGGGGATGGAGTAGCAAGAGGAGCAGTAGGTGATGTCTCATCTGCAACTGTCAGTCCTAGAGGCGGAGGAGGTGAGTCAGCTCGAGCAACAGACTGTGAAGAGCCACCTTCACAGTAAGTTGCTCCGAGCATGGCTCTAAATTGAGGTCGCATAACCTCACGCTATCGCTTTGGTCCTATTTATTTTCCTGAAATTCAATTTAAACGTATTCTCTACAAATATAATTCGTTGATATCAATATTGTGCACAATATGTGGAGAAGAATATAAGGCAATTTTAATGAAGACAACCAAATAGTTAACAACAATAAATCAACTTGAACAATGATAAAAATATGCAGTGTTTAACAAAGTATTACAGATATAACAATAAATCAACTTCAAAGCTTAGTGTAATAATGCATTTGTTCAATAAACAACATGATGTAATTAATTTGGTTGATTCCATGTTACATGGGAGTCAGTAAAGGTAAATGAGTCCCCAATGTCTAGATTCCCGAGAAGGTTCCTGGCATGTTCAAACGTAGCAATCGGAATAGTGATACTTATGCCACCAGGTGTAGACTTTTGAACACCTTCTTCCAATAGTTTTGAGGCTATATCCATACTTGTAAAAGAAACAGTGAATGAGTTGCCGGTATGATTATAGAAGACTAATTCTACAGATGAACTTGGTACGGGAACATATTTACCTAATACATAATTAGGTAAGAAGTTTGAAACTGTGATCTTACAAAACCGTTAAACAAACAAAAACTGGATATAAATGCATACGTGATTGCCCAGATGAGGTTTGATCAGTTGCAGACTTTTCGACAAGAACCGATGTTCCTATTCCTTTATTGGCATTAATGTCCTCTTTGAGTATAAAGGAAGCTTAAACATGTACGATAGACAATTAAATGAGAACATGTATAACAACTTCAGCAAAGAAAATGAGATGTACAAGAATCATAGTTTACACCTTCAAGTAACAGATCGGCCATGGAAGGCAACCATTTCTTAGTGTATGATGCAACGATATTTGCTGCAGTTTTGATTCCTTGGGTTAGGACAATTTTCCCACATTCCTCCCAAAGGAAAGAATTACTACCTCGCCATGTCGACATGCCTTGAATAAAAAATTCAATGAAACACTTTACACTGTGTAACATCCCATCCCCGATGGGAAGGGTAGAATAGTTATTTGGAACGGGTTCTGAGTGTTTAAGATTGTCTTGGCGTGTTCATGCATACACATACACGTAAATAGTGACTTTTG
>JAOSBK010000206.1:44003478-44016452 GCA_027568895.1 Erythroxylum shatona
AAATTGAATTAGAAACTTATTTCTAATTTAAATTATAATTGAACTAATCAATTTATCTTGGTTTAATTAGAAACTAAGGGAACTCATGCTCATAGTATGGATACAATTTAATTATATTAGCAATTTATTGAACTATTCAAATTATGTTATTAATATCTAATAAATTAGAAACTTATTTATAATATAATCATGTTCAAATATGAATAATTCAAATTGATTTAGAAACTTATTTCTAATTTAAATTATAATTGAACTAATCAATTTATCTTGGTTTAATTAGAAATTAATTTCTAATGAAACTGCTTTCTATTTTCAACTAAACAAATTAGTTTTGATTTAATTAGAAAACATATGTCTAATTTTAATTCAAAGAAAATAATACAATTAGAAAACTCATTTCTTATTTTGTTGGTTTTGGAAACTTATTTCTAAGTTTATTTTAACTAAACAAATTAGTTTACTTTTATTAAAAACATTAATTTCTAATATTTTATATTAATTAGAAAGTAATTTAACTAACTTAATTAGTTGTGTAAATTAGAAAACTTATTTCTAATTCTTTATGTTACATTTAATTTAAAATATATATTAAGGTTTAACCCAACCTTAGTGTTGTTATTAACGCCTAAGCCTTCAATCCTAACGAAAGAAAGTCATATATTATGGGTCCAAGTCATAGCCCATAAGGCATCACATAGACATGACCCATTCATTATTTGCAGGCCCAAAAAGGTTATTATCACTGTAGATCATAGAACTTTAACCCTTTCTTTACATATTCTTACAGTCCAAAATTATCACAAGCTAGTTATGTTGGATCTCAAAGCCCAAAGCTTGAACTCATTCTAGGTTATTATGACACATATATCCAAAAAAACCCATTTGTTGAGCCTATGTCTTGTTATACTTATTTGTTTAACCAAACATGTAATTTTTGAGAAGCGACGAGCCTCTCGGTTGTTTTCAAGAAGGAAGGTCTTCTTCTTCCTCTTCTCTGCGCTGTTTTCTCCTTTCTCTTTTTTCAATCTTTTCTCTTTTGGCTTTTGATAGCAGCGAAACCACTTCTCTTCTAAAGGACAACTCCAACCTTATTCGGTCGAGTTTTACTATCTTGGTGTTGTAGAAAATAAAAGCATCCTCCAGAGAGAGAAGAAACGAACAAAATCATTTTCTTTTGAAGACCATTCATAAAAATACGAAAACTCACTTTTGTTTCGATTGGTTTCACAGCCAAGTACACCCACACAAAAAAAACAACATTTCTAGGCTTCTATGGAGTTTAAAGGACGGACGTTTAACATATTGGAAACAGAATGAGTAAGACAGAAGCGCAAAACAGATCACGACTTAACGTGTTATACACAAATAACTCATGAGCCTAGTATTACATAGCATATCCAAAGTCATGATATTCGTAGATATTCATATCATTATTCACAAATGATCAATAGCCAAATTTCAACATAGGTTTTGTGACATCTTGATTTTAACATGCATATAAAATATAAAAAAAATTACCTCCTCTCCTCTGATACCAATGTTGAAATAATCAAGATAGAATATAATCACATAGATTATGTTAAAGAGAATCTTTGCATACAAAAAACAAAAATCAAGTACTTGAATTATTGTTATAGTTCTACCAGTTAAACAAAGCTTTATTGCAGACCTGTTTGTTTAGAGCTTTTTGTTAAAAAATCTTCCTTATCTTTTTGTTCTTTGATTTTTAAATTCAGAACCTTAACTATAGTAATTTAAAAAATAATAATCATAATGCCTCTGACGGGTGTATGTGATTCATTAGATTGTGGTTCTGCCGGATTTTGGCGGAATGGAACGTTACCGTTTGGATCCATGGATGGACTGCCTTTTGTAGTGACTTCGACGTTGAGATCCCTGCAAAACAAAGAAGGCACGTTGGGGGTTGTGTCCCGATTAGCCCCTCCGACGCTCTAATCAGTCTTTTGGTGAAGGTGAGGCAGCTGAATGCAGAGAAAACTAGGTTATGACCGCGTACCTGAATCAAGGCGGAACATTACCTTATATATAGGATGGATATTAGGTTTAGGTCTTCACGTATGTAAATCTTTGTGTTTGCATGGGAGTCTCTCACATGTAGATGGGCTGAGGAGAGCGTGGATCGGGCTTGGGCTTGACATAGCTATTAGGTGTGAGACTGACATTTGAAGAATGGACCGAATCGGCCCACGAGAGGGTGATGATTGGGTCCGGGCCCAGCACAGCCGACCCGACCAGATTGCATGCTCTAATTTTTCTTCGGACCATTAGTGCACCATGTGAAATTATCGGGACACTCTGCTTTCCTAATTATGTACCAACTACCAAGTTCAGATGACGACTAGAGTAAGAGATTATTTTTAGAATGTGTGCTATCAATCCACCTAACAAAAGACATATATCACTTCAAATCTTCGTGGGAATTGGTGGTTGAATGAAACATGGCCCTATTTTGAAGAGGTGTTAGGTGGACTGAAAACATAAAAGAGAGCATGTAACTTTGTTCCCCAGTAATCTGACATTAAGACCCTAATTCAGTAAAGGAGGTTTCACAAGGATTAACCATATATCCAGATGACCTTGGAGAGGAGAACGTAGCCATCAAAATCCTGAAGAAAGATTTTAGACTGATTTTTAGATTGCCTTAAGATGACTACATCGGCATGGGATTGACAGAAAACAACTAAATTGGTCTACTTCTGCAAAGAGGATTTCACGATTTAAAATCATTTTTTGCCTAAGCCCTGCAGCTTCCCCATCAAGATGACTACTATTTGGATAAACGAAGAACTCGTAACTCTCTTGGTTAAAATTTGTCAAGTTACCTGTTGAAGGCATATGTAGAGTGCTTTAGATGTGACCTAGCTGCATTATTTGCAATCTTTCACAGTCTATACAGTATGTTGATATATGACTGTACTACTATAACGCCACTTGGAGACTACGGTAAGCACCATTGTACCAACCAATTTGTTCATGCGTTTCCCAGATAACACGCCACTCACAATCCTGAAAAGTTAACGGCATCAAATGTGCGAGTTGTTGATGATCTGGTGAATTTGGTCATAAAATTTTGTGAAGATACTGATATGATGCACAAAACCGTCAAACTAACTCAGCATATGCTGTTCTTCTAAAGTATCACAATGGACCCTTGATTGACAAGTCACAAAACTTAGTAAGCAAATGACTCTGGCTCTGCCAAGTATTTGTGCAGTGTGGATAAGTTAGGAGGTTATAATTCGCAGAACATCATGAACCAAAATTTTAAGTTCGTGTGTGTTGGTCTATGACAAACGCGCATAAACATAGTCAATTGACGAGCATAACGGATTCTTTTCTTCATCTGCTTTTCTAAAAATAGACGACTTGATCTTGAAGTAGAGAATGGAAGTAACCCCTCTCCTCTTTAATACCACATGACAACTTTGGATAAGATTCAATATTTCTATCCAATACGTGATAGAATAAAGACGAGGTACTTAAACTTCTTGGAAACAGATTCACCTGACTTGCTATATTGCGAAAATGACTTTGTTTTTGGACGACACATCTATTCAAAAGGTCCCTTTACAGGAGCAAGAGAAATTCTGCTGAAAAGCCCCCTTTCCCCAAAAATAGGACAACCCACCATGGATAAAGCAACAGTAACTCTGGTCCTGATTACTTTGACAGACTGGAAGATTTATGCATAACTTGGCAACAATTGAAACTCAAACACGCACATGGCTACTTCGAAAACTTTCTTAGCAGTAGATAAAGACATTTGAAGGATTCCTTGTACGTATGGTCATTGTTACCCAATTATATCTATGAGAAGTCATTTTCTCTGCACATGTGATAAAATCGGTCATAGAACTAGACAGTTAAGACCATGTCCTTGCAGTATTTCCTATCCTACTGGCCTTGGTCTATCCGTTTTGCTAGGACATGTATTTGATCTTCCTTTCTTCACTTTAAGTACTTATAACATTGTTCATAAATGTTGGATATATAGGAACATAAATTGTTCATTGAAAACAAATTGAACTCGTCAAAGTCTTCGACTACCATATTCTTTCCCTCTGGTTGGACTTATACATGGCAACCAACTTTGTTCTATATATTTAGCAGTTGGCTCAGAAACTAATTCAGACTGGATTTCAACACGTCTGCCTTAATTAAGTTTTCAAGTCAAAGTCTTTGCTTATATTATTAGCGATTAAAATAAATATATGTACATTAGAGAAGATGGGAGATATATATCATATACATTGAACAATGCATAAAGCTTGCGTTTTATTGGAAGAAACTTCATAAAACCTTGCTGATATCTGTGATGGGGAAAACCTTTGATAGACAATGATTAAATCTACCAGGTACTGATAATTTCGTGAGCGAGTAAAAGCCAGGAAGTTATTATACTGCACATACGACTGCCCAAGTTCACTGAAAATGTAAACAGTAAAAGATATCTACCTCTGAATTGAGGTCATGAGCCTGTCCAATTGTAAGCAAATCATTTAGCTGCTCTAGCATCTATAACATGCACACTGAGACCTCTACTGGAGCAAAAGGAATGGCGGGGCCCTACAGTTATCCGAAATATTCTCAGAAGGATTGCTTCGCTAGTTGTCCGAAAGAAACCCACCTGATGGTAACACAAGTCTAAGTTCAATGCTTCAGAGGAAATAACCACCTGATGGTAACACAAGTCTAAGTTCAATGCTTCAGAGGAAATAACCGAATTCATCCTAGTAAAGCATCACAAAGTCATTTGCTCTATTATAGTGCCCCACCTTGGCTGCTATACGGAGGTAGGACCTTGGTGTCTAATAAGAAACAAAGCAAGCCATGTGAAACTTCACAAAGCCTTTCACCTGATATGTTTCATAATATTTTTCAGTGAGCTCTCACTATCTATTTATCTACTTAATTTTTGTTTAGCCTTAGACATCTCCCTATATAAGGTACATGCTGAGTGGTCATTTCGACCAACTCACCATATTCTTGAAGCAGTAAAAGCTTTACCTGAAACCTGAACACATCTCTATCTTCATCAACCTTTTCGGGCCCAACCAATTGTGGAAACAAGAAAAGAAGTATACTTTGAATATCATAAGATGGGTATCCAATTGATGGGCATACCAAATGCAAAGCAAAAGCTCCAAAGAACACTTTCTTCGAGAATAGCAAGTGTTCTGGCAACATCAAACGTCCCAAAAGGTCATATTGCAGTCTATGTAGGAGAAGGCTACAAAAAAAGGTTCATTATTCCCATATCTTACTTGAATCATCCTTTGTTTCACGTCCTGTTAAATCTTGCTGAAGAGGAGTTCGGATTCGATTATCCCATGGGTGGTCTCACATTACCTTGCAGCGAAGAGTACTTTGTTAGCTTAACTTCAGCTTTGAGTTGCTCGTAAATCTTTGAAGCTAGTACAGATCAGAGACTGGGTTGTATGCATCATAAAGCTTTGTCTGCTTCATTGTCTGTTTCATTAAACTTGATTTGTTAGAGTTGTTGTCGTGTTTGACCGCACTACGAGAGTGATCAAAGTTTGCAACTTGACGACATCCCTCTTCCAAAAAAGGAAAAGTGGTGTCCACAATTAAGAGATCAAGAAGCCTGTCTCATCACTTTTGTTGACTTACATATGCCCTCTGTAGCAGATTCAATCTCCGTGTAATCTGTAAATTTGTTGGTAGTTAATAAAACTGCAATTTGATTATTAATGCATCAGTTTCTCCTACTAGGAAATAATTTTCTATCTATGGAAACTAATCCTATTTGTCACAGTTAATTAATATATTATTTCAAACTTGTTTACATCTAAGAATTTAATTGATATTAGACTTACCTCTGGGCTAAACAAATTTAACATTCTATGTCCTCTTGTATATGGATTATGAGTTCATTCCTTTCCTAGTTTATTTCTATTTACTCTCACAATAGCTATACAATATTTTATTATATTTTTGTGTATAAAACCTGAAAATTTGACTATTTTAAGAGTGTAGATAGAAGAGTCTTTCTTAATTTATATGATCTAATAATACCATGTAATTTTAATAGTTTCGGTCATCCCCGTAGCCTTCTGCCCAAGAGTTCTGAAATAGTATCATATATTCTTATAATTTCCCCTTTATCATTGACCCTTCTATACATATAAAATTATTACATAAGTGATAATTATCATAAATCTTCTAAAATTGATATTTCAACTTATAAGCCAATTCAACTAAAATATGTGAAATTTCTTACAAATTAGATAATCCAATATTATTTTTGGTCTTAAAAAAGAAGGCTTTTATTTTGAATGTATCTTTATTAAATTAAGATAGTATGAATTCTCAAAATTAAGAAAAGGTCATACAATTGATTCATGTAATAACTTGATCCTATAAAAATTATCATGTATTTTTTAATAAAAAAATGTATTATTTTATAAATTAAATCATAAGACAAACATAGGATTGATCAAGCATGAGCAATACTTAATCCATAAATAAATAATTTTGTACCACCGTATATCATTGGAAAGAAATAATATTTCTTTATGTTCTGTCGTCGGATATTGCAAGCAGCATGGCTTGAGGAAGCACATCATATGCAAAACTTTGGACTGTCATGTTCTAAATACATGTCTTTTGCAAAGTTTTCTCTTCATCTCGTTTCAATAGCCAGCTGGCTTTTCCATGCAAAAATTGTTGTTTAGGGACAAAACATGTTGGCAGGAGAGATGATCTCACACACTCATCCAAAAGTAATCGTCTTGTTTTTGCTTCTTATTTTTAACCATTTGAAAGATTAAAGAGCATGCCATTGGCTCACTTTGATACCCTCCAAGGATCAGAATTCTTAAAAGAAAAATAAAGGCATGCAACTTGAGAATAAAGAAACATTTTTCTTTTTCCTTTGAGCATGCTGCAGTATCTAGTGTATATGGGATGCTACCTACTTGTACTTTTTCTGGTGATGTGCAAATTGTTAGCTTGTAGTAGGTAGGTTCTTCACATGATATACATATAGCAATTCTAACTAATACTAAAAATAGTAAACGGTGATCAGCCCACAGGATTTCCACACACAGAAAATATTGCAGTGGTCTTTCTGGTACGTTTTACCTTCAGTATGCAATAATACTGGCTCAACTTGATTGATTTTGATACATCCTGGACAAACTATCAAGGTCTGTCTTTCTTTTTCTCTCGTTACATGAATAACATGAATCGCTGGACTAATGTTCGCTAGCATGCACTATTGAGGCTGAATGAAGAAAGATTGTTACCATATCTTTTATATTCTATTAACCATCGTTATACTTTTGTTTGTTATGCCAGCTAATGAATTAGTTACATAGAAAATAGGCCCTAGCTGTTGTATAAATAAGAGAGGTACTGTTTGAATTATCATCATAAATGAAAGATGCTTTTCTTCCTTCTTTTTCTCTCTTTATTGATTTCCTTAACATGCACGATCATGTACAGTCTTATCCTATCTTCTAACTAAATTGATGAATCCTTACGTTAGAGTCAATTCCGTTTTATTTGTTCGTAAATGATAAAGGGTCACCAACTTGAGGATTCGGTCATCACCGTTTAGTTCTCAAGGCATGTGCTTGTGGTGACTGCAACGCTCCTCTAGCAAATGCTGTATGGTTTTGGTTGCTCCATATTTTTGGCATCGATTGATGAACCTGTTGAATAGAGAAGATGGGATCATCCTTTTATCTCCATTAATAGTATCTCAGTTCTTGGCGTGCTTTCAGGTGAATGACTTGTGCATGTGCGTACTTACAAAGTTACTTTCTCATCAGATGCGAATGGACTATAAGTCAGTTAATATTTCCTTCAATTCCATCTCAGGCAGTTCAAGTTTTAGTCCCTTAATTAATCAAATAACCAAGAAGAAACGTATTTGGTCCATTAAGTTCATATAGTTAAACACTACACATAATTTTATACTTTCGATAATGGGAGTCCTCTTTAAAATCTTTCTTTTCGTACTGAATTAGGGTACGTGTTAAGAAATAATGATCCCAATGGAACTTCCTAACTAGTGTTTTACAAGTCATCTGTTTGGCTGTGATCATGACTTATCACTCAGCTATGGGTTTGAATCTAAGACATATTTTTACAAAATTTGTACTAAGATTTAACATTTTTAACAGAAGAGGACTAATAAAACTTTTGCACTTAAGAATGCAGCATGAAAAAGAATGAAATGTATTTTGAAATACATATAAATCTTATTGTTAATGCCAATATGATTTTTCTCTTATTGGAATCGAATTTTACTATGTTGAAGAATATCATTTTGGCTATAAGGATAGCTACATATACAATGAGATTAAACTATGACATGTACCCACCAAGCCCAAAGGTGAATCACAAACCTCGATTCCCAAACCCGTTTCAGTTGATAGTAACGCTAGCCGTGTCTGCTCTTGTATGTCAGGGTTTTGTATTTGGATGCTTACTACATCAACTTCTTGCTTAGTATAGTTTCCAGTGTCCGGCCATCAGATTGGGGCAACTGCAGTGTTGCTTATATCTCCAAGAATGAGCAAAGCCATGTGACCACCATTGATAAAGTGGGTCCTTTCAAAAAATTCTCATATCCTGAACTTCTAAAACGAGCACATTTATTGCCTCACCATAGAGGAAAAGTTTGGCTTTCCTTACTGCATTAAATTGCTATAAATACATATACACCAGCTAGTTTTCATTCCCATCCAAAATCGCAGCTTCCAATACCTCACCCAGCAGTCCACAACTATATAATCAGAGCGCTGAGATTGTTGTGACCAATACATGGCTATTCACTTTCCTTCGATGTTATTAAAAGCCAAGAAAATTCTGAAGAAACAGGCGGTTCTAGTCAGAGATCATCATCAGGCTCATCAAGTTCCAAAACGTCATGTACCTGTTTATGTAGGAGAACTCCAGAAGAAGAGATTTATAGTGCCAATCTCGTGCCTGAACCATCCTTCCTTCATGGACTTGCTCAAACAAGCAAACGAAGAAAATGGGTCCGATCAACCAATAATGGGAGGACTAACTATTCCATGCAAAGTAGATACTTTCATCCATGTTACTTCTCTGTTGATTGCTTCATGAAAAACAGCAAAGAGTTCAACCAAAAGCAGAGCTGTAGTTTTGATGTAATTTGATCTTCATAATGTAGATTTTTTGTGTGATCAATGTATGTATAAATCTTTTGATCTTAAAGTTTTTGTTTTGTTCTCTTTTGTTAGTAAATATGATTCATATTTAAGAATCATTTAACACATTTGCAAATGCAACTTAGGCAATTTAAATTTTCCAATTTTATTTATTGGAAACTAGAATTTTATACATTTTAGTGATTTTATATATTTTTATATATACTAGTAATTTGTATTTACTTGTGTGACAATATTTTGGCACTAAAAATATGTATCATTTGTGAAAACCTCTATTTTATGATCACTAATGCAAAAAAATTTATTGATTAATCAATTAAATTGTTAAATTTAATAATATCATTTGTAACAAGCACAAACACATTAGTGATAAATTTATTGTAACATATAACTTTTATACTTTTGACGAAGAAGTATTAGTAACCAAGAAGTAATGGATTTTGATAAAAAGAGCACGAGTGACAAATATTTAGTCACTATTTTCAATTATCTTGGTGGTGATGATATTGTCACAATAAAATGAAGTACTATTACGACTTTATTCGTCACTATTTTGTATTATTTGTGTCGACAAACTTGTTATAAATATATAAAATTACTATGATCACACAATTTTATTATACATTTCATAGTTTTTTTGGTAAATCAGAAAGAATTTTATAAAAATAATATTATGTACATAATATAAGAGATTCCTAAACAATATCCCTTAGCTACCAAAAGGGGTCACAGGACCTAACCTCCTAATTCCTTACATCAAACATGCCACCATACTCTAATGTACTTTCCTACCAAGTGATATTTCAAAGGTAAAATCTCAATCTATTAACCTCAGTATACCAACAACAATATTCAACAGCAAACAAGCACCATAAATAAAAACTCAAAGTAATTTGCCAGCCAAAACCATGTGAGTTGAGCTATGTCCTCTTCATTTCTTTGTTTACTTTTGAGTTTGTCCTCCTCTCGCATGGAAGGAGCATTCTTGAAATTTCTGGCCACCATCTGTGTATTAAAGCCAGTAGTTTCTACCGAGGGAGTGCCACTGATCTACTCCATGATGGATATACAGATTTGGACAAGCATTTCCTTGGAGCTGATTTCCCATCTGCTTTTATACTGAAAGGAGAATTGATACTCATCCTTATTCAACCTGAAAAGCACACCTGCAGAAAATTTGTTAGAGAATAAATACTCCCACACTTACCTTCTCTCAGTTAAGGCAAGATGTTCCATAACTTGGAAGACCACTCTAATGTTTAGGCACTCCATATCCAAGGCTTCATCTTTGAAGACTCGCGTATTCCTTTCACTCCACAGGTTATAGACAGTAACAAAAAGGAGGATGGTGAACATGTTGGTGTCATAATTTCAAGTATTTCTTGGTTGGTTAAACCAATAAGGGATAGTGTGAAGGTTTATAAAATTGGGAAGATGTATTTGAAAGTGGTTTAGGCCATTTACCCACATTGCTTTTGAGAAAGAACACTAAAAGAACAAGTGTTTAGTTGTTTCATTATTTGAATTACACAGGGAATAGTGATTTGGTGTGTGAAGGTAGAGAAGTTTATCCCATGTTTGCAATTTTTTAAGAAAAGTTAGCCATAATATAAAGAAACATCTAGGGCTATTACTTTTACACTAGACCAAATTGTTCCAGGAAACTTTCTGAATAGGGGGTCTCATGAAATTGTATGCTGAGCTATTGGTAAACTGTATTGAAGGGCTAGCCATCCATTTCAAACAAGCAGGTTTAGAACTATTAGGAAGGTAATGTAGAGGCTCAAGATTACTGATTGATTCAACATTTGTCTCTTGCCAATACCACTCATTGTTCCTGATTACTTTAGAAACTGTTGCTGTCATAGGAAGCCCTGACCTATTTATCACTCTAGGTGTTGAAAAATACTTCAAGATCCCTCTAAGATGCCAAGGATCTTGCCATAGAAAGGTAGTATTCCCATTCAATCTGAATGGGTTCTCTATTTTATCCCTCACTAATAAGATCTTTCTCCAACTCTATGAATTATTATAACTAGGAAGAGTAGTCGAGAAAATTTTCCTTCTTAGAATTATTGTGTGCACACTTTTGTCACAAAAGTGTTGCATAATTATGACCACTTTTCTAAAATAGTCACCATTTCATCAGTAACGAAGGTATTTGTGATAGGAGATGACGACTCTAAACATTGGACACTATTAATTGTAGTTACTAATATTACTATTTTTAGTGACAACTTTGCTTTCACTAAAGATACAATTTCTTGTAGTGACATTTTTTATCTTCACTTTCATGATCATAAATTCTAGTCACATTTAAATGTCCACAAGACATGTAAAGTTTGATTTAATATTATTTTAAGAATCAAAGATTGATTAAAACTTTATGTTTAATCAATAATATTAGACTAGTAATCTTTAAATTTGTAATATTTGATAAATCATATTCTAAACCTAATATAGAGTTAACAAAACATTTTTTTCCTTCTAAACTAGCTATTTCTTTCTCTTCCATTTAATTTACCATTTTATTAACTGGTTTGGAGTTAGTAAAAACTATTATAGTTATACATATCTCTCCTCCTAAACTACCTATTTCTTTCTCACTCACTTTTCTAGCCTTTTTTTTTCTTTGTTTTGAAGGTAATAATATCTTATTGTTGTTAAACACTGCTTTTGTAGGATTAAAAATTTTAAGGTCCTTTATTAAGTACTTTTAAGATATATTGTAGTAAATTGTGACCGTTAGTTTCACACATTAAGCCACTTGACAATATATTAATAGCTGGCTTTTCACACGTTAGTTTTAAAATCCATACCTATTAATGTAGCTGCTGAGGAGCAATTTAAAGCCATGGGTATCTTGATATTGTTAAGGGAAATTCAATAACTAAATTTGTTGGGACTCGTTTCCGGAACCCAACCTCGGAATCATAAATCGAAAAATAAAGTGGCAAAAACGAAAGAAATCAAAAACCAAAAGTGGGTCAACTTCGGATCGAAAACTAAAGAATTCCAAAAGCTTAAGGTCAAATCAAAACGCGTGAGGAAACCAAAGGAATCGAAAGGCTCGGAATAAAAAAAACAAAAACGCTTAAGGTCAATCTTTCGGAATCGAAAAGCGTGAGGTCAAATCAAAACGCTTAAGGACAAAACTCTTAACTCTGACATCCGAAAACGCATACTTTAGAAAAAAAACGTCGCGTTGGAAAACTGTAAAGACACACTTGGTCTAAACCAATCCAAATTGGTATAAATTTTTTTTTCAATATCATTCAAAGCAATTTCAATTTCAAAATGGACTTTATCAATCCCAGAACCTCAATTCATTTTCTTCTTCCACTTCAATTATATCTCATCATTTAACAATCTTATTTTTCTTTCTTGCCATAAAATCTCACACACATGTCTATATATCTCACACACATGTCTATATACCATTAATTCATATACAAAGAGCACTTCAATAATTCAGATCAATAGTCACAGTCATCGGACCTCCTGTCCGGAATCCAAACATAATTAATCACATTCATATCATCTCATCCATATACAATTTACATGCCATATCCATACACAATTCCGTAACTCATTACCATCATGAATAATTGTTACAAACTTTAATGGCATTCCAAGCCATAATACAACATCAATATCAAAATCCGAATATGTAAAAATACACAACTCCCAAAATTCTCTACAACAATCTAATTTAAAAACAATACAATATGTACACATACAAACAAAAACCTTCACTTTCTTTCACCCGATCTTCTTCTCATCACCTGT
>JAOSBK010000206.1:44016552-44027443 GCA_027568895.1 Erythroxylum shatona
TCTAATATTACTAGATTCGTTCCAAACAATGTAAATTGAATTCAATCACAACTTCATTAATGTAATTGAATTCAATTCGTTCACGAATTCAATTCGAATGTTTCCGAACAGCCCGTAAAACTTTATAAATATAAACACCAATCAGATATTTCAGAACAAGCTGGTCTTGCACCTAGAGAAGTTGGAAGTTTCACAAGTTTCAGTCTTTATCTATCAAGGCAACAATCTTTTGCGAACAAAATCCATTTTGAGAAATGGGTATTCGTTTACCGTCCATGATTGTAGGTGCCAAGCGAGTTCTGAAGCGGAACTCACTTGCTGGCAAAGAATCTGCTGTGCCAAAAGGGCATGTTGCAGTGTATGTAGGTGAATGTCAGAAGAAAAGATTCGTGGTTCCAGTATCGTATATCAATCATCCTTCGTTTATACACTTGCTTAACCGAGCTGAGGAAGAGTTTGGCTTCAATCATCCAATGGGTGGCCTAACAATCCCTTGTGAAGAAGATGCCTTTATTGATCTCACTTCTCGATTGCATTCCTCCTGAACAATGAAGAACAAAAGAAGAGAAGATGACATTTTTGACGGGCTCATTTTCTCATAGGTCATTTCCACTTTTTCACAGGAGACAAATAGGTGGAGTCATGTATACAATTTTCCATGTACTTAGTCGGAGAGCAGAGGAAGTGTGTGATGTAAAACGACTTCCTTTATTCTCCGATTTATTTCAGACTTGTATCCATTCTGATGTATGGAGCCTCATTCTTTGTTCATTTTATTTCGTTCATGTACATGGTGGATCAGTCAACTTCCTTGCTGCATCTCCGGACCAAATTTCTGGCCGTCACGGATTAATAGCAGAGTTGTTTTAAAAGTCGTAATAATCGGTAAATTTGTTAACAAGATCTGCATACTGTGCTTCTTGCATCATAACCCAATCAGGAATCGCGAAAGCTCTTGATGTGCAAGAGCTTAAGCCTTCCTTTAAATTTTTTTTTTTCAGAAAAAGCAGGCAAACTACATGTAGATTTATACATGATCCAGGCTAACAAAACTAAGCTCTCCCCAGCCTTTTTGTGGGCGAGTTTAAGAAGGGGAAAAAGGGATGATTGAATGCCTCCATATCTTGCCCCATTGAACCAGGACAACGTAATATTTTTCCAAATGGAAAGCGGCTTCTCCATTTATCTCGCCTGCTGCAAGTATGAGTCAGTCCAGGCAGTAGCAAATTTTTCTCAGGAATCAGGCAGCTCTGGACCGTGATATCATTAGATTTTAAGAGCGGAAGTGGTTGTATTCAATGAATGACTCCTTGTCATGAAATCCTGAACAAAACCACTGTCATTGCAAGTCCAATCAAGGGATAACTTTACCATCTTCTACTGTTTTGTCCTGGTTCTCATTGGTGCCACAATCATAATTCTCTCTCAGTTTCTTCAAAAAAAGTTTTCCAAAGAATTTCACGCATGCAGGCCCAAATCAGAGTGCAGAGAACAAGGAACAAGAGTTGAGACCATTACAGTTATTGAATTGGGTATGTTTTAACTCACAATATGGGGTTCACCAGTTTGCACATTGACATTTTGGCTCTTCAATACTTTTTGCATAGCATTGTGACATCTCCAAGGGAAATGATCAATGAACATATTTGGTGATACAACTATATCTTTGAAATCTCCTCTATTTGCCAGATATGCTTTATAAACACGTACCCCCTGTTGAAATCTCCAGCACACCGGTGTTCTTGGTTTTCTGTGTTCGGGCATTATATGAATCACAAGACCTGGTAGAAACATCTCTGGTGGATCAACAGGTGACTCATTCTCAGATGTGGGGATGGTTTCCAAAAATTGAGATACAGGATCTTCTAATGAATGTACATTGTCATCCCTATTAGAAAAGGGATTTTCTTCATCACGATCATCAATATTCCCAGGGTTAGTCATCGAGCCAGATTCATTCCAGGTTGAATGGTTCACATTTAGGTTTTTGCTTTCTCTAAGAAGATGCTGGCTTACATGGAGAAGTCTACGAGCTAATCGGGTAACTGAGACTGTATCAGCTTTGGAATTTTGTGCGAGAGCTGTAATTGCAGCTGCACGAAGCTGTAAAAGTGATCTAACGGAAAGGCGTGCAGAAAACTCATTGTTATTTATAATACTAGTGATAAAACTTGAACACGATTCTGCTATTACGGGATCCGTACACGGAAGGGGTCCAAATGAATAGACATGTAAATCAGGGTATCGGTGACATAGCCTCAATCCTAGCAATGCAGCAACAGCACCTCCTAGGGAATGACCAACTATGCGGACACTGTATCCTTCACACTCACATCCAGCTCCCAGCAATGAGGAAAGGAAGCCTCTTGGTTCAGATTCAAAGTCAGAGGGACTTCCTTCTATTTGTTCATACAGATCATGTACAGCCTCAACTATACCTGAATGTGCATAGTGCGGAAAAGATGATTCTACACTTTGCTTCACATTAGGATGGATATAACTGCTATATATAAGTCCAGCCAAGTCATCTGTAGAAAGGGAACACTCCCTAGCTAAGCCATCAGTTATGAGATCTTCAGGAGTCTCAGTTCCTCGGACAGCAATCACTACAGTTCTTTGGTAATGCAGAACAACAACAAAGTATGCAGCTTGGCATTTGTCAGCACAAACACGACCTTTTCTAAGTACTTCTGGGGGTAAATTAACATGCTTCAAGAAGGCTGCTGCATGACCCCTCCACCAATTATCTCCAGCAAGTTTTGGCAGTCTGTTGCGCCTCCAAGGAGTCAAAATTCCTTGCCTATGGAACCATGCACAAGAGAATAACACATTATGTCTGCCAAGATCAAGCAAGGGACCAGTATATGCGGCTTCAGCAAAATCATGAAAATGTAAAGCATCCTGGATCAGTTCCTTTGGTGCCTCCTGCTGCACCAAATCATCAAAAGATTCAGGTGATTTACCATGCTTCTGCAATAAAGCTAGACCTGCAAGGAGCTCCAAATGCCCCTTCCCTGCTGCACGGTAAGTGACAAGATCACCCAACAATCTAGCCACGGAATAAATTTCATCTTCCTCAGACTCACCACTCAAGTACTTGACACGACCAAGACAACACATAACCTCACGAATACCATGATCAAACACCTCCTGATAGTGAGCTCTCCAAAAATCATCATTGCTCACAAAATAGTACCTCCATCTCAGGATATCAGACCCAGCAAAACATTGAAGCAAAGGAAGACAACAAGCAAAGAAAGAAAACAAAACCAGTAATCTTCGCTTCAGTTGGCTACTATTTAGAGCCATATCTGAAAGACAACGACTACTAGATGTTCCATCACCGGAAATATATTTAGCAACTCTGCATATAAGATATATCGCACTCAACAATTGCAAGGCACTAATTACCAGTCCAATTCTGCTCCAGCGATGCCATTTTTTGTATCTAATCCGTCTCCCGAGCCGAATAACAGGGTCAACGGAGGTTTCGTCGGAGCTGTGAATAGGACAATCAAGAATAGATTTTGCTGCGGCTTCTTGAGCAATTCCGGCATTTATCATAACAATGATTCTTAAGACAGCAACAACGGCCACGACCGCAACAGGAACAGTTGCTCTCCAAGGATAACATCCAGGAAATGCCAGAAACGTTAAGAACCCACCAAGAAGCACCAAGAATAAATTCGATAAGCCCAATGATATGGTGGTAACTCTCAGACTCTTGACCCACATTGGCGTTGCACACTTAATTTGGATGTTGCCAACGCTTCACCAAGGCAACGTCCAACGTGGGTATCCCTCGAATTCATAAAAGAAAAAAAAAAAGCTGTCTTGGTCTCCAACAACTTAAAATTTCATTTTCTGAATGGAGACCCTTTTGTCAGGTGTTAGTAACAGTTGTACTGTGAAAGGCTTTTCGAACAGGACAAGAGCTTCCAGCTTTATGTTAAGGTCGTAAATTCAGAAAACGAAAACAAAGCCAGCCACTGGTGACCGGCGCCGGGCTCAAGCTGAATGACACCGGTGGAGGTAATGAAGGTCTCACTATTTTATCCAACACGTGGTTGTTGAACCCCGTGAAGGTTTGGCTGCAGATGGGACAGTCAAGTCAACTAGATGTCAATTAATTCACAAGTCACATTATTTTTATATAATTTTTTTCGGTTTTTGTTTTACTTTAATGTATTATGATATTAGTTCTTGTATGAATGATGTCGCTGAAGACCATAAAAAGGTGTTTTGAAACAGGTGAGAAGCCAACTTGGAATAATTGTTGAAATGAAACCACTACCATCTTATTTGGTCCAAATTGTCATCAGCACAATGTTTCTTTACAGGTACAAGTTTTTTGGGCTTTATTCAGGATGCGACAAACAGATAATTATCAAAGAAAATCGCTTTTAATGGTAACCGTAGTGTGATTCCAAGCATAAGTTCATCAATTGGTGGACTGCACCAAGTCCAATATATGATATGAAAAAACCTTAGTCTTATTCTTATAGTACACCTTTGTCATAGAAGTTGCTGGCTGTCACAAATTTGGCAGCTTTTTGTTGTCATTGGCAATGGTTAACCCTGTTAGTTTACATGACGACATCCAAGCGGTGATTATATCCCTCTTTTGGCCAGACTAATTCATCTTGAGTTCAGAAGGCCACACAGAACTTATTCTCTCAGGTCCCTGAAACCAAACGTTTTAACCTTCAGCTTTTCCATTGAAATGTCCAAAATCCTCCCTGAAAGTGGCAGCAATGCCTGTCGAGGCCCTCCAGGGTCAGAGCAAAGGCTTAGGTGTAGTTCTTCCATGCTGTTTCAGTGTTTGCAGCAGCATTAAAATTTTTAATCCAAAGACAAATTCTGTATTCTAATGTTACGCTGTTGATCAAGGATCCCTTTTCCAATCCTGAACTGGGATGTGCTCAATTCTTCTGGTTTTCCACTGAATGGTGAAGCAAGCTTAGGCTGAAACCACCTTCTCAGGGAAATGCCATTGACTCTTATTCTTCCATATGACTCACTCCCTTGATAAGGTAATCCCAGCCTTCTAAACAATGATGCAACTGCCTGGCTGATCCTGTCGGTCAAATCACCAGGAAAAGAAAAAAAGAAAAAAATGTTGCATGAATGACTCATTAAACTTGAAATCATTTTCGTTAACTATACATTGTGAATGTGTTGAATTTGTTCATTCTCTTAAATTTTTAACAACATTTCTATCATTTTGCATCCGTGTGTGCTTGTGTGTACGTGTTTTCTCTTTCACGTAACCATTAAGTGGTTAGTTATAAGCTCTGCCCTTTTTACCTACACAAAAACAAGCTTCAAGCATATTAACATCATAAAGAACTTTTTTCCTTTTCGTAAGTATTGAGAAAATGGTTAAGGTGTGGAAAAAATTATTATATATGCTACTTATAAGTAAGTACTTTACCTTCCTGCAAGGTTTATTGTTCTCTCCCTGTCCTGAGTTGTAATTTGTGCCTTCTCTAGAGGCAGATAAATGGTTACGTTTGGCAACTTGGCTCCTGCAAAGGATTTGGAGACCATAGAACATCTAATTGAGCAATTAGTTTATCAGGCAAACGAAGTAAACTAAGTAGGAGTCTTCTGTTGTGTTTTATTTTTCTTCATTTTTCTCCGGAAACTACCACTACTAATATTAGACTGATGGATCACTAAAGGAACAAGAAACCAGAAAGAATAATATGAGTTTCATCAAATCTAAACAAAACTGGTATTTATGAATCAGTAGTTTCTTAGACATTTGACGTGTTAAATTCATTGTAAACATACATAGTGAAAACATAGAAGAACAGTTGAGAAAGATTTGAAGACAATACAGTGAAGTATAGGTTATATTGTTCAAGCCATTCTTGATCTACTTCTGCTTTTGGATTTCCCATCAGATTCATCAAATGGCTTCGAACAATGTATAACCTCAACATCCTTTAGTTTACTTGTAAATGGGGAATCAACTCAAAATGTCCAAGGTGTTAGGGGAATGAGACAAGGAGACTCCCTGTCTCGTTACTTATTCACCATTTTCACAGAAGCTTTGATTAGGCTAACACTCAATAACATTGAAAATGAAAGAAGTTCCAGTATCACTTCAAATGCAAGAGGCTGAATTTTCAATCTTACATTTGCAAATGATACACTTTTGCTATGCAGGGCAAACATGGAGTCAGTTAAGGTTCTCCTCAATTCACATTCAACATTCCAAAGACTTTCAGGTCTCATTATCAACAAGACAAGAGTAACCTTATAGCTTCAGTGGGAACCAATGATCTGGCAACTGAGATTACCAGGATTTCAGTATTCACCCAAATTCAGCCTGAAGAGTTAACTACAGAGACTGCTGATCATTATCCACTGCAATCCAAAAAAGAACTGGAAGCTGGTGCAATTCCTAACATATGGCAGGAGACCACAACTAATTGTCTGCTCTTTTCAGCTTAAGGTATATTGGCGTTCCCATCTGTTCCTTCCCATCAATCTAACAAAATCCATTGAGAGGCTCCTGAAAAACTTCTTATAGTTTTGAAAGCAGAATGGGGCTCCTCATGCCAAGGATAAAGGCACAAATATTTGCAAACTTAAAGACCAAGGTGGATTGAGAATCGAGGCAGTGAGAACAATAATAACATATTGCTAGCCAAAAGAATTTGGAAGTTTTGTGTTGATGGGAATCCCTATGGGTGCAATGGATATACACTCAATTCCTTATAGGCTAGAGCTTTTGGAGGATTCAAGCAAAAACTAATACATTATGGACGCTCTTGTAGATGCTGAAACACAAAGACAAGGTGAGTACTGATATCAAAAGTGTGGTAGGAAATGGTGAGAACAGATGTCTATGGTTTGACAATTGGCCAACTCTAGGGCCCCTATACAAACAGCACAATGCAACACTCCTGATGGCAAGAATTTCACGTACCACTAACATACCACTAAAGTCAAACCCATAATTCAGGGTTTTAGATGGCCTTGGCTAGCAGATAAACCAGAAGATGCTTGAGAATTATTAACAACCTACCTAGGGATCAACCCAACTCATGCAAAGAGGATAAGTCATTTGGATGAGACATGACTCAGGGAAATTCACCAACTACTGCTTAGAAATTTTTGAAGAAACTATCCCAAGAGTACAGTGGTCAGATCTTGTTTGGTCAACCTAATGCTTACCAAAAGCTTCTTTTGTACTTTGGTTAGAGGCAGATTTTAGTACTAAATACACGCTATTATTTGGCTCGTTCAACAACCATCTTTGTGTGCTTTGTAATCAGATGCCAAAGTCCATAAACTACTAGAAATCTGCAACTAGCATTGTCCAGTGCAGAAATGGAAACAGATTATGGATGACCTAGCATGATAAGATACAGATGTTAGATAGGCATGCATATATTCAGAGTAGCTTGTAGAGGCATCATTTATGCCACAAGGGAAGAGAGGAACAGGAAAATTTCAAAGATAAGCAGACATACAATGCTCTGTTTGCCTGTCAAACATTCTCAGGGATAGAAGGGAATCTCTCTTAGCAATGGGAATCAACTCTTCAAACAGCAAAGAATTAGCTACTAGCTGGAACACTGGGAAAGACTGTAAAATTTGCTAGGATACTCTTCTTGTCTAGTAATGTTGTGTACCAGGTGGCTAAAACCTCATTTAGACTTAGTGGACGTTC
The DNA here is from genome assembly GCA_027568895.1 of Erythroxylum shatona. Lineage (NCBI taxonomy): Eukaryota > Viridiplantae > Streptophyta > Magnoliopsida > Malpighiales > Erythroxylaceae > Erythroxylum > Erythroxylum shatona. The sequence goes on from JAOSBK010000206.1 coordinate 44,024,240, forward strand.
CTTACTGGCTTCGTACTCCCTAGGGACTTTCTTTAATGCAATTTTACCTTCCAAAAAAAAAAAGATTTAAACTCTTACCAGCAGCCAGCCGATGCTTGAGACCTTTCAAAACAGTTAATAGGTAAACCTGGTTATTCACAGGAAGTCACGAAATTTGAAGTTATGAACATTATCAAGGCATATATTAATAGGCTGAGGACAAATAAACAGGAAATGAAGATCATCCATACTTTGCCTTGTCAAGAAATAAATTCACATGCAGAGTTGCCAAAAGATAGCATAGTCTCATTTTAGCTTGTTTTTTCTTCTCCCTTTCAAAGTTTTTCTTTCATTTTAATGCTGGAAGTGGGCATGAAGGAGAAGGGATTTCTTCATTTATGATAATTTTTAGAGGCTTGTCTTATTTTAAGAAGCTGGCAAAGGATAAGATGGTAAAAACTAACTGTGAACAAGAAAAACAAATGAGACAAAAAATAAAAATAAAGAAGTTGCTCTTTCATAGCAGGTTCTTGCCATTAAAGATTCGCTTGATAGCATATATAAGCTCCCTTTACTTTCCAGTAGATCTTTAAAGAATCACGAAGTAGTTGTGTTAACATTTCCAGAATTAGAAGTCAAGAATCGTCTAGATGTTTGGCCAATTACATGAGTTTTGCTAGGTGTCAACATGTTGATGAAATTGCTCAACTCAATAAAACAACACATCAACTCTTAAGAATTTCAAATCACCAACTTACCTCAGCAATATGAACTTGCAATTTTTTGGCATCAACAACAATAGGACTCTCCTTGAAGGATACACATGGTATGATTCCAAGTGAAGCAGCTTCCTTAAAAGGAAACAACTGACATCACAACTAGAGCTCACAAAAGCATTTAGTCAAGAAATGAGAAGAAACAACTTCAGCTTCCTACTGACCTCGAGCAATGAAAAAGCACGTGGATCATATTCTCCAAACCCATCTACCAATGACAAGAGCTTAGAGCTTTTGGTTGACTCAGCTGTGACTCCAAGATTTTCAATAAGTCTGCCTTTCAATGAAGCATCCTGAGGGAGCTGCAGGCAACCTAAAACTTGTGAAACAGCTTCCATTGTAGGTACCTGACCAGATGCTATCAATTCACGGTACACCATTAAGGCTAGTGATGTCCTGAAGATTAAATGATAAGGATTTAGAATGAGACTTTTGAACTGCAGGAGTACTAGTTGCTTAGAATAGCCAACATTTTCAACTTAGAAGGGGAGGTAATTGTGGCATAAAAGATGCAATTTAGTTGAACATTTCACTCTTGAAATTCCCAACCTAGTACAAAAAATTCTAGTTCTCTCTAGGTATGGTTGCTCATGAGCATGCACTGAAGCATACGTGTTTACATATACAGCATTGTTGAAGTGTCAAAAGAAATTTAAGGGGTAAAAGAAGAAATACCACTTATTTTCAATTTGTGGCCATCCTGAGGCAAAAGACAATACAGGCTCACCAGCAGCACTAGCTTTCTCAAATCTCCGCAAGCACATTCCTTCAAAAAGAATATTCCATCTATTTAAATAAAATTTTTTAGGAGAAAAAGAGCTATTGCTTGTCATCTGAAAGATTTTGAAACATCTAGTGATCCAATTACTGAAAGATTTTGAAACATCTAGTAAAATTATTAAGAATTACTGAAAAAGTACAATGCACAATATTGTACTTAAATCACTTGAAATTTCAGATCACCCCGTTTTTATTCACCAACACTAAGATTAAAAAAGAAGAGGATTAAAGATGGCATGATATAGTTTAAGATAATTCTTTTAAGAACTCATTTGATTTCCAGAATGATATACTAGCCATTAACATCATCAGTTACGGTTGTCCACTAAATCTCAGACGTTAATGCTTACGCCTTACGTTGTGTAATTGCCAACATATCAAGATAGCCAAGAATTGAAGATGAAATAGTTTCATGATCCTTGAAAACACTTCAAACGATCCGGTATATTCAAAAGAAGACAATAACTGGTCTTTGCTGTACTATAGTACATTTTTAGCAATTGAATAGCATTTCATCTAGTCAGAATAAGCAATTGTGTAATTTCTTTGCATCTCTAATTTAAATAACTTCTAGGGTAATACATATTATAACAGATAAAACAGAAACAGAAACAAAACAAATGCTGGAGTTAGATGATAAATATGAATTCATTTGTCACGGAAAATGCAGCCAAAACAGAAGTAATTCAAGCTTACCAATGATGCATTTACATATAATAAGCGTAGGGGCAACAGAATCTGCTTTTGCTTGAGAAAAAAGCATGAGGCCCATTTCCAAATCATCCTTTCTGCAATGACAAGAGATAATTCAGAAGGCAAGTTCTTTGAGGATATGCAAACATGCTACAATAGCAAATTAGAGAGAGCTGCGTGCAAGGATAGTTGAGCAGGAGACTGGAGATGATGGTTCATTGACAGAGGGACAACATTGTTTAAGCATAACAAATGAAGGAGGATGAAGGCAAATTTTGATTTAGTTGAGAATCTGTAGCATATATATGTAACATTTATATTCATTGGTAGCTAGTATAGCATGTATATGGGTGTAACGAACTTTGGATGAATCAGTTAATACCTAACAAGAATTCTTCTCTCTCTTTCTGAATTTCCCAAATTTTTAAACCTAACTGCAATTTGGAGTTCAAATACTTGACCCTAGCATTCGGTATCAAAGAAATGATTCTAGGAGGTGAAGAATGGTGATGATGGAAGGAGCAAGATCTCAAGACTTGAAACGATCTGAAGAAAGCATGAAGAAACAAATGCAGGAGCTGTGCAAATCTGACTTCTTGTTGCATAACTTGGTGATGCCTGAGTCTATAAGGTAAGCTTGTTCTTGACAGTGAAAAAATGGAATCCTAGAAATTTGCAGTAAGCATACAATTTGTCCAAGAAACAAGAGGTGATCTTTTAGTAAAGTACAAGACTACATAGAAGTAATGGAAACATGTACCGACACCAATTCACAGAAGAATTACGGAATTCTACAGCAACCCCAATTTACAAACAAATCCAACAGAGAACATAGGTTTGCAAATACCACCAGTAGTTAAGAGATGGATGAAAGATGTGAATTAGAGCTTCTTTGCTCAAATATATCTTTTATTATAGACTGCAGTATATATATACATGTATAGGGTTACAGAATAGGATAGAAATCTGTACAGAT
>JAOSBK010000206.1:44027543-44037845 GCA_027568895.1 Erythroxylum shatona
ACTGCTATCTAATTTTAAATGATCTGATTAGGATCAAATCATAATATTATGAGATATGCATATCTTTGACCACAAAAGAAGAGCCAAGGGATTTTGTTTTTGGTGTGACGAGATATTTGTGTTGGGACATAAATACAAGAAAAAAATGATGCAAATGCATATAGTGGAGGATGTAACTAAAGAAGAGGATGAAGTGGTTGAGCAGGAGCAAGAGATGCAATCAGCAATATCCTTACAAGCAATAACGGGTATTGTCTCAGGAAAATTTCAACAAATGAAAGCGATTGGGAAGTAAAATAATTGGAATATACATACTATAATCAATGGAGAGAGTACTAATAACTTCATTGAAGAAAATTTGACAGAAAAAGGAGATGGGAGGTTAGAGGAAATCGAACCACTTGCTATCATAGTGCGAGGAGGATTACAAATTGTATGTAGAAAAAAATGCAGGGGCTTTTGTTGGTGGCTAATAGTTTGCGATTGATGTGTAAGAGGAAGCAACATGGTCTTCGAGGTACAATTTTTGGCTACCCTTGATACCATAATTTGCAACTACAATAGAGGTACCCTGCAATTTGAATGAAATAAAAAAAATGGAGTTGAACAATGGTCAATATGGTGGATCTTATGAAACCACTTGTTATGTGCCCGTGTTTAGGATCGAGTCCAAGGACAATTATCAAGAAAGTTAATATCTTTTCCCTTATTTACGTTGGTTCCCTTCCAAGCAGAAACTATTTTTGATGTTGAAAAATCGAATAAGTATCTTGTGTGAAATTCTATGGCTGAAATCTTTAGTATTCTCTTATTTATTACCTGTGTCTACTCTTTAGGCAGAATACCATCACCCATTTTTACCAAAAAACTACAAGAAACCACAGAAACTGAAGAAAGGGAGGAAGAAACAGATATAGAAATAGAAAAAACTTCCGGAACGAAGGGGACTAAACAGAAACTTGTCAAGGACAAGGCCTGCCGAGATTGGACTAAATTATTCTACTTCTAAGCTAATTTTTAGGATAACTTGTTGCTTACTTTATTGCATAACATAATAGCCTTATATAGGCAAAGAAACATAAAAGTTCCACCTAAACTAGGACTCCTAGAAAGACTCCTATTCAAGTTGTTTTAGAACTCTTAGAAAGACTCCTATTCAAGTTGTTTTTATTAACATGACTATAACAAAAACTAGTGTAGAAATAATAGGGAAACAATAGACTCCTACTAAAAATAAAATACTTCTCTAATAGACTCCTAATAAAACACTCATCTAATATAGACTCCTAATAAAACACTCCTCTTTGCAAGTAGCTGTTATCCGCCTCATAGGTTCTTCCCACAATGCATCCATATCACCACTAGAAGAGGAACGAAGAAGTGGATGAGAAGTTATGGAGTTGTTTGTCAATTCTTGTTATTGCAAAAGGATGAGCATAGGCAATGGGGTACTTCACCACAATGTTGTCTCTAGATGATGCAGGTGGAAATGAGTAGTGGAGGTAGGGGCTTAAATTCCATCTATTGAACATGTCAGATTTCAAGGTTTCAATCCTTTTGCTAGTTAGCACAGAGTGGGAACATACTTTTATCCTTTTTTTTAAGTGAGAAATATATGCTATTTGAAAGTTATAAGTTGTTAGATGAATTTCTATTCAAGAGCCACAATGGTTGCCATCATCTAGGCTACAAGACCACAAAATTTATGGGAGCAGGAAACTGGTGCAGTAAACTTAAGGCCCTATAGATATGCAGGAATGCTAAAAGGAGGTTGTGCAAGGACTGGTAGATGACATGTTGAAGCAGGAGATAATTCAAAAGAGTGCAAGTCCCTTCTCTTATCCAATCATTTTAGTTAAAAAGAAGGATAGTTCATGGAGCTTTTGTTTGGATTATAAAGCTTTTACCCTTAATAGAAAATTTGTTAAATGAGTTGGATTGAGTGGAACACTTTTTAAAATTAGATTTGAGGGCTAGTTAATATCAAAAACAGATACATTATGGATAATGTACATCACATTCAAAACTCATGAGGATCATATGAATTTCTTGTTATCTCATTAGGCCTTACCAATGAACCAACCACATTTCAAAGTTTAATTAAATCAATTTCTAAATCCTATTTGAGGATAAGTGTATTAGTTTTCTTTGATGATATTTTAGTGTGCAGTCAAACATGAGAACAACGCCAGAATCATCTTAGTGAAGTCTTACGAGTGTCATGGACATAAAAATTATATGTAGAACTTTCTAAGTGTTCATTTAGAGCCAAGCAAGTGGAGTATCTAGCCATCAAATGTTGAAGGAGTTGCTACTGATGCTACTAAAATACAAGCAGTGATGAATTGGCCAATTCAACAAACATTGAAGCATCTGAGCAGTTTCTTAGGTCTAGCAGGGAACTACAGGAGGTTCATCAAGAACTACAATCAGCTGAGCAAACCATTAACAACATCGTTGAAGAAGAACGCCTTTGGATGGAATAGGGAAGCTACAGATGCTTTTAAAGCACTAAAGACAACATTGTCGAATTTACCAGTCCTAGGATGGCCCAACTTCTAAAGGACTCAGTAATAGAAGCTGATGCAAGTGGTGGCAGCATAGGAGATTTGCTAATGCAAGGACACCTACTAGGCCGTATGAGTAACTGATAGGAAGTATACAGATAGGCAGTTTGAGGTTTTTGAACTGGTGATATGAAACTTAAGCCCTACCAACAGCACAATGTTTTATGTAGGGAAAATCATAAACTATCTTCTTTGTTCCTTAGTCCTTTTAGATAATCAGCAAGATAGGTTCAGTGAAGTATAAATTACGATGTTGGAGGAATTGCAAAAGCATCTCATTTCATGTTTCACAACTCAAGAGGCATTACCGGATTGCAATTTAGTTCAGTTTTGCCCGTGTCCTTGCCAGCTGATACATGATATCCAGTGGCTATTCAAGACAGAAAATTGGTAAAAAGAAGAAATCGACCGACGGTACAGGTATTTGTTCAATGGTCTACTGAGGACAACAAGGATGTGCTATGGGAGTGCCTACATGATTTACAATAGAGGTATCCTAAAATTAACCATGTGAACAAGGTTGCTGAGGTAGGGAATAGTGTTATGATAGCAAATTGGAGGGAAGTGTGTAGAAGGAGAGTTGAGTAGAAGACTGGAGATGATGGTTAGGTGACAGTGGGATGACACGGTTTAAACATAATAAACGAAGGAGGAAGATGGTAGCATTTGATTTAGTTGAGAATATGTAGTATACACGTGTAATGTTTCTTTTCCTTTGTAGCTAACAGCTAGTATAACCATTGTACATGGATGTAACGAGCTTTGGAAGAGTTAGTTAATACCTAACAAGAATTCTACTCCCTCTCTTCTCTAGCTTCTCTGAATTCCGAAATTCTTAAACCTAACTGTAATTCGGCGTTCACAAACTTGACCCTAACAAGCAATGGTAAAGAATTGCAGTCAAAGATTTCCAAAGATAAGAATCAAAATCCTAGTACACTTACCTCTCACTTGCCACTATGAGAACAGAGTATGTGACACAATTTGGGCACAAGCCAAAGCTTTTCATATCTGATAGAACTTCAATGGCCCTTGGGAGTTGATCCCCATCACCTGAAACAAATTTACCATAATCAGAGAACAGTTCTGATAGTGAATAACAAAAATATTTTGACAGTAAATAACAACATATGAAAGATTAAATTAATTGACACCGAATGGGCTTATACTGAAAATTGCCAGATCATTTTGAAATGATAAATGTCCACTTACATAAGGCTGTAATCAAAGCATTCATAGTTGAGACTGTTGGATTCAGTTTACAGGCTTTAATCTCGTCATATAGCTCCAGTGCCTTCTGCCAGTTCTTGGCCTGAGAAGTGAAGAGAGGAACATTTGTTACAATAATAGCATGTTCTGCAGTTTGAGAGTTATTGACAGCAGACTGACAGAAAAATGTTGCATAACCTTGGAAGAAAATAAGGAATTATTTTTTCTCACAATGTTTTCACTCTTTCCATGGTAGAAAACTTATGCCAATCGGAAAATAGTGCCAAATGGAAATTTTAGACAGAGCCTTATCTTTTAAAACAATAAGGAAGCTAGCTCTCAGAACTTCACATCAATGGATGCTGAAACCATAGTGAGCGAAGCTCAATTCTTTACTCACTCATCAGTTTAAACTTGGGAAGGGGGATTTATGTTGTTTCTTAAATCAACTATACAGCAAGAAGAGAACCGTTTCAATTGTCAAAAACATCTTATTGCGGGACTGAAGAATTGAACATACATTGCTGCAAGCTCCCATCAACGAGCTATATGGTACAATCCCAAGTTGTGCTCCTTGAATCTTGGCTTCCTGAAGAATTTGAAACGCTGCATCAACCTTTCCAGCATGCCCTGCTACATCTATCAGTGCACTGAAAAACACCTGGTTCAAAGAATAAACTTGGTATCTCCACATTGACATATTAAAGAGTGTCTTTAAGAATGACAATCAAACTAGAGCCATAATGCACAATGAGAGTATAACTGCTTCCCCTTTTACCAAATAACTAAAAAACAATTCTCTACATTTTGCTTTCACAAACAGGCAGTCAAATCACCAATGTTATTCCATCTTCATAAACATGTACAGATCTAGACTGTAATGTGCAACTCCTTTTACATGTGATATACGAGAATCATAATCATAAATCAATACCTCATCAGGAAACACTCCTTTTCTTTTCATGTCCTCGTACACACTGCAGGCAAAGTCCCAATCACCAGTCTGGCTACAGCAGTTCACAGCAATTGTATAAACCTCTGGAGTGCCCTTGATGTTGTACTCATGGACCATTTCATACACTTCTTTTGCCCGATTAACCTAAGCAAAAAGACTAACCATTTGGACCCCAAATCTATTGACTAAAATAACCATGTCAAGAAAATATTAGTTAAAACATAGTACAGACCTGACCAGCATTGGCACATGCCTTTATCAGGGCACCCACAGTAACATGATCAGGATCAATTGGCTGGGTCTCGGCCTGCATTTCTGCTAATACATCAAAGGCTCGATCCACTGCTCCCGATTGACCACATGCAGTGATTAGTGCATTAAAGACAACTCGGTCTGGCTTCACATTCTACTGCAAGCAACATTTATCAGTAGGAAGATTGAAAATTAACTTAAGTTTTGGATACGGCAGGAGACAGAAAACACAGCCTCATCCCCAAAATTGTCAGTGAAAACCAGAACACAGAGGATAAACTAAGTTCCATTGGCAATTATTCAGAACATCTTTTGCAATATTACCTTAGACCTCATTATACCATAAGCACCAAAGGCCTTGGCTACTTGTCCAGCTCTGGCACAACCATCAATAAGTGCTCCATATGTGTGGATGTTGGGCTCAACTCCAGCATTAACCATCTGATGAAATACCTGAAAGGAACAACTCATCATTATATCCATTACTACAAAAAGTAGTTATAATCCATTTAACTATGCTATACTATTGTGTAGTTGATGAACATGGTAATATCAATAATTGGAATGATTAATAAATGTTGTCTATTCAAATAACAGGTGTAACTGAGATGCCCTTAAGCAGATAGTATAAAAACAAAGAAATTATATTAGCATGTGAAGGAGCTTTCCTCAGAAGACAAAGCCGAAGACAAAGCATCAATAGAGACTATCTTTCAAGATCTATCGAAAGAAACCCAGGAAAGGTTACCTTCCTGCTTTGCTCAATGGAAAAGCAAAAGGAAAAAAAATTCCAACATTATTAATGATAAAGACAAACCCTGACAGAAATTGTCAGCAAAGCTATCAAAAACCACTCAGTTTTCCCTGGATACTAAGGCAAAAAAACAAAGAAGTTAGCATACTTCAAACATTGCATCAACTCTTCCACTTTTGGCACATGTTGATATCAAAGTTGTGTAAAGCTTGCAATCAGCTTGGAACCCAGCACCTTGAGCAAGTCTGAGAACTTGAAAAGCTCCTAAAAAAACAATATCCATGTCAAGATATGAAGGAGACATTAGAGAATGCTATTGCCAGTTTCATCACCAACAAAAAGAAACCTACCCTCTGAATCCTTGGAACTTGCACACACAGACATTAGCATGTTAAATGTACTAAGTGTTGGGTTTGGAACCAACTTGCAGAAATGAAAAGCTTCCTTTACAGCGCTTTTAGTTTTGCACATTTGAAAGAACTTTGTATGATAAACCTAGAATTAGAGATAAAATACGGTTAGCGAAGTGACTAGGAAGCTAAAACTTATAGTGATAGAGCCTTTAGTGAAGGTTAAAAGAGTTAGCCTCACCTTATTCATGTCTAGCATATCTTTCTTTTTCATGTCTTCAAGCAAATCAACACATTCAGATAACCTAACAGGTGCATTCAAGGGTAAGATTGAGGTTTTCAGAAACATCATAAAGTAATAAATTATCCTCGACTTTAGCACCCTAATACTCAAAACTGTGCTCCATATGTTTTCAGAAAAAAGAATACGGTTCTCTTGCAATTGAATAGAAGATGATACCATCTTCGAAAGAAAATAAGCAAAGATGGCTGAAATGTTTGGACATGTTTATCACCTCCCATTTCTAAGCAAACGGTTGTAAGCAATGATGGCCTGCTGCAGATGGTCTTTGTCATTCACATGTTTGCCATTTGGTTCAGGGAATTGTGGCCTTTTTGTATGGTTGTGTTGATCATGATTTCTTAGGTCCTTCTTTCCTGTAAGTTTTCTGCTTCGTCCCACGTTCCTGTGTTTAGGTGAAGAAGCTCCATGACGTGCAAGAGATTTTGCTTCTGAATCCAGAGGAAATAGTCCAGTTATTGTAAAAAGTTCAATAATAAGGATAAAATAGAAATACATGTCTTATACCCTAAATTATTTAGCAAGTATGCTTTTCAATAGCAGAACCTGAAATTTCAAGGGACTGCTCTGTTGATAATTCTTCCCCTCTATGCACCCGATCTGTCTTCAACAGAGAAACGTTATTGCTCTTCACAGTGGAAGCAAGAGAAGACACTGTCTTAAAACCATTTAAGTTTGATGGAGATTGGAAAATCGATTGGCTTTCCCCATAAAATGTGTACAGATCTTCTGGAATGGATTCCTTTAATATGCCAATGTAGCTAGAAAGGTCACCCTTTTCACCAGATTCATGATTTCTTTCTACAGAAGCAGTTACAGAAACTGTCTTCTCTAGTCTAGGAAGCTCAGAATTAGACCCAGCTTCTTTCTCACATACTTCCGAGGCCAATTCAGGCATAGCCGTCGCAAATACAAGTGGCACAACTCCAACCGACTTGGGGAGTACAGAAGTAGATACGGTAGGAGCTTCAGATTCTTCTAGGACTATATTATTGCAAGAATCAGGAGAATTTTCTGGTTCAACCGAAATAGAGCTATTTTGCACCAAAAGACTCTCCTGAACTTGTGCAACCTCCTCTCTAACCTCATATGCAAAGCTACGTTCAGTTGCCTTATCCAACAAGTCATTATCTTTATCAACTGAATTCTCATTCACCTGAAGCCCAACATCCACAAACCAATCCCCGGTTACACGATTTAAAACGTTCCTCCCAAACTCAGTCAGATCAACACACAGGAAACCTAAGACCTAAATCATTAGCAAATAGCAACATACAAGAAGTCGAGTTCAATTTAGGCAGAACTAAAAACTCGCCAAACTAGCAACAAAATCTTACTCATGGAACAGTAATAATTAAACTAAATTTACTTACCTGCTTCCCATCATTCTTCTTCTTCAAGTACAGATTGAAGTACGCAACAGGGAGAGCTGACAGAGTCGTCACAGCAACAACAGCAGCAACAACCGCATTCGAATCCAACGAAGCGTAAACCGAACTGTTTCTCGATTTTCTCTCCCGAAGTTTCAGCCTCCGGCATTTGCTCCGGAATCCGTCGGCAGGAGGTCGGAGGTTGTGGGCACGACCGAGGAAGTCGGGCGGCATAGGGGCGGAGGAGGAAGAGAGGTGGGCACATGATATCAAATTTAGGGATTGGGATTTAGCAACAGAAAAGCTAAGGTCCATTGGAATTTGGTGTGTTGTGTTTGAAGAGAGAGTGTGAAGAAGAAGAAGAAGCAGAAGAGATGAGGAATGACGTGAGAAGCAATGTTCGTTTCTCGTTAACGGACATTTCGGATATCGTTTGGTGACGTGGTGTTACTAGAATTAACGCACCCGCGGTTTTCTACTCTACGTGCGTTCATCGGATCTCAGTTTGATATTAGCCGTTGGAAGTGCTTACTTATAAATGGACGGTCCAAATTGCTAGACTGAGAAATCAATAAATTATCAGAATCGAATAAGCCTTTGGTCCTGAAGTTGTTTAAGTTTGATTATCAAGCGATAAATATTGACATAAGCATGAGAATTTTTTTTTCTCTTTTACTGGTATTATTTAAAAATAATCTTTTTTTTAGTTAAGGTTAAAGTTATGTACTACTTATATAAGCATGTGAAATTATACATTTTGTATTCATCAGCACATTTTTTACATAAATTTAATTAATTAGAATATTGTCAAGGTTTAATAGACAATTTGAAAATATAAAGGAGTTTATATTTAACTTAAATGTAAAACACGAAGTTGCGACGGCATCGTTTCCAAGCAATGATCCATTACAAGAAGTTGCGGCGCTTTCTAGTATCACATGTATGCATGTAAGTAACTACCTTTATTCTATAGGATGAACTCTTTCTACTGCTTCCGTTTATTTGTAGTTTCTGTTCTCTATTCTTCGTTCAATTCGTTTGAAAATCCGCTCACATACAGATACAGGAACAAAGCGATTCCAAAATGGTAATTCATGTCCAAGTTCACCATTTCTTCTCCCATGGCGTTTTTTTCTTTTCTTTTTTTTTACGTAACTTTGCGTGTGTTTTATACTTTTTATTGCCTTCTTTTACAGCTTTGGAACCTGCCTTTTCTTCCCTTTCATACGTACGATTTCTATTTTTATCCGGTGTAATACCATATGCGATCATTCATTTGAAGTTAACTTCCTTTTTCTTGGACTCGAGGAACTGAATTCCTGTGTTGTGCCAAAACCTAGACAGAAGATATTATTTCGAAATGATAGGATCGTTTCTGTCAAGAGCCCTGACGTTCATTTTCTTCTGCTTCTTCTCTTTTTAACGTGACGTCAGAGGTTTATTTTTCTCACAGCATGACCTTCGGTTATGCTTATTAAGCTCACGAATGTTTCAAAGTTGTGGAGAAGAACGGGCCCTCACATAAAACTAACTCTTGTTCTGGTGCCAATATTGGCATGCACTCATGCCTTGCTTGGAAATTTTCTCCATCCTTCAATTGTGGTGTTCATAAATAGACGACATACATTCTTGTAGGATTTTATTGCAATGCTTACAGTTTGCGAGAGAGTGGAGGACAATTTAATCTCCCGGTATATATTTCTTGAACTAAATGAGGTATTAACCTTCTTACACTAATTTTTTTTTTTTTATCAAGACACTTACTAAATGGTTCTGTTGCGTTGGAAGGTTACCTCTGTATAGTGAAGCAAAGTTGGCATTGTTTTGTGTATCTCTGGTACCCAAAAACAAAACTAAATACTTTCTTCTTTAACGGTTTACTTATCAAGACTCTTAATGGTTCTGTTGCGTTGGAAGGTTACCTTTGTATAGTGAAGCAAATTTGGCATTGTTTGTGTATCTTTGGTACCCAAAAACAAAAATAAATACTTTCTTCTTTAACGGTTTACTAACCAGTGAATTCATGTTTAGCTCTCAATTCTTTTAAATTGTTGCAGGAAATAGAATATGTATATCAGAGCCTTTTCAAGCCTTTACTGGCAAAACATGAGATTGAAATTGATAAAAATCTAATAGATGTGAAACTCAAGGTCGGAGAAATTGCAATTGTTTATTGGCGAAGGGCTGCAACTTATGAACAGACAAAGTTTCTTCAAGTACTGCAGTATGTTTCTTCTCAGTCAGCATCACAGCCTGACTGACAAATTAGTTGAGTTCTCAACTTATAAGCCCAATTTCTGCTGAGGTAATTGTATGCATTAATCCTAGGTCCACCACTCTTCTTGTTATCCAATCAGTTCGAAAAAATACTATAGCTTATCTAGTCATGAACCAAATTTCACTCATGCTAAATGCTGATTGATTTTAACAGGATAGTGGCTAAGGTTTCATGAGACAAGATATTGTAGAGATTTGAAATGAGTTGTGTTTTATTGATTCTGTGTTATATTATTAATACACTAGCTGTGCATACATATTTATACA
>JAOSBK010000206.1:44067822-44088680 GCA_027568895.1 Erythroxylum shatona
AATTAAAGCAAAATAAGAATAATTAACGAGTAAATCCATAAATAAATAAATAAATAATTCAAATAAAATAAAAAAAATTTTCGGGGCCCAACGTCTGGGACCCGGGCCCAACACTCTATATACTCAACTTATTATCACCTTCCTCCCTAAAGGAGTGGTAACACACAAGGGACTATCCAATGGCACCAAATTCACATCATGTAAAATTATGCTTGTAAAAAAAATGAATGCGTAGAGCCAGAATCATTTAACACTTATACTATAGAACTAAATAACTGAGCGATGCCCATCACAACTTCAGGTGTGGCTGTAGCTTCCTCTCTGAACATGGCGAACACCCTTGCCTGAGCTTAACCCCTAGGCTTTCCTGGAAGAGCAACCTTCCTTGTAACTCCAGAACTGCCCACCTCAGCGACTAGCCTGGTCCCTGCGACCCCTCTTACTTTGTTACTTGGGGACAATCTCTAATCATGTGTCCCTTCTCTCCATATCAGAAGCATGCTCCAAGTAACTTGAAGCACTCTCCCCTCTGAAATTTCTCACAATGCTTACATTGGGGGTTCGTATTCATGTGACTACTCCTCTCCATTCTTCTATTGCCTCTTACATTTGAGGCTTACACTGAACCTAACTTCACTTGCTTATTCTTGGTAGAGCCACTACTCCCCACTTCGCTATGGGAGTGGAAGCTCCTCTCACTCCTCTCTAGCATTGGAGCACTCGTTCCCTTCTTAGCAGACTGTTCCTGACTCTTCCTCTTCTTATTAATTTCATATTTGATGTTCTCTAGTTTCTCTGCCTAGAGGGCCACATCTACCAATAGTTGGTAGTCACAGAAATTATAGATCAGCACCTTATCCTTGATCCCCAGATAAAGTCCCCCTCAAACTTGCGGCACTTGTCCTCCTCATTCGCCACAATGTTAACCGCGTACCGTGACAGCTGGGGGAACTTCAACTCATACTCGCTCACACTCATGTCCCTCTGTGTGAAATTCAAAAATTCTCTGACCTTCTCTTGGATATAGATCCTCAAGAAGTATTTTTTCCTAAAAGCTTCCAAAAAGTCCCTCCATGTCAATACTAGCGATATGTCCTGACTGTGGGGCACTGACTCTCACCAATGGAGCGCATCCCCTTATAGTAAATTGACTACGTAGTCTAACTTCTCTTTGTCAGAGTATTTCATCTGAATCAGGACCCTCTCGGACCTCTTCAACCATGCTTCAACCTCTTCAGGGTTGGCAGTCACATTGAAATCCACAGCTCCATACTTGTGGAGCTTATCATACTGCCCACTTCTGACTGTGGGGCATTGACTTGATGTCCATTAAACAGACATGGGCAAGGCTGGGGGTCCTCATAAACCCAAGAAGGTTCGTTTAATGGACCTAAAGTCCATATAACGAACATAGGTGATACAAAACTCCCTCTAAAGCCTCTCCCATGGTTTCTACATCCATTCTAACATTACTTTCACTCATATTCTTCTTGAATTCACCTTTTCTAAAGCAAAATCACTTCTTAAAAATTCAACCGCCAATTTGATCTCATAAAACTCTCAATTCTCAACTCATTTGATTCATCACATTCAACTACATCTCATCATTTACCATAGCTGTCCTTATATACATCCTATGCAGTATTACCAACTTATAATGATCATATCTCTCAACTCTGATATCCAAAAATTTCATGCTTTATAGAGTTGAAAGCTAAGAGGATAAGCTACAACTTTCCAGAAGACAACATTGTCTAGTTCTACCTATATTAATACATTTTTTCCTGAATTCAGAACACAATTCCTACCCCCATGAAAAGCTTTAAAATGCAATATAAAGACTTAGGAAATCATGAGCAAAACAAAATGTATATATATTTCATTAACATCAAAAGATAAGAGTTTTACAATGTTTTAATGGATATTTTAAGCCACTTTACATCATAATCCAAAAATCCAAACTTTACAAGAAAAATAATTGCCCAAAATGTGACTAAAGTCTTATTTTACATAATCTAGCTTTAAAAACAAAATATGCAAATTGGAGTAATGCCTTGACTCTCAACTCAATCATTTGATATCTTACTCATAACAAGCAAAAACTATTTAAAACCTTCATGATCATAGCAAATTCTCATTGAATCATAAAACACAAAATTCTCAAATTCTCAACTTATCAAACCAATTCACAACTCACTTAAGTCATACACCCATCAAACTTGCCAATACATCATAATCAATTAAACACATCAGAATGGTTTGGGTGGTTCTATAATATAACGTATTGACACATTCCCTATAAGGGCCTTGTGTAGTCATAAACAGAACGTACTATTGCAATCCTACTTAATGGTCTTGCGTAGCTATGAACTTAGGAGAGTCCGTGAAGGAGCTTTATGCCACTAGCAGGTAGGCGGGAGAAGCCTTTAGTCAAAATATACTTGACAGACAGAACAGACCACTACAAACTCATTTAACATGTTATTCATAACTTAAAAACCAATTGCTCAAATGGCACATTCCGAAAACTTATTTTTCTTAAGCACGAAATATTTCATATGCATTTCCATCATCATTTCACAATTCATCAATCAAATTCCTATACCAATCATATAGCCATTTCTCAAATCATTCAAAAGCAACAAATACAATAATTATGAAGCAATTCAAAATCATTCTCATATTAGTTCATAATTTATTCACAAAAATATGTGGCACATTATCAAAGCATTTAAAGAACAATAAATGCACATTGTTAAAGTAGCTGGAAATCATTTAATTTCATTTAGTTGAAAGAGACATTAATGGCTTATTAACTCAATTATAAAAAAGTAACCCACCTTAATTTCCTTGCTTGAAAACTTGCTCAGGTTTGCTCCTCTTGCCTCTCTTGCCTCCCTTCAATATTGACAAAATCCCCACTCAATATGAATTCCAACTGAAAAACCCAAAGAAATCTATGCATGTAATTGATCCTAGAATACTTAAACCCATGCATTTCCTAAGCTCTTTGAACCAAAACCCTTCCAAAAATCCAAAATATTAAACATAAACTTACCTTTAATCTTCACCAAACAATGAGTTTCTTGGCTCTAATGGAAGCTGTAATCTTCCTCTTACTTTTTCCCTTCTTAAACACTCTCAAAATCTCCCTTAAAAGCTAAGAAAGATGAAACCTAGTTTGCTTTTCTTTCTTTCCCCTCTTTTCTCCTTACACGACACTCTCTCTCTCCTCTCTTTTCTTCAATTTTCATTTTCTTCCTTCTTTAATAGCAAGGTGACCATTCCTCTCCCCTTTATACCCTTAATGAGCCCAAAAAGTCCATTTTACCCCTCCTTTTAAGCTTATGTCTTTGTAAACTTAAGTGATCTTCAAAAAAATGTCCCTCATGCAAACTTACTACCTTAAAACTTTAATTCAATTAACCTATATCATATAATCTTACTCACATTAACATAATTAATCACTCCAAAAAAATAATTAATCTGTTAAGACCCCAAAATTAATTTAAATCATGCTTATTCTTCGAAAAAATTTCAGGGGCCAACAAGGACGACATAAACAAAATTATTAGCTGCTTCGTAATTAGTTTTTAATATGAAGAAATCAAAATTATTTTTAGCTATAAAAATGATGTCATTTTCGTAGTTAAAACTATGGATAGGACCTTTAGCTGCCAAAATTATTTCATAGCTAAAAGCTTTTAGCAACGAAAATATTTTCTTAGATAAAAGAAGAAAACAGAAGAAAGGAGTTTTTAATACAATAGATTATGATTTGGCAAAAAAGTAACCAAAAGTTTACCTTTTGGCTATGATTTTGAAAAAAAATGTAGTCAAAAGTTTACCTTTTAGCTACGATTTTCAAATTGTCGTCAAAAGAAAAATGGCTAGAAGGCTTCTTTATTGAAGTGTTTAGCTACAATTTGCAAGAATCAATGTCAAACCCTTTGGCGATGATTTTGAAAATCTTAAGGGTGATCCTACCAAAGGTTGATCATTTGATGACAATTTTGAATGTTAATCCTTTGGCAATGATTGTGGGTTGACCTTAAAAAACATAGCCTTGTCAAATCTAGATGCACAAAAAATTTAATTGTCATTATGCTTTGAATATAATGAGAATTACAAACTTCAAGTGAAACCTATTTGAAAATTTTCTGATATCATATAAAATTGTCAAATCATATATTTTGAAAGAGAAAAATAAAAAGCATAAATCTATCTAATATTAATTAAATTTGAGCTTATAGTTTTATAAATTTTTTAAATGATATTTTTGTTAGATAAATAATATTAAAATTGATTTTTTTGAATATGATGTTTATTCATAAAATGATCATATAAAATTTAGTGAATTCATAATACTTGAATATGATGAAGATAAGAAGTGATACCAACAATAAGGGTTGTGAATAAAGAGCTATTTTTGAGAAATTTCTAACTAAAAAGGAACAAAAATTAACTATACATAAGAAATAACAAGTGTTAAATTTTTCTTAATTTTGGGTTTCTAAATTAGCTATGAAAATAACTTTGTAGTTAAAGGCATTTGGCTATGAAAATAGATTCTCAACTAAAAGGAGAACCACTAAATGTTTTTAATTGGAATTATAGGATCTGTGATGTTAGCTATGAAACTTAGTTTGTAGCTAAAGCTTTTTGCCTACGAAAATATATTCGTAGCCAAAAGAAGAGCAAAAGAGATTTGCGCATCAATGTTAAGTGTGACTTTTAGCTACAATTTTGAAAAGGGTTAATTACTAAAAAAGCCCAAATATTCTTCAATTTTTCAATTATAGCCCAAATTTTAAAAAGTAGCAATAAAATGCCCAAACTTTTAATTTTTTTTCTATTTTAGCCCGACATTAGTCTCACTATTATCTGTGCTGATGTGGTACAGCCATGTGTCAATGCCCCTCACTAATCGAACACCTCATCTACTCTAGGAGAAGATTGTCTGATTAACGAAACGACGATAGTAAAACGACATCGTTTCAAATAAAATCAAATGTCCCTCCCTTCTCTGTCTCTTCTCTATCGATTAATGCTTAAAACTAACTCTGAAATCCCGAATTTGTAACCTAAAATCCCCCAAATCCTGTAACATTCATAAGAGAGTGAATTCATGCGTTGGTGCTTCTTCTACCACAAACTTATTTGCTTTATTAGACTAACAAACATTTTTTGTGATTTCGTGTGTGGGTGCTTCATAAGAGACTGATCCTTTCGTTAGGTAAAATTTGAACATTTCATCGCTGGACTTCTTATAGCGTCGACTTAGGTATGATTGGTCCTCTCTTTCTATATTGTTCTTTCCACTTCAATTCGGTTTTTTTTATGTAAAATGGTGTGTTGTTGTACTAAGGTTTCAAATTTGATTGTGCTAGGGTTCAGAATACACAAATCCAATTTGTTATACTAGGGTTTCAAATTAGATTTGTGTTTCCAGAAAATTGACTTGTATTATGCTAGAGTTCCAAAAGCACAAATCCAATTTGTTGTAATAGGGTTTCAAATTGGATTTGTACTTCCAAAAAATTGACTTGTATTATGCTAAGGTACTAGGGTTTCAAATTAAATTGTGTTAGGGTACGATTTTTTTGTTATTGAAAAGGATAATTGACTTGTATGTGTATATAACAAATTGAATAGTAAAAACTTTGAATACTTATACACTTGGTTTTTAGTATGAAATGCAAGTCAAATAAAAAATTAGAGTAATTGAATGCATGATGGTCGATTCATACTTTGTTTTGTGTTGTATGTAGAATATATACATCTTGGTAATTACTGAAAAATCTAGCATTACAAGGTTCATAGCCTAACTATTCGAGTATGTGATACTTCATCCAAATTTGCAAGGAAGAAGCTTCCTCTCTTTCATTTTGTAAATGCAATGATAGTTTAGTTAAAATCTTAATATTGGGGATATTATGCTAACATTTTGGAAATTAAATTCTTTGTTGAGCGAATTTTTGAAAAGAAATCATAATAGTGTTACATTTGAGGTAGTAATTAAATATTTGTATGACCATATTGTAATAGGATAATCATTTATTGGCAAAAATATAGCATATATAACTTTCGTTGGGTATGCAACTGGTATATATTTCGAATGGGAAGAGTGTCAAGGTGTTGTTAATGAATTCAAGGGTGCTATTTATTGTTCTTTTGATAGTGTAAGAGAAGTTGAAAGGATATATTCTCAATTTTATGAAGAGAAAGCATTATGTTTAGCAGTAAAATAACTGTAATATATATTATTTGTTATATATGATTATTTAATTTGATTCAAATATAATTAATATTGATATTTCTATATATAATACAAATATTGAATATTAATTGCCCCAATTGTAATATCTTGATGAAGTGACAAATTTCAAATGCTAAGCCTAACATTGGTCAACATATTTATGAATGCGTTAATATGAAAGTAAGTAATTCAATTATTTTTTTTGGCAATGCCAGTCGTATTAATTAATGTTAATCAATATTCGAATTGAAGGTCTCTTGTAAGTACTTGATATTTAGGAAAGAGATGAAAGTTTGTTTTTATCATAAAATATGTCAAACAAATTCTGTGCATTGAGGTAAAAGTCTTGTTTGGAAGATATATTGTTGTTCGGAAGAAGTATGTGTAAAAATTTATATGCATAATGAAAATTTGTCATAAGTCCTAATATTTGTGTTTATATCTTTATTTTGTAGGTCCCATGTGATTTCATAGCTTGGTCGTCGGATGTAAGTATTAAAAAATGGAGACATTGTAATAGTTAGAAGAGCAAATGTAACTATTATGTTTATTATGACTCTTTTTATCTTTTATTCAATCACCTACCACTTTAATATTCAGTTGTAAGCTTTTTATGTTGTTAAGGAAATTGGAATTGTTATAAGGTTTTACATTGTAGAAGTAACTATAATTGTTACAAAATTCCATCTCTTAATTATAATTACATTTATATCATTCATAATTACTTATCCTCTAGTAATTACAATGAAAAGTTATCTTCTATCTTTGTCAATTGACCATTGTTACCTTTTAAAATATGCATATATTAGAGTAAGAATGAAAAGTAGGAGATCAAAAGAGATAACATTCTTGAATATAAAATATATTTGCAAAAGGAGAAATGTATTGAATTCCATATATAATAAATATATCTAAATGGAAATTATAAATTCTAATATATACTCTTACAAAAAATGATATGATTAGTGTTCAAAGGAGAAAGAATAGTGAAAAAAAGCAGTTGGTAAGGACAACAGTGTTGAAGAGTAACTATTAGAAGAAGACAACAACCATGTATAAGAACAATAAAGTCAATATCATTTTTAAAGAGTAAATTACAGAGTAAGATCAAACAAGCAAATAAACATGTTATATACACTAACATTATTCTACAAACTGAAACAATATCTAAAAATACTGGTTTCTCCAAATGGTTCTAACTTTTAAAGCTCCATATTCAAAACCATGCCTTTGTCTTCCAACTTTCTTAGATAAATTGGTGTGCAATCAGCTCCAGCTCTAAAGGCTTAATCCAGGGATTTCTGCAGTGCTTGATCACTCATACCATCCTTACATAAATAGTAACTAGAGAAATTTAGAAGTATGATATAGCTTAAAAGAGATGTCATCAAGATCATATACACACAAACACAAAGGAACTATCACCAGTTTTAACAAAAGCATACGAATGAAAAGAGCAAGAAAAACTTTTCATCCAAATGTCACACAAAAACTAGACCATAATCATTTAACAACTTACTTCTATAGCCACTGAGAGCAAAAAAAATAGTAAATACATTAAACCAGTCATGCTTGAAGCAAGACTCTATGAGAAATCAAGAGCACTACATCTTCGACAACCAAAACAATGAATAATTAAATCTTCCTGCATTTTTGTTTATAAGTATATATACATAGTTTAGATTTATTACAGAAGCCATCAAACTTTTTTTTATTATGCCATTTGTTTAATGATTCAGGATCAGTACAAATATATGTTTGAGCTTTAGCAGGCAATCTTCCTTTTGCTCTTTTTCATTGTTACACATTTTCATATTTCTCACACCAAAATTGGTAGTGAAAGTCTCTATGGTGTAGTCAACATTCAACTTAATCCAAATTTAAGTCGAGATTGGAAAGAGTTGGATCATTTCTCATTCATTTCAAATGCTAATTAGTTCTTTTTAGAGTTTTATAATGTAAGAGGTTGAAAGCAAAATAACTATATACCCAAAAAAACAAAAAACATAGGGAGTAAAAGAACTAACATTGAATTAGGTGATGAAGCAATACTCACCTACTATAAAGATTTCCTAGTAACAGATCTTTTAGCCATTAGTTTGAGCCTTCTCATAGGTTGAGTTGTATTAGCAGGTGTACTTTGGGATGCTTGTGTTGCTGTTGTGTTACTATTGGGAGGTTTAACCACTTGACATTGACCCTCACCCATTGATGAAGTATAAGCAACCAATTAGGTAAATATTATCGTGTCCCTTATAATTACGTATAAGTAGTATAAACATAAATTTAAATGACTTACTGTAAATTAGGTATTCCTAGAAACTTCACCAAATGTTACTCTATATCCTCTACGTGTATACAAAAACAAAAAGAAATATAATGTTATATAAGTTGGAAAACAACTTAAATTTTATACTTAAAGTTAACTAAGCATTTTCGTCTCTCTTCATAATATAGAAGATGCAGTATTTGATCCTGTAGATACTGATTATGTCAGTATTCCTACTTGATCGCTACGAATATTGGATGAAGGGGGTTTAGTAGATAATGATAATTTTAGTGGCCTTCCTCTTTTTTTCTACATTATACACATTGAAAATAAACATAAAGTTAATAATACTTGATGAATAACAATACATTTGTTACACAACTAAAATATCTACCTTAACAATTTCAAGTTGGCTTGGAGGTTGATTCTTATTTTTGCATCCTCTTATATTATGGCCAATTTCATGGCAAAGACGGCATCTCATAATTACTCCAACCTTGGTCAATTTGTTGGGATTGTAAGGTTCTTCATTGTGATCCATTTTTCTTGCCTTTTTGATCTTCTGGACATCTTCTTAATTAGTTGAGATAATATTGACTTAAGATTTTCAATCTTTATCCAAAACTTAGGACCACTAATGGGTTCCATAGCAAATTGGCAAGTCTTCAAATAAAAATCACGCTTATAACATTGATTCACATAAGCATCGATATCCTCCCTCTAATAAGATATACAAGCCACAACATGTTTACATAGAATCTCAGTTAAATACCATACTCTACATTGACAAGTTTGTGCTTGCAAGTTAACAATGTATTTGTCCACAAAGATATTAACTTCAAATTTCAAATTCCTATTTGTCCTGAGCATATAATGTTTTGCATCCCATTGTGCTACCTCTATTTTCTTCCTTACTCTAAAACAAATCTCACATGTGCATTTCATCATCATATCCTTTTTTTTCATGCATCCGATTCATTAAAGAAACTTGAATGCCTTCTAATATATTGATCAAGCTTTTATACGAGCTTTATAAATAAATCCATTAAACATCTCTGAAATATTGTTATGTACTATTTCACACTTTGGTCTTATGCTCACAAAGGCCTTCATAAATGTCTCTGGACTCTTATTTTTAAAATCCTCATAAACCTTCACTAATAAACTCTTTAATTCTTCCATTACCTCATCAAAATCAACTTGCGTTGTGCAATTCATCGCTTTCTAAAATAAAGTCTTATATGTGTGCCCTTTATGAACACTAAACCAGCTTGCATACATATAACGGACACATTTTCTATTTCAACTTCTAGAAACAAGTTCATTAATGCTTCCACTAAACCCTGTAAAGTAAATAGTTACATAAATTAATTAAGTGTTGATCACATAAACAAATGAACATAAAATATATTGATATTTAAAGTTTACCTTCTGTTGATCACTTATGAAAGTCCATCAATTTCCACTTATGTGGAGATCTTTTGCAAGAATGCTCAAAAACCAATTTCATGATTGGTAGTTTTCTCCCTCAACTACAGCCCAAAATATAGGAAACATATGATTGTTTCTGTCACAACCAATAACAGATAATAATACATCACCAAGGAAAGTCTTTAGAAAACATCCATCTAACCTAATAATCTTGCCACTTCCACCAAGAAAACAATACTTCAAAGCACTAAAACCCACATAAAATCTTTTGAACATTGGTCTCCCAACTTGTTCATCAAAATCACATTCAATAATAAACTTTCCATCTTTGTCAGCTTGCATTAACTCATGTCCATAAGATCATAACTTCGCATAATGACCTTTCATTGATCCCTAAAGCATATTAATTGCTTCCCACTTAGCCCCATAACATTGAATTTTGGTGACTTTTAGTGTATATTTTGATTGAAGATCATTCATCATTTCACTAATAGGCTAATCGGGGTTCCTCCTGAACTTGTATTGAATTCATTCGCAATCCATTTCCAGCTAGCTTGATTGTTCCTCTACACTTTAATGCAGCTATGAGTGTTTTCGACTCTCTTTATAACAAATATTTTCTCATTTCAATCCAACTAGTATACACCCAGAAAAGACAATGTGCATCACAAGCTACTTCCATTCGTACACCAGATCTCACCATTGAAACATTATACCCATTTGTAATTGCATGTTTCCTTATAACTTTCCTCAACTACTTCTCATCCTGGAACTTCATTCTAATTTCAAAATTAAAATCTGTCATTTCAAATTTTGGATTAAAAACAATGTATTTCTTCTTTGGTATTGATGCTTTATATATCACTATGAACTGGTGATTGAATTTCATCATCACTGTCATCATAATCACTATTTGTACAATGTAAACCTACTTCTGCTCTTCCAGTATCATTTAAATGATCACCAACTTCATTGAAATTGTTTTCACTTCCATTGACACCGTCGACAACATTGTTAATTTAAACCCACTTTGCTAAGTCTTCGCACACCTCCTCTCATTTATTCTAGCATTAACATAGTCTTCATCAACAGTTCCAAAGAACTCCTCATCAACTAAATCATCACTATAACCATTATCTTGCATAACAGTGAAGTCCTCATCTTGCTCTAATTCAAATCGGAACAACCCCATATCTTGCTCTAATTCATCATCAAAATTTGACTCCTTACGATCTGTCGCAAGATTCTCATAACCATGATCATAGTATGTTTGAACATTCTTACAATTCAATTCTTCCTTGTTTTTAGCATATCCAACTTGTCCCTGTCATGCTTTAAGCCTAGTTTCATCAAGATTCTAATGGACTCATGTGGAAATTTTTAAAACATGGAGATTACTCTATGTTCTTTATTTTAGGAAATCTCTTTTAAAACTAGCATGCTTAGTTCATCAATACTCATATTCTTTTTTCTTTTAATCTTACCCCCAATATATTTATTTTCTTGCCTTTCCAACACTCCACCATAACGAAATTCAAAATTGACCAACATCTGCAAAGGCAAATTGTGTCTAAATACAAAATAATAAATATTACAAAAAGAAAAAAAAGTAACAACTAAGAAGAAAAAAGAAGCAACAACTAAGATGATTCACTCCTATTCCATTAACTAACAGTACACAGAAATAGGTTAGTATAATTGTATTAGAATAATACACTCATATTTTTAGATGTAAAGAGCTTCATAAAAGGCTAGTACTACTTCAGAACAATAAAAATTGAAATGTTGGAAAGGCACCATAAACATGCCTCTACAAATTTCCTTAAGTTTTTTCACAATACTTCACAACTTAGTAACCTCGCGTACTAAAACGATCATAAGTAAGTCATTTTGATGATGTACCACTTAAAAAAAAAGAATGTATCCACAACATACAAATAAGAAACTACACTCAAAAAATTGAGACAAACAAAATGGAATGCATTCAGTAATTACTAAATAGAAATCATATTTTCAATAATTACCAAATGGAATGCATCCAGTAATTACCAAATGGAATGTAAATTGAACCAAATGTTAAATATTAGAGCATAGAACAAGCCAAACAGAAAACATATTTTTCAATAATTACCAAGATGTATATATTATGCATACAATATAAAACAAAGTATGAATCGACCATTGTGTATTCAGTTACTCTAGTTTTTTCATTCAACTTGCATTTCATACTAAAAGCCAAGTTCACTGTTCAATTTGCTATGTACATATACAAGTCAATCCTCCCTTTCAATAACAGAAAAACCATACCCTAGTACAATCCAATTTAAAACCTTAGTGCCCTAGCACAATATAGGTCAATTTTTTAAAAGCATAAATCCAATTTGAAATCCTATTACAACAAATTGGAATTACGCTTTCGGAACTCTACCATAATCCAATTTAAAACCTTAGCATAGTAATACACCGTTTCATAAAAAAATAAAATTAGAGTGGAAAGAACAATAGAGAGAGAGAATCAATCGTACCCTAGTCAGCACCACAGGAAGTTCAACAATGAAATCTTCAGTTCTTACCAACGACGAAGTCACTCTCTTATGAAGCACCCATGCATGAAATCACAAAGAATGCTTGTTGGTCTAATGGAGCAAATAACTTTGCAATAGAAGAAGCATCAATGCACAAATTTACTCTCTTACGAACGTTAGGGGATTTGGAAGATTTTAGGTTCATATTAGGAATTTCAAAGAAAGAGTTTTAAACATTGATCAACAAAGAAGAGAGGGAGAAGGGAGGGACATCTGATTTCAGTTAAAACGACATCATTTTACTATCAAAGCAAAACGATGTCGTTTCACTAATCAAACAATCTTCTTCTAAACCAGCTAACATGTCTGATTAGTGAGGGTCATTGACAAGTAGCTATGCCACATCAACACAGATAACGGTGAGACTAACATCGGGCTAAAATTAAAAATTGAAAGTTTTGGCATTTTAATGGCACTTTTTAAAGTTCGGACTATAATTGAAAATTTAAAGAAAGTTTGGGTTTTTTTAGTAACTGGCCCTTTTGAAAAACATAGCCAAAAGTGTAACTTTTGGCTACGATTTTGAAAAACGTAGCCAAAAGTGTGACTTAATCCACGTTTAATTTATTATTTAATTTTGTAATTTTATATTTGAATTCCTAGTTTTTCTCTCTCTTAAATCATGACTTAAGATATGTTTAATTTATGATTTAATTTTTTGATATTATACTTTTTAGGGCTATAATGTAATTACATTATGAATACTTGAACTTGCCTAATTTTAATTAAATTGATGTTTTATTCCAATTCTATGTTTACTATTTTATTTTATGACTAATGTTTGTGCTTGCCTGATCAAGAATTGCATGACTTATGATTCAACTTAAGACTAAAAAGTAATAATTGAAATATCATATTAATGTCATAGGATAGAGATATTTATGAAACTGTATGTACTATTATGAATTTCTTAGCTTAATGAATTTCATAAGTTCATAATTATCACTGGGAGTAGTCGTTAATTGATTATTGCACTTGGCTACCCAGTGTTTACCTTGGCCATGATAACTAGTACACAAGAAGTTTGGGGTAGTATAAGTGATCAAGGGATAGTAATCAACTTCCTTTTTTTCAATTTGAATAGAAATGAAATCCTAGATGAGTCAAATGGGATTAATCTTGGTGAAATCAGAAGTCTTATATTTGTTTAATATGATATTTTTGTTTTTAATTATTTTTAAAATATATTTCATTCAATTACTTTTTTATTATTCAAAATTTTTAATTAGATTAATTTTGTAATTAATAAATACAATATTTGTGAGACAACATTATTTTCATTATTGTATTTTTTTTTTTGAGATAACGTATACTTGCAATAAAAAAAGTTACTATAAACAACTTTTAACTACGATTTTGAAAAAGATAGCCAAAAGTGAGACTTTTAGCTATGATTTTGAAAAAACATAGCCAAAATTTTGAGTTTTAGCAAAGATTTTCAAAATCGTAAACAAAAGTTTGACCTTAAGCAATGATTTTCAAATCGTTGCCAAAAGAAATGTAGCCAACAGGCTACTTTGTTGTACCCTTTGATGACAATTTTATTGATCTATCATAGAAAAAAAAACGTAGCCAAAATCTTACTCTATTGTAGTGTTGCCTATGTAAAGAAATCAACTTCATATGCTTGTCGAAAAGTTCTACCAATGCATCACTTTTGCCAATTATTATTAATATTTAAGGATCATGTGGAGAAATAAGATGTATTCAACAGTAATAGATTTATATGAAAGAATAAATAAATAAAAATTAACTAAAGATTTTTAAAGAAATTTGACTAATTTAGTGTCCATAAGTCTTCGAGACTTAAGAGCAATTGATTTCATTATATTGGTCAATCAAATACTTGAAGATTACACATTTATTGTTTATAAAATAAGTTTACACAATTGTAAACTTTAATCAACACACTTTTACTTAGATAGTTCCTTACTAAACTCAACTTAATTTAATCATAATTTTAACAAGTCATGAAATCTTTTTAAAGTTTGTCATCTATCAATAACACTTTTTTAGATAAGGTTATCAATTGCTAATATGGTATAGGTCACAATTGTGTTCAAGTCATGAATCTCACAATTTTTTTGAAACATGACACGGGTTCTGATATACCTGTATCGCACTCCATAAGTCCTTCTTCTATGTAGTCTATGATATAATCGCATTGTACCAGGTCTTCCATAAAAAATACCTTTGACATAACGACATATTAATATGTACCTTCACCTCGAATTTTCATAATTAAACATTTCATGGGCTATACCCACGTCGCAGGCCATTTTTACCTAAAAATTTCTAAGAAAGCACCCATGTTCTTTTTTAAACACTCCAAGATTCACCCATGTATATAAACATATATAATAATATCTACATTAGAGAATATACTTTCTACATATTAGGTTATAACCATGTCTATCACCTTAAAATATTAATCAAGTCCAAGCGATGCTTTAACATCTCCTTAATAATCGATTTGTCAACGTGTCAATTGTATTTTTTAAAATATAAATCTTTTCTAACAAGATCTAACTACATGCTATCAATTTCGTGATCTTTTGAAATCTTACATTCGTCACCATATTAATCATTTATCTATCCTTTTTTTTGACTAACCTTAGTACCCTAAAAAGTAGTTAGATTCTTATAATTAAAAATAAGGGCATACACATCTAAATGTTTCCAATCTTATCTACTTAGAGGCCTAAAGATCTGCCTCACTTTGTTTGTAACTATACCATGTTAATGCTTTGTTAGAGAAGTGCCTTAAAGGCAATTGCCTTTAGTACTTATCGTACAAATATTTATGATTAATAAAAGGCATTGTCATTAATTTGGTGTTCATGTTCTTTATGAATTGATAATACATAACATGAAGGAAATTATGATGAGATCACGATAATAAGATTCCTATCATGTGTAATTATGTTAGTATCTAAATTATCCATAGTCATAGGATTAATGAGATAGGACATTATTAATCCGAACAGACTAGCACATGTTATACTCCTTGATTGGATTAAGCAGTAGATCTTATAAGCTGTAAGCATAAGTTATTTAGAGTTAACATGTATATGATTACTAAGAGTAGTAAGTACATTGGTGACCTGTCATGAGACAATCATATGGATAATTTATTCTAGGGTCAATGATAGTCTCATTATAGCAATGGTGCAAATACCCTTAGACTTGAGGTGCTCAAGGATATCTTAGATACTGATCCTATACTTTGACTTCATTCTTCATTGTCTCTTAGAGGTTGCCCATAGGGTGGTGATTGGGTATAACTTGAGGTATTTGAAGGTAACTGAGTAGCTAATAAAGGATTCACCACTCCTGATAGGAGGAAATGATACCCACAGCCTCTTGTCGAGGTTATTACTCAGGAATCTCTGGCCAGAGTGTAAGTGTCATAAAGATAGTCTTTAGTGACATATCTAATTGAGTAATGAGCCTTAGGGATAAGAACTAATATTACTTGAGCTAGATGTGAGGTAGTCAATCTAGTGGTAGTTGACACTTTAACCATACTCTGAACCAAATAAGGTATAAAATGATGAAAAGACAAATTGCATGAGAACATTGCTTATGGAAGTCATAATCAAATCACTAACTTTCTGATCAATTAGGGGTTATGATTTGTTGCTAGATACCGCTTATGACTTGCTTGAATTAAGTGTTAATTCAAGTGGCCAACATAACCGGGAAACTAATGGGTCATATGCATTAGAGATGCAAAGAATGAGTAAAGTGGTTTTGGATAAGGATCCAAGATATGAGAGATACATAACTAAACTACAAAAGTGTGGTAGTTTAGTCTCATTTAATTGTGAATCATATGACATATGTTAATCCTGCTTATTAGGTAAGATGACAAAATTACCCTTTAAAGAAAGGATGAATGTTTTCATGCTAAATTAAGTGGGATTAAAAGCCACTTAATTCCCATTAACTCTCTGTTGATGTTAGAAGATAGAGGGAGACCAAAAGGTGTCAAAGGCACTCCATTTTGGTGCAAAAGTTATAAGAAAACAAAGTGTCTTTTTGTGAATTGTTCACCATCTTCTAAAATACTCTCTCAAGGAACACACAACAAAGCTAGCAATTTATGTGTGTTCTAGTCATTCTTCCTAAGAGGTTTAGGTTTCGCTCTTCATATAGATACCATTAGAGATGTCCTCCTTTGGTCATTGTAGTTTACAGCAACCTGAAGAGGTGAAGACAATGAAGAACGAAGGAGATTGTAAGGTATACATCTTAAGTTCATGTTTTGTTTTACTACATCTAATGGCATATGTTTGATTATGTATTTTCTGGGTTTCTTTTTATTTTCCACTGCATATTTTGACAGTTAATTCATGTGATGCATGATCAAAACCCAACATGCTCTCTTCTTAACATTGTGTTATTTCATGAACTAGAATTTCTAGCCTCTTTAATTTATTGTCCAGGTTGTTCTAGTTTTATGTGTACCACCTTTAAAAAAATTCTTACCTCAATATGCGTCAATCCCCAAACACTACATCCTTGAATATTATCATAAGCTTTTGGGCCAAAAAGGCAAAAATAACATTAATGTTTACATTTGAATACAAATCACACTTTAACATTTCACAATGTTTAAATTAAATCCCATCGTTTAAAACAATATTAAAGTTGATCACTATGTAGACAAAAAATCTAACAGGTGTATAATGTCATTAGTTTTCTACCACATCAACACCTATGCAGCTAAACTCTGTTATACATCTTTTATGGTAATTTCCACTCTTTGTTTCCATTCTCTATTTGTATAATTTCAATTTCATTTTGTTCTAACTCTTAGTCCATGCCTATGCTTTATTTGTGTTTAGGTTTATACTAAAATGAATAACCAAGGAACTTTGAAATTTTTTAACTTAATTTTCTAAACAACTTTGCTTGTATTCCTTACTTTCATTCTTTGTCCTACAAACAGTCTTTAGTAGAGAAGATGATTGTCATTTTTCATATACATTGGTATATTTAGAGCTTAAATTTTGACTTTGTAGAAAAACTGTATGCAATTCTTGGTACAGTAATTAATTGAAGTTGGGATTTAATTATATTATGTCATTTGTTTGTTATTACTAAAATCATTATTATTTATTTTAATTCAAGGATTCGAAGTGTAGTTATTTTGGAATAGAAAACTTTTAAATTATGAGATAAGCGCTTTCAGTTAGGAATTACTAATTTTCTTTAGATTATTATAAAATATGTTGTAATTTTAAGTAATTCCAGTTCTATAAGGATTTCATTCGAAAATGTAACTCTTCCTATAAACAAAATTGGCCTTTTGGTTTAGAATTTAGGTTAGAAATAATGCTCAATGAATTGATGTTTCTAAGGTAGTTTTCTCTAGTACTTATACTATTAATTTGCCATCTGATCAAGTTGATGCATATTTCATTAGTGGAATTTATGCAATATTAAGTGTTATATATATTATTAGTGTGATTATTGTAGTGACACCTCTTGAACTTATGGAGTCATTATCATTTACTAATACAATAACAAGTTCAAATGTTAAAAATATTACTTGTTATTGTGGCTTAAATGTCCTACTAAGGAATTTATAGTGATACATAATCTCGATCAAGCACTATATTGAAATAAAAACTTTCAGGTTGAGAGATATAACTTTTTCAAATGGTACGATGACAAATTTATCAAGAAAGATTTTGAACTGATTCAAAAATTAAGGAAAGAAGTGTCAATATTAAAGAAGGCAATTAAAGCAAGTACTATAAGCACTACTAAAACAAGTACAACCAAAGAGTTTAAGGTGCAAATGAAATTCATAAAGCAAGATATAAATTTATTAGTAAAAAATAAAATAAAATAGATAAAGTTTATGATAATGAATATTATAATAGGATTTATTGCATTCACGGTACTTGTTATTTTTAACTATATTATGGGAATATGACATTGAGTTACAATGTTAAATATCTAACTTGACTTATATGGAATGTAATGATTATGCACTTGATTGTTATATTTTAACGATCCGTCATATCCTCACTTATAAATATTGGGCAACTAATATATGGATATGAATCCATAAGTGACAAATATAAGAATATCAATATTTAAATGGTTTAGCATTGATAAATACACGTTACGTCAATATGAAAATGCCAATAGTATAAACATCAAAAGCCATCAGCGTATATGTCAATAATGCTATGCTAGTACCTCATACATGGAAAAAGCATTAACATATTTGCCAATAATGTTATATTAATAGCACAAATATATATAGAAAAGTCATTCCATATTGTTTTCTTCATCTGTACTTGATTAGGAAAATCGTTCTTGTGATGATTTTTCAAATGATGCTTTCTTTTTGTCTGCTTTAGTTTAAGACTGTTGTAAAGTGATGTTAGAATGTCCTCTAAACTATAAATCCATTTGTTCAAATGATAACTTAAATATGTGTGGATCAACATCTATAGACTTTTTTTTATTGGCATATCCAGATCTACCAACTTAGTAATAAGCATATAAAAAAATTAGAAACGCATTTATCAATTATTATAACTAAGAAAATTAATTAAAAAACATTCCCTATAATATTGTTTTATCAACTCAATACAATAATATCATCAAATCTGTTTACACTACTTACCTATTTTTAATAGAAGCATATTTGTCGGTTATTACAACTAAGATAAATTGATTAAAAGAACACATTCCAACTCGATTTAACATTATTATTTAACTCTATTTGCACTGCTAACCTATTTTTAGTAGAAACACATTTGTTAGTTATTATAAGCAATTTTCCATTGATATAAAAACTAAAAGGCAACATACCTGTGAAGACGTCTCTATGATAACCTAATAAACATAATGATGCATATTAGTTACTGCAAGGTTTGAAAATGATTTATATGATTAAAATAAGGTTTTTATACCTGTGAAGCACCCTCATCATATAATGTTGAGCCTTCCTTGTTGCATTTTCTAAAGTTATAGCAGAAATTGTCACATTTCCTACATTTCTATAATTTTCTTTTTTTGAGACAATTTATTTGAAAATTTTAATTTCTTAGGCTTATTTGGTAGCCTTCTTCTTGCAATTTTGGGTTTAACTCGCATTACTCTTTTAATTAGAGGATGTATCACCCTTACTTCACCTAAAGGCTAGAAAATCTCACCAGTAATAAGCTATAACATATAGTCATACAACCTCAGGAACGAACCTTTCTTCAAACATGAATCTACAAATGCTTTCATTATTTGTTTTGCATGATAGATTATACTAATTGATATTTGTAAAGGTATTAATATTAGGTCTCATACCCAACAACTATAACTTTGATATCTACCAATCTTTATAATATGTGTTTCATTAGGATTTGAAACTTTATAAGCACCATCTCTATTCCAAACTATTCTTTATTGCACTGCATCATTTTTGTTCTTTTCTTAGTTCTTCACTATAGTTGGTGCAATATCTAACTTCCATCTATCTATAAAGCTTCTCCTATCTACATTCCTTTTCATCTTTATGATTCTAATTGTTTCAAGTGTACTAATTATTGGCTTATCTTTAATCAATAAGATTTACCCATTAATAGTTTTACTTATATTTTTATTAACTGACAAACATTTGAATTTGAAGGATTGGTACCATCTTGCTAACCTCTCATTAGGATATTTAAACAAGACTAAAGCAAATCCAAGCCTTATTTTGACAAGCCTCTTCAACTGCTCGTTAAAATCTTTTATGTAATTGGACTATGCATAATTTTAAAACTGATTTTGTTGTTCTTTTTGTTCCAATTCCTATGCCAATCATGATATATATGTTTGGAACATATTCAATGAATTATATTTGGTAAAGTCTCCTCTATTACTCTGACTAATCCCTAATTCAAGTGAAAAAAACATTAGTTAATCTTTTATAATATACCTTCTACATATAAGATATAACTTTGAGTCCTTCATCATCATCCAACTAAAAATCAAATGATATGAAATTTGTAAACCAACTCTGTTGGGTCCACGGCATGCACATATCGGGGCAAGCCCCGAACCATGCGACCACAACCTTATCAGGTACTGTCCTCTTTGGTCATGGGTGAGTCCACGACTCGAACCCATGACCTCAAGGTTTTATAGCTTCCACATGCTCGCCTCTTACCATTTGGCTAGTAGGTTGATCAAACCCTTTTTAGAGGAATCATTGGTTCTTTACTTACCTTACAGCAAGCAGACCTGATATTTTGTTTAGTGTTTGTTTATGTACAAGATTTCAAGCAGATCCTAGAGAATCGCACTATATTGC
>JAOSBK010000206.1:44088780-44109360 GCA_027568895.1 Erythroxylum shatona
TTAAAATATTGTAATTAATTTAATTACAATATAATTAATTAAAATATTTTTAATTAGTTACAATATAAGTAATTAAAATATAATTATTCATAAATTAAAATATTGTAATTAAAATATTATTAATTAGTTACAATATAATTAATTAGAATATAATTCATTTATTAATTAATAATTATATTGTAATTAATTACAATATAATTAATTAAAATATAATATAATATAACAAATTAATTAATTATAATAAAATTTTATTTTTTAACATTTTTACAAATCAGCCCTTATCAATGGTAATGATAATCATTTCTTCCTCTTAATCAATCATCATAATTATAACGATAATATCCATTCTTATTCTTTACTATATTCATTCTCATTTCTATTACTATTCCTTTGTACGAACCAAACGCATCCCAAGTATAAGAATAAGCATTTAGCTCTAGACAGACCGATTATGCCAGGAGGAATTTAGTTACATACATAGGAATAACAGGACGTCACATTTGCCAAGTGCCAATCAATCACGTCTACTTCTGTCACTCCGAATGATGTCCTTTCTCAGTAATAAGCAGTGGACAAAATTGCTCTTTTGACAGATTTAGGCCGAAAAGCAAACCAGATTGTAAAGAGACATAGAATGTGGCCTGCTTGCAGGTTTAATAGGAAACATAGTTGATAACTGAATAAGACATCGGTATTACCCAAAACTTGGTGAGATGTAACATTGTAAGCATTCTTAATAATCTCGAGATTTGACTCTCAGGGGTTTGTTTCGTTTGCGGTTGTATGGACAAGCCAACTTGATATAAACGATGAAAATTCTTGTTTGTTGACAGCTTTGTTGGAGTTCATCGTCGAATTCAGTTGGTAACTGAACATTGGAGTTCAAGAACACGTCAAGTTGGTACCAAAGCATTTTCTCCTTGTTACTAGAGTTCAAACTTGAATGGTTTCTTTTGTCTCATTTAATTATAAAATCCTCAGTCAATATCATTCCAGCGATCTCCAAGAAAAATGAAGCTATCCTTGTCATGTGTTCTGCTCTCTGCACCAACCTTAACATTATTAATTTCGCTCTGCATTTTTACGGGCAAAGACCTAATCCTTCTTTGCTTCTTTTTCTTTTGGGCAGGAAAACTTTGTTATATATTTTTGGCTGATTATGCAATTTTTGTGTGGTTTGCAGATTGCTATGACCCTTTGGATCCTAATGGGAACATCACAGTTACTTTTGACATCCATGATTGGACAACTGATGGATATGTGGTGGGTGAACACACACTTACCTAAAATAGGAGTGTTTAGCATATTCTGGCTAGCTGGATACAGCAACAATGGACTACATTAATTTGATTCAAATAGTAATTTCCTTGGTGCAGAAGTAGAGTACTGAAGTATTTGAATCATGTCTTCCACTTCTTTCTCTTTCACAATACGATTATTGCGTGCCTTTGTTCTTCACGACTTTGTTATCGGTAGCATTGCTTGTAATCAGTAGTTCCAGAGTGTTGAAAGGAAGCTGTCATAGTAGCTGCTCTAGGAAATATAAAATGACAAGAATAGGAACTAAGAGTACAGGATTGCAAGTCCATGTTCAAGATTAGGATAATACTAGTTCTCTTTGATTTGTCATGTTGGCCTAATGGCAGGAACTCAGTGAAGTAGTTACTTAGCTGTTACTGCCAATCCTGACATTGCAAAAGATTTCTCCCCCTAACAAGTTCATTTCATCTTAATACCTTCACAGCCCATGAATTACCAGAAGTAGTAGTACCTGGCTCTTAAATTGGAGAGAAGAAGTAAGAATCAGCCTATAAGCCAAATTATATGATTTGTGCATATGCCACCATATTCTTCAGATATGCCTAGGTTTAAGATGATTCCTGAGTGGAAGCTAACATCCTGGGATGGATCTTCTTGCAGGCAAGGGTTACTATCCAAAACTACTATCAGTATCGGCACGTTGAGAGCCCGGGTTGGAACTTGGGGTGGGCATGGACCAAGGACGAGGTTATCTGGTCAATGTCTGGTGCATTTGCCACTGTTCAAGGGGATTGTTCAAACTTCAAATACCAAATCCCACATTCTTGTATGCCAAACCCTGTCATTGCTGATCTCATGCCATATGCCTCCCCTCAAAACATGTCAGAACACTGTTGTCGCGGTGGCCTGATCTCTGGCAATGCTATTGATCCTTCAAGATCATACTCCATCTTCGAAATGACTGCTGGAAATTTGGGGGCCAATTCTACAGTTTATCCACCTGTAAATCTTACCTTACTGGCACCAGGTCCTGGTTACACTTGTAGCCAGGTTGAGGATACAGATCCCACCAAGTCTTCAGATATAGGGGGTAGAAGAGAAATCCAGGTTTTCAGTAAGTATCTTTACTCCAGATTTATAAACCTTCACTTGAGCATTTCGTGTCTCCTTTACTTTGACAATCAAATTCCACTGTTACAGATTGAGAATAAGAACTTACCAGTAAGTTCTTTCTCTTCTTCACAATCTAATTGCCTCCATTATATTGCTTTAAGAAACTTGGAAATCGACATGCACTTACTCTAGCTTTTTGGCAAATGAGACCCCTACTTGTTGTGTTTCACTCTCAACATTCTACAATTCCAAGGTCACACCATGTCCTAAGTGCAGCTGTGGATGCAAAGGACCAGACCAAGACTCAAAACAATGCATAAGGTTTGTTTCTATAATTGTCTGTGTGTCTGCCATTAAAGCTTGAGGCTGGAATGCCTGGTTGTTGGGAGATATTTGGCCTATATGTCAATCATTGTACTCGACTTTGGAAGTTAAAAGTAGATGCTTATTCTCATTCATCGCGTATCTGGTATATCAGGGACGGGAAACAGTCAGAAATAGTGCAATGCAGTGATCATATGTGCCCAGTTAGAGTTCACTGGCATGTTAAGACCAATTATGTGGATCATTGGAGGGTGAAAGTGACAATCTCCAACTACAACTACGTCAAAAACTACTCAGACTGGAATTTACTGATACAGCATCCAGGTTTCAGGCAGAACACGACAGTAAATAGCTTTAATAGTACATCGCTTTCCTCTGCTGGCTATTCAGGTATTCTTCTGATGATATTGATCACGGCGCAGAATGCTGAAATTAACAAAACCTTTGATCGTATCGTCGTAGGCCTTTCTGTATCAGACTTGCCTGCTGCTATGATAATTCGAAGTATCTTTGCATTGTAGATCCACTTAGACTAACATATTAGCATTGAATTTTCTGCAGGCGAGGTTGCTCTCTTCTGGGGATTACCATACGTTAATAACGAATTGTTACAAGTTATTGATGACGAAGCTGGATCAGTCACCACCGATATACTAGTAGAAAAGGATTTAAGCATATTCACCTTAACTAATGGATGGGCTATGCCTAGAAAAATATATTTTAGTGGAGAAGAGTGTGCAATGCCTCTCCCAGACGCATTTCCTGCACTCCCAAATGGCAGCTCCAGCATAAGACCTCCTCATTACCTTTTCCTCCTCCTGCTATTCTACTTGATCTTTCAGACACTGCTCACCAGGCTTGACGTATAGCTTGAATATATTGCTGTCTTCCAGCAAAAAAAAATTGCAGCCAAACCATTGTAGCTTTTCATTAGGTACCATTTCCTATTGAAAAATTGTGAGGTATTTGGTGAAGAAATGCTGGAAAAGCTCACAGTTATTTCAAGATATTTTTTCATAATCGTGTGACTTTACTGAATATTCATTTAAATATATAACTTTGGCCTCTTCTTTCATTTCTGGGATTTGGTCCCCAAGCTACAAACTTTTCATTTTCTGTTTGTGTAACTTCCCGTTTTGGTTGAACTACTAGTTTCATTTCCAGGCTACCAAGTTCCAAGTCACCTGCATTTTCCTTGTCCTGAAACAAAATTTCAGGCCAGTTTTGTTCCAAGCAGAGAGTCATCATAACATAACTGATGTTGTAAACCAAAAGTTCAATTCCTGTACATTAAACAGATCAACGAGAATAATTATAAACATAAAAGAGAGGTGGAGTTTAGAACGTTAGAAACGGAACAAGATCTTCTGTCCAATTTTATGGTATTTTATTGTGTCTAATGAATCTCAGTCATTTATTTATATGGATCCTATATAGATTTC
Organism: Erythroxylum shatona; assembly: GCA_027568895.1. Taxonomy (NCBI): domain Eukaryota; kingdom Viridiplantae; phylum Streptophyta; class Magnoliopsida; order Malpighiales; family Erythroxylaceae; genus Erythroxylum; species Erythroxylum shatona. The sequence continues at coordinate 44,092,920 of JAOSBK010000206.1, forward strand.
ACATAAATAAAAGTAGAGTCCGTATAAATAAATGACTGAGATTCATTAGACACAATAAAATATCATAAAAATTGAACAGAAAATCAGAACTCGTCGTAAGCATATATATATAGTGGGATGGAATTAAATCATCAAGCTGTTGTGGTGTCCTCTATTATACAATATGTCTGTGAGCAGTCTTGTCACACGAAATAATAGTACGAAGCTTCCATGTAACCACGTTATGCTTGAACCGACGCGCACCAAACACTTCCATGTATCATTTCTTAATAAAGATTTCCTCTAGGTATCTGTTGGGGAATTTGTCTTAATCCATGGTGAAGTAGGATTCCCTTAAAGCCAAGGAGTCACTTTATAATAGGAAAAGAAGAAAGGATAATAAATTATAAGCATTTAATTTTTTTAATCTTTATTTTTTAAAAAATTGTCAGTTAAATACTTAATTCTTAAAAAAATTAGATAACTAAGTTTAAAAAATTAGATAATTTATTGATAAATATTCTTTTGAATTGAGTCGTTTGATTTTTTTGAAAATTTAAATACATGTTAAAACCTTTTAAAAATTATAAATTGAAGTAAAAAAATAAAATAACACTTTCTAATTTATTATCAATAAAAGAATCCAAAATATTGCTGGTCATTGTTAAAATTCAACGTGAATAGCGGGCCTCAATGACAGGTCAATTACGGCCCACCATCAACTCTGTGAGTCACTGAGTTGTAAGCCGACATTTACAGTGACGACGCGACGCTCTCAGGGAGTCAGGGTGACCATGTTGAGAGAAGTTGAACGCTAGCGTTTATGGTGATGATATTTCCATAACTTGTAGAAATCGTGGTCTAGAACACCATTCCTCTCAACGTGAACATGTTGTTACTTATCTACATCATGTTTGCCTCATGCAGAATAAAAAGGAAAATCACCCTACAGGTGTTAGGTTTTAAATATCTTTACCAGTCATTTCTTACAAGCCTGAAACTTGAAACTTGAAACTTGACTTGAGCTTCAGAGCTATAATGTTAAGAAATCCAGCACCTTTAGTCCAATTTTTTTTTGTTACAGCAGAAGAACAAACTTAAATACTAAGAAGTAAACGTTATATCCTGGGCATCAGCACATAGATATTGATGAAGATCAGGTGGGGGTGTACTCCAGACGCTCTCCGAATGTGTGCATCCCGAGTCAAGAAGAGCTAAAAAATTCACGTATTGATTACCTTCGCGAAACACATGCACAATATTGTATTGAAAAACCCTGGTTAGATATGAGCGTATATCATGTATGAGATGAGCTGGAGGATGAATTTAGTCCAATAAAACAGGCTTAATTGACTACTAAAACTTGACGTGGGTTGCGAGTCCCATTGGCAAGTTAGCCAAGGCCCGTGTCAGCTATGTAGTCGTTATCAAGAAATAATATGCCGCCATCACCTGCTTTGTCTTTTATTTTATGAGTATTTATTTATTTAATAAATAAATATTGAGAAAATAAAATAGGCATAGAATAATGTAAACAAATAATCTAAATTCATAATCATTAGCCCAATTCAATGGTTAAAGTATTGCTTTCACACTGTATTGGTTCAAATCTAACAGTAGGTTGAACTTATTAGATATATTATAATCAATTATATGTAATCAGTTTATTTTACCCCTGTATTTATTTTATTTTATTAATTTCTCGATTTTTGATGACGAGGCTATGGTTAAATAATTAAAACGTTTCAATCAACTAAAAAAAGTTAGGTAACTTGTTTACCAAACAATTACATGATATGAAACACGAATTCTCCCCAGGTTGATCACGCCTCCGCGAATTCGCATTACCATGTTTTCAAATGTCACCAAAATCAAGTCACAAGTGAAGGGCTCTAAATCTACATGTTGAACACATTCTTACAAACCTGAAGCCTGAAATTATGTATACGTTGCACTCACAGTTTTCAATAAAATACAATTTGAATTATAATATTTTGAAATACTCAAATTGAATTATATTATTTTTAAAATATTTAAAACAAACTCTAAATAAAAAAATTTTGACGAAATTTATTTATGTTAGTTAAAAATCATGTAAATATTGATACAACATTTTCATACATTTTTTAAATAAAAAGTGTGCCTCACAATTATATGCTTATCTTATAGATTAATAAAAGTGTAAGTCTTACAGTTGTAGTCACATAATTTTATACATTTTAGACAATTAGTCTAACGTATTACGTGACGATGAGCTCATATTTATGTATTTTAGACAATAAATCTCACTTGGCATATGATAATGAGACCTATTTTTTAATACGTGACATTTATCTGACAGAGAGTTAATGTCGTTAAATTTTTTATTCATTTAAGGTCTGTTTTTAGTATTTAAAAATACTAAAGTTTAATTTGAACGTTTTGAACATTAAAATCTATTATATATACTATTATAAACGTTGAGGTTCAAAATATATTTTTAACCAAATTTGGAGATCTTTATCGTTGTGCAATCTTTCGTCATTCTATTTTTGTAAATCTGAAGCGTGAAGATCTCAGTCCTTATTTTTTAGTTAATTAAATATCATGTCAATAAACTTTTAAAATTAAATAAATTATATGAGTTGAGTCCAACTTTATTGAGTTAAATTTAAAAATTCTTAACAAAAATTAAAATATTAACTATTTCGAGCCATTCTACCATGCTATTTTAGGAGAGCTAAAAAGTAAACTAGAATTTGATCCATCCTAGTTCAAAAATGAATGAATTAGACCTAATTTAACGAAAATTTAAATTAGACTCAAAACTCTCTGACTCTTTATTTAAATTAATATTATTTTAAATAAGTATGTAATTTAACTCGTTCTATTCTTATATTTTATGATATTAGATTTTTTTGTCTGATATTCTGTTCTATGTTTAAAATGATATCATTCTATATATAAATAAATATAAAACGACGTTTTTGGAGTAAAATAAGATTGGAAATGTATAATAGGATTGACTACATAAACCTTATATTTTAGTGGTATAAAGTATAATTGTAACGTGCGTCTCTATTCCATTGGGACCATTGTACTTCAGAATCATTTCTTGGACCACCTCAAATGTGAATGATAGCTTTCTTTCATTTTTCTTCTGTTTTTGCTACAAAGACTCATCACAATAATTGATCACCTCTAATTTAATTATTCAGCCTCATCTAATCTTATAGAATTTGAACTAGTCGAAAAAATGAAATATGCTTTCTTTGTCCCTCTTTTTAAGGAATATGATTTTTATCACAATTTTCTACTTTTTTTAATAAGAATGTTTATCTGATTAACAAATAAGATTTATAATAATAATATAACTAAAATTCGGATGCTTTTTTGTGAGTCTCTTATTTAGAAGTTAAGCTAATACGAGAGAGATTTAATAATATACAATTTTACTTTTAATTAATAAAGAAATTATTTTCAAATAATTTATCATAAATTAAATAATATCTACACAATACTTTATTTATACAATTTTACTTTTAATTAATAAAGAGACTATTTTTAAATAATTTACGATAAATTAAATAATATCTACACAATACTTTATTTATTGGTTATTTAGAAACAATTTATCTTCTATTTAAAAATAAAATTATATATAATTAGACTTTTTTAGAACTCGTTTTAGTAAAATTTTTATTAAATATTGTTGTTATTGTTTAATATGTACGTAATAAAAGTGAAGTGATAAAAATAATAATTTTAATCCTTATCGCAAAGGGATAAACAAGTCAACTTCTAATAAGTAAAAACTAAAAACTGCTCAAAATTCTATTAAATAAATACGTTGTTAAAACAGTGGGACCCATAAAACGATGGTTGGCCTCTCCAGTCACGAAACGTCTCCATTAAGGTTCTGCTCCAATCCCAAATAGTCGTCTTCGGTCTTCGATTGGTCGAACGGCGAGCAACACTTTTTGAAGAAAATTAACATTTCAACTTCTATCCAGAAACTAACTAACTAAACTAAACTAAACATTCAAATAGAGAGAGAACGAATCAAGTGATCGGCTATGGCTCCTCACGGTCACGGCGAGAAGGTGGACGCTGCGGAGGAAGCCATGGTTGTTGAAGAGCGCCATCCAATTTCTTCTGTTCTCATCATTATCGGTATTTTTCTATTCAGTTTCTATCTTTCTCTGAGCTTTTGTATAATTCTCTTGGAACTTTTTTATCGAGTGCTTTATGTGATGGTGAGTAACAGCAATGCAAACGGAAGCTGTCCCTGTGGTGAACAAGTTGGAGCTCAAAGAGGATAATCATTCTGTGTAACTTTCATTTCTTGAAACCTTTGTTCTGTTGTTTGTTTTTCGATTTTGATGAAGATCTTTTTACTGCGTGTGTGTGGCTTTCATGTTTTGATCAGTAATGATATTTTCTCTGTTTGATTTTGGTTTAGGATTTAGGAGATATCTATTGTTTTTTTGTAGTTTATTTCAACAACTAGAAGAAAGTAACTCTTTACTGCTTTAATTGGTCAGTTAGAGATTTGTGTGGTATTATCCGTCTTCTTCTTTTTTTCTTTATTTTCGGCTTATTAATGGGGTATATGTATTTCTCCTGGTCTTTTGCTTTATAGTGTTTATTGGAAAAAGTTAGGTTCTTGAGATATACGGATTGATGCTGAGCGGTACAGTTTGTGAATGTTGGTGGTATTATGTTTTCAACATGAGTTGCATATTTGGAGTTTGTGGTCGTAAGATATGCCTAAGCATGGTGGTGCAGGTTTCCGAGTGGGGTTCCTTGGGTCCGATATCATGGTACCTATAAAGAGCTTCAGATTAATCTAGTCTGGCCCGGAAAAGATCCCACTTTGGGTAATTTTTGGATTTTGCCAGCTTCCTGTTTAAGAATGATTTTACAAGCACTCTTCTGATGCATGCTGCTTATATACTTCCCAGTTTCTAGTACAGTTCATAGATTCTCATGACTTGCTTTATTGTAAGAGGTTACTCTTTTATTCTTGGTTCCCAGTGGTGCTATCTTGCAATCTTTCTTCATATTATCTTCTTTTCAGGGGTTGACAGTGTTGGCACCGTTTCTGCATCCCTTGTGACTTATGCTGCTATCCAAGCACTAAAGCCAGATTTAATTATCAATGCTGGCACCGCTGGTGGCTTTAAGGTGCATTCTTCTTCGTTATTATTTTATTTCTTTGTGCTTATATACAGTTGATCGCGTGTTTTCATCAAACTTTCCAAATTTATAGTGTGCCAGTTGGCAAGTGGATCATCTTTTCTTAGTTGTTCCAAGGTCTCTTCCTCTGATGTACCTTGTTAACTCTCTCTTCTGCTTTTATTTTTTGAACAGTTACTTTTAGTGAAATGAGTTCATCCTCCTTTGAATAAAGGAATTAAGGTGTAGGGTTAGTGATATCTTCAGCGTAATACTGCATTTCATTTTGCTCTCATACTAATATTGAGACACTTACAGGCCAAAGGTTCATCCATTGGTGATGTTTATCTTGTTTCTAATGTTGCTTTTCATGACAGAAGAATCCCTATCCCGGTAAGTTTTGCTTACTTTCGATATTTGCTTCCTATTATGTTAATGAGGCAAGGGAAGTTTAGCCATTGTTTCTTGTTCTGATCCACAGAGATTGGTTGCCTTGACGTTGACGTCATCTGTTTTTTTTTTCTCTCTTCTTTTACAAAAAAAAAAAGATTTTAGAACAATACATCTGAAAACCCATATAACTTGGTTTTATATCTAGTTACTTGGAGCATAAATCTCAAGAAAAACTAGAAATAGACATAAATAATCTAATTCATGAATGATGTTGGATTTATCAATTTTTTTTATCAGATTTTATTGGCATTCAGTGCATATTTAATCTGCTGCTTGACTTGTTTTAGGTTTTTGATCTTTATGGAGTTGGCTTGAGGGAAGCCTTGTCAACACCTAATTTATTGAAAGAGCTTAATCTAAAGGTTGCTGCTATCAAGTTCCTCTGGCTCAATACTTTTCAAAACTCACGGATGCCTTCAAAGGTTTAATACCTCTGGCTCAATACTTTCAGCTTGGGAACTTGTCCACTGGAGACTCGCTTGATATGTCCCCTCAGGATGAATCATCAATAATTGCAAATGATGCTACTGTTAAGGATATGGAGGTTAAGATTAATGCTCTTATATTGGCATCATTACTCTTCCTATGTTTCTTAGACTTTGCACGATATACCAAGTCAGTTTGCTAGAAATTTTGGTTTCAGGGAGCAGCTGTTGCTTATGTAGCTGATCTCTTGAAAGTCCCTGTTGTATTTGTAAAGGCTGTGACTGATGTAATAGACAGTGACAAACCAACTACAGAGGAATTTTTGCAGAATTTGGCTGCAGTGACTGCAGCACTCGACCAGGCAGTTGCCCAAGTAGTTGATTTTATCAGTGGAAAGTCTCTGGCTGAACTTTGAAATGATTGATCTACATTGGATGATTATTTGGAGACATATATGGGAAGTGTCATGAGAACCAGCATAACATATTTGATTGTTACAAGAATTGTGATATTTAGTGTAAAGCTTCTGTAGTAATAATTTGCAGTTGTTTGGGTTAAGCAGCGATGGAAACCTTACGATTGAACTGTGTGTTTTATCGCAAATTATGAATGCATAGTATGCATCTCGAGCTGATAGTATCACACGTTTTGCTTAATCGTTTTTAACTGGCTGTTTTAAGGATGACATGAGTTGGGAACTTTTCGTGCCACCGTAAAAGGATCTGCTGTGGTTGGCCCTTGTTATTTATAACATCATGGCCCTTAGCCACATAAATCCGTGCAAACAATGCTCTTGAACTGTCTATCCTTAGCCTTAATCTGAGAATCCTGGAAAAGAATTAAGGAAGATCTAGGACGAAGATTCTGATTCTGTGTTAGAATAGAGATGTTGAGGTCTGACTTAAGTCAAAACAAAGGTGTTCATAATATCTTGTCATCCTTAGGTTTGACATCAGGTTGTAGTAGTCCTCTGTCCTTTATAATGTGCAGAATCAACAAGCCACCAATCGCCTACCAACATCGTTAAACATTTCCTCCATGGGAACCTTGCTTCTCAACTACACAGCCTATAAGAATCGCCACGCTTATGGTTCTTCAAATAAGAAACAAATTTACTGTTACCCTACTTTTATCTTATTATTTCTTCTTTGCACTTGTATATATGTGATCTTAGCTCTTCTGCCTTAGCTTTACTACAAAGTGAAAGTATCCCAAGAATTATTATCACCTTATCTGTATTGTCAGACAAGCATCAAGCATGGGCAGCGAAGAGACTGTGCAGGGAGGTTTTGTAAAAATGGCCAACCCTGGCAAAGCTACAATTCTGGCCCTTGGCAAGGCGTTTCCTCACCAGCTCGTCATGCAAGAGTTTCTAGTTGATGGGTACTTCAAGAACACCAATTGCGATGATCCTGATCTTAAAAGGAAACTAACTCGACTCTGTAATATTCCCAACTTACTCCCTCATTTACTTTCATCCATATAAATACATACCAATGTTAGATACTAGTTGTATACTGAGATTTTTTCCATGAATCATTAAACAGGCCAGACAACAACTGTCAAAACAAGGTATGTGGTTATGTCAGAAGAGATACTGAAACAGTATCCTGAACTTGCCACGGAAGGCCAACCGACTTTAAAGCAACGACTGGATATCTGTAATGATGCGGTAACACAGATGGCAATTGAAGCTTCACAAGTATGCGTCAAGAACTGGGGCAGGCCTCTAACAGATATAACCCACTTAGTCTATGTCTCCTCAAGTGAAGCTAGACTACCAGGTGGTGACCTTTATCTAGCAAGGGGTCTAGGGCTAAGCCCCCAAACTCGTCGTGTTATGCTTTACTTCATGGGCTGCTCTGGAGGTGTGGCTGGTCTTCGTGTTGCAAAGGATATTGCCGAGAACAATCCTGGAAGTAGAGTCTTGCTGGCTACTTCAGAAACTACCATTATCGGGTTCAAGCCACCAAGTGCGGATAGACCATATGATCTAGTTGGTGTGGCACTCTTTGGGGATGGTGCTGGAGCTATGATTATAGGCACAGAACCAGTTTCAGGGACGGAAAAGCCACTCTTCGAGCTTCACACAGCAATACAGAATTTCTTGCCAGAAACTCATGGAACTATTGATGGCAGGCTCACCGAAGAGGGTATCAGCTTTAAGCTAGCTAGAGAGCTTCCTCAGATAATTGAAGATAACATTGAAGATTTTTGTCAGAAGTTGATGGGAGTTGCTGGCCCGTATGAAAAAGATTATAACAAGATATTCTGGGCAGTCCATCCAGGAGGACCAGCAATCTTGAACCGGATAGAAAAGCGACTAGATTTGATGCCAGATAAACTGAATGCTAGTAGACGAGCTCTTATGGACTATGGCAATGCTAGTAGCAACACCATTGTGTATGTGTTAGATTACATTATTGAAGAGAGCTTCAAGACCAAGGAGAATAACGAAGATACAGAGTGGGGGTTGATACTGGCTTTTGGACCTGGGGTCACTTTGGAGGGAATTCTTGCAAGGAACCTCACTCTCTGAAAACCAAGTCTTTGTTTCTTTCCAATAACTCCGACTTTTTTAAGGTCGTCGCAGCAAAACACGCTAGTACATTCTATGCCTGAAATTTTTGTTTACCACATGTCTCTTGGTAATCAGCTTCATATTAGACCAAGTAATGGTGATCACCACCAACCTTCAATTTGTTGTGTAACCCGCTTGGTGCAGATGAGAATATCTGCTTAAAGCATAATATTGAACTTATTATTACTTGCACTCTAAAACGAAGACTTTATGGAATTCACCAACAGGCTTTTGTAAGTTCGACCTTTACCAAAGCCGAGTCATTCATGTAAACTTCGGTGCAGGAAGCCGATACCCAACAGCAATTGCACACTTAACAGCACATATTATTACCAAAACAGTTTGTAGGAAAATTCTCTTAGGCCAGAAATTAAGCAAGTTGTATGTAATAATGACTAATAAGTTATCTAGATAGATCCACCTTTGGTAAGGAGCCATCCGTCATCACCAGTAACAGAGACCACAAGTTTTGAGAAACTTGTCTACATTGTAAAGACAATATTAGCAATTGGATGATATAAGTTATGTCAGGCCTCAAACTATATCCCAAGTACATCCACTAAAGTTTTCAATATCCCCAGCTCTACAAGCAAACCCTCTTGTCATGACTGCAACAGAACTGAATCCGGCACAGAAAGAGAACTCAAGAACACTGTGTAAGATAATTTCATGGTAGCATTGCTCAGGAACCACACTAGAAGAGACTTCTGTGTTACACCACTCCAGAAGGTAGACGAAGAACAAGCTGTCCTCCAAACACACTACAAAACCGACAATCACAGTAAGCTTTGACTAGTGATAAAAAAGGTGTAAACTAGCTTTCTTTGTGCCATTTGGGTGCGACATGATGTCCGCCAATAAACAAACCTTTTGACATAATAGTAACAGAAATCGGCTAGGATGAAAGTCTGAACAATTTCTGAGATGAGAACCATAGAAGGCCACAATCCATAGCCCAAAGCAACCAGTAAATGTCCACGGGTATCTAAAACCTGTTCAACAACATATAAACAGTGCATTCATAGAATGTTGTGACAGTAATCATTTTGTTCAACCATAAGACCAGGGAAATGCTTCGTGTCAGAAAGAGAAGCAAAATGCCGTACATAGTAATCTTATAATGGCATAACATCCTTTTAAGAACACACAGAACCTAACCACTACATGGCAAAATCTTTGTAAATGTTTGCAACAATGACATAACTAGTTCTAAAACTTTTCAAATTTTTATTTAATATTTTATATCTTTTTGAGTCCTAAACCATGTATATTCATCTCAAAACAGTATTAAATATTCTGTAGAGACAGAAACCCATCGAAACTTTTCAATCAAAACTTTATTATTATGATTTTCAGATGTAACTTCTACAGATCTTCAACTCATGCTTTGGTGTAGGCTTAAGCTAAAGTTCTTTATTATATTAATCAGTTATGTTAGTAAGGAACTTATTCTGTACATGCAATCTAGATATTCAAGAAAAATAGTTTGTATATGTAAAACTTTCCTTAAGAACTAAATTGTAACCTTTTAAAATGTTTTATGACAACTGAAAAATAAAAAGAAAAAATGACGATTAAAAAATTGTAGGAAGTTTTAGGAGTTGCATTATGGGTATAACTAATTGTTTAATACATTGACGTGTGTGAAATATTGATTAATAAATGAAGCACGTCTGTGGAGAAAGTGGATTCACAACATGAATGCTTGTATACATCGTGTGTCATCACAAGCAATTTGTTACACACAAACATAGAAACTCTCAAGCATAATCAGACATGATAGCGTAGCTAGCATGACAAGATAACAAAACAGAAGCATTAATAGAAGTACTAAACAGAAAAGGCTGTAGCAATCTCATTGATAACTACTACTTTTTGTACCACAAATCCCTATTGTAGAAGGAATTTAAATGCAAAATCTACAAAGATGCTTAAATCAAAACAATAAAGATCCTATCTCAACATTTTTCAGCAGTCAGACTTGCATGATAAAATTCAACTATGCCAGAAAACCAATGTAAACTCTAAGTTAAACCAAAGATATGGAGAAACAAGAACAAACCTGGAGAACCCAGTGAGCACAGCTCAAGAATCTTGCAACACCCAATGCAAATACATAATGAGCAGTGAATGGCTCAACAATCTGAAAGCACCCAAGGGAAAATTAGTCCAATATTCAACAAGTTCCTGAACTGGTGTATCTTCCATTATGTGAGATCATACCTTTGTATTCTGCATAACCCGCAACTGAGGTAGTACAGAAACAGCTTCCAGGTAGACACAGAATGCCCATGAGATCCTGTTCAATAGGTTATGAGAAGTTGATGGGTGAATCAATAAAGCCAAAACGGCACAAGGTACCACCTACAAATAAAACAGTAAGTATATTGTCAGAGACATGAAGTTTAATGTAATGGTCCTCCATAACAGATAAACCATAGATCCTATGATTGGCATTAATAAGACCACAGTACTGATAATAGACTAGGAAGAACTTGAACAACCTAAACAACCAGAGTCATAGGATGACATAAATGAGCCATGAATAGTAGAAACAAAGGATAAAAGGGCCTGCTACAATGGAAGAAATCTACTTTGAAAATCATGGTCAGACAAATTGTAATCTTAATCACCACAACACCCATAATCTAATGATAAAATGAGCAGCCTGATTTCCATCCTATAACCAAAGCATTCGTCAGGACCAAAATGCAAACCAGAACTGGCAAAGTCAATTTCGTGAGAAATTTCCAACACCTCAATGAATGTATTTGAGTTCATAACTAGATACATACCACATAATATATTGCAAAATTATCTTTGTCCTCCATGTAACTAGATCTTAGCTTGAAACGGATCATATAAATAACCCACAATGTTGTTGCCAATGTAGCTAAGTCCAGTATTGTGTGTATGTCATATTCCATTACAAAGCTGCAGTATAACCTGACAGCTAAAAAAATTGCTGTCAGCTCCTGAGATTTTAGTGATAGTCCTGCAAGTCAATCAAATGAATGTTAAAAGTGTTCCAAACAAAAACCACTAAACTGCACCAAAATAAAACAGATATAAATAAATTATTAGACATTAACATATGGATTCCTTGCAGAATTCAAGTATAAAACCTTCTACAATTTACTTCGCGGTAACCAAAGAAGTATCACCACTAATGTTAACAGAGTTATAAAACAAAACCAATACATAACCAATAAAACAACAGTTTGCCTGTGAAAATCCTCTCCTCGCACAGTTGCAGTTGTTGCCACTTTTGGATTCAGTGTACTATGCAAAGAAGACAAGCAGATATAACAAAGGGCACATCATACAAACATTCAGCTCAAAATCGTTCGAGATCTTCAAAATTCCTGTAGCTTTGTTTTTTTTTTTTCAAGTTCCAGTCGAGGGAATCCTTTTCTCTTAATTTTACAATAGCAAGCAGAAAGAATTCGAAGTGTTATTTGGGAAAAGGTCAAATATTTTTGCGTATTAGGTCCTTAATCTTCAGCTTCAAGTTAAACATTTCAGATTGGACATCTTTTCATGAAAAAACAAAGATTATAACAAAAAGTGAGGGGAAACTCATGAGACTCCTATTTGCAAGAGTTAAGATTGAGATACGAAAACAGAAATTTTCACCTTTCCTAACAAACCCAAACAAGCATCAAACAATTAAACTGATCCTACAAAACATCCCTAAATCCTTAGAGACCAGAGCTTCCAAAAAGAAACCAAAAAGCACCCTAAAAAACCTCTAAATTTACTTCTTCTCCTGACAAATCACCAAATAAAAAGCTAATCATTCGTGCCACAGAAACGGCCAAGACAAAAAAGCGGTCCGCTAAAAAAGCTTCCTTTCCAACAATTATGATTACCAGCACAAGTTTTCTCCTTCATGAGCTTGTAGATAAGGACGGAGATTCCAATAGAGTGAACAGCCTCGGCAGCTACGAAGAGGTTGTCGTGGTCATGAACAATGAACCTGAGGAGGACCAGGGTCGCCATACCAGCCACCACCGCCAAAAAGGCCTTGACTTTAGGTGGCTGTCGTCGGACCCATGTCGTGACTGCGTAGATCGGTCTCTTTGGTGCCCTCATCGGTAAGTCAAACGGGCACTTCAGTGAATGGTTTCCGGTTGGTGGTTCGTTGGTAAACAAAGGGACCTTGAGAATACGAAAAAGAGGGGAGGGGAAAGAAACGAAGAAGACGACCAAGAAGAAAAGGAGAGACCAGGAACTCTTATTTGGTTAATTTATTTAAGATATTATCGGAAAAGACTTGCTCCAATTTTTGGTGGGTATCAGAAACCAGATTTGGGGTTATGACTTAGGAGTGAGTATATTTTCCAATTAGATATTTTATAAAAGATTATGTTCATACTAAAAATACGGAGATAATATAACTTTATAATTAGATTTTTGCTTGACAAAGAACGGATTACATTAGCTGTTAGCTGATTTTATTAGTTAATTTGACCAACGGATAATATTAGCTATTTATTAAAGATGTTTGGTGAAATTATCTGTTTAGTATTAACGTGTAAAATGACTTATGAAGATATGATTGTAAGGATTTTAAAAAAATTATCTAGTATTTCGTTGATTATTTTTATAAAAATTTAGATTTTAGATATTTAATTTTATAAAAATTAAGTTTATAACTTTAATAATAATAATAATAATAGTTCAACGTTAAATTCTCTGTTAATATGAATGATATAAAGAACTACATATATTAGTATTTTACATATAATATATATATAATTTATTATTTAATAAATTAAAAAATATATAATTATAATATGACACAAATATGATATATAGTAATTATATATTAAAAATATTTATTTGATATGACTTTTTATGTTAAAAACTTAATATTATAGTATTTTTAAATGTATACTAATATTATAAAATTAAATAAAGATTAAAAAGTTTAATTAATCTCTTTATTATATTCTTTCAAATTTCAATATAATTACAAAAAGTCAACTTAAAAACAGAGAGTAAAAATAGAAAATAAAGTCGAAGACAATACTATCATTAGACAAACAGCTAACCTCAAAAACTCTTCTCATGGAGCTTTTAGAAATCATCCCGGAGTTAAATAAACTGACCAATAAATCATTCTCCAAACACACCAAACATATCAATAAGTTTTTATAATAATCAAAAAGTTAACTTTTAGTCAATAAATTAAAAAGCTAAAATATAGTTGTTTGTCAAACACCTCCTTTGTTCCAAATAATTCCACTTGATCCAATTTTTGCCATATTTATCCTTTATGGCATATATATTAACCCTGTAATTTACCACTACGTTGCTTTAAGTTTCATGGTTTAATAGCAAGTGAATTCCAAAAACTCCACTAATACTCAATTTTAACAAAATCTTTATGGATTCGTGTACGTTTCAAGTGCTTACAATAAATCGACTTCACTTATTTGTTTCCATAAAAACATGAAATTCCCCCCAAAAAAGGGTCGAGGTCCTGTGAAGAATAGATTCGCGTTTTTGTAGCAATAAACCCAGAATAGTTTCCTTTCACGCACTATAGACTTCTTATAAACAGTGAGATGAATGATCTTGGATCAATCTTGAAAGAAAGACGATTATAATAAGTTGTAACCCACAGCTTCCAATAATTCCACTGCAAAGTGCAAACTGAATAAGAAATTCTAAAGCAAAATATCGTTTACACCTTATTCTGACATTTAATGATATTAGAAGTCGAATAATATCAAACATCTTGCCCTGCACATACAGCAATTCAACCTCTGTTATCACTCCAATTCATTGTAATCTTTAGTCCCAAAGTTCTTGCACCACAATTGTGATGGAATTGGGCGAATCGGGGGATGTGGCCTTTGCTGCAAGAAATAAAGTCCTCTTTCCCATCAATTCTGATTGTAAGAAGCTCCAGGATAACATATGCAATAATCTTATGAGCAGAGCAGTTCACACTGGCTAGAATAATATTTCATCAGCTCAGCCTAAACAGCATATGTGTAGCACATCTGAAAACAATTGGTATTTCATTTCAAGCAACTTCAGAGCCCAAAAAAATTCACTGACAAATGAAAGGAATAAAATAATGAAGCACCTAATAGGGTAAATTGTTTTAAAAATCCAAAACTTTCCACATATTCTTCAATAATAGCTCTTATCTTTTGTCAATTAAATACCAAAACTAAGCATTTGAGTAAAAGATGCCCTGAATTCAAATTCTTTTTATTCCCCTTTTTGATTCTTGTTATTTGGTATGCCAAGTCACTTAATTCATAGCAACCTTTAATCCAGAGTTGACAATTGAAAGTTGACGATAGAAACAAAAGAAGAGGCTCAAGAATTGTTGAAAAGGAAATTGGTTGGGTTGCAACAAGTGCCATGTGAGAGATGTAAGGCTCTAGACAAGATGGCTGGGAGCTGTTATCGGTTGATATTCTACACATTCAGGAGTTTGAAATTTAAAATGATTAAGGAATTTCAAAGAAAGGGCTAAGGATTTCTGAATGAGATGGATTTGGATACTTGTTTTACAATAAGGTCAGGATGGTCATTCACAAAATTAGCTCATACATGTGTACCAACTAATGTGATGGAGCATGTGAGATCCCTTTGGTTAACAGAAAGAATAAACTGAGTTGCAATTTCACCTCTTTTTATACAAAAGTCAGTTTCTGGTATAGGTTGAGGCATTTTATAAAATTAACCCTGCGAAATGAATTAAAGAGGTTGTGAAACTATGACCAGTAAATTAATTCTCCAGAATCAGAACACCTAAAAAGCACAAGAACATTCTGTGGATCCAGAATAGACCAAATGTTAAACCGCAGACAAAACCAAATCAAACTCTAAAGTCAACATAAACTCATACTTGAAGTGAAAAAGATTAAAATGTACGAATCAAAATTATGCACCGTACCCAGTGTAGGATAAGAGTTTAACAGTAATTGTCTACTAGAGCCCTATAATTACAAAAAGGAAATAGCACCCTAACAAGGCTAACATTGCTAAAACCTAGAAGAGAAATGTTAACAATGAGCAAGAGGTTAAATTCTCAATACCTAATTACTAATATTCCACAATAAACTCCCCCAATTAGGAAAAGCACAAAACTTCACTAAGATCCAATCTTTCCCCCCAAAAAAAATCATAATCGTCAACAACACCAACAACAACAACAACAACAATCTAAAAATTTAAAATCCTACTCCAAATAATTTAAAGATGCGGATCGAGGAGAGGGGAGAGAGGAGAGAGACCTCGAGCTCGGCGGATTTTATGGCGATGGGAATGCAGATGAGGAAAACGCCGGCGAGGGCGAGGGCAGTGTTCCGGCGCCAATGTTTGGGGCGGCAGTTGGGGCCCCCGGTCATGCTCCACACCTTCATCCTAAAATCGCCCCCGTGGGCTCCTCCTTCGGCGCCGTGTCCATGCTCTGCTCCTCCTCCCATCTTCGATTCGATACTCTTTTTCACAGTCTTTCGTCACTTCTCTGCTTCCTATTGCTCTCCACTTTTGGCATTCTATTTAACTAAAAGAATTGGATCGGATCAACAACTGCACCAAAACGCAGCGTTTTAACGGTTGAGGGTACTTTCGTCCTTTCATCAACTCTTTTAAGGGATGCTTGATTAAAGGGTACGGGAACAAATCAATGGGAATGAAATGAAAGATAGTAATTGGTTGATTATTATGGTTGATTGAATATTTTTTCATACCCAAGTTTAAGGTAATAGTCCATACCCTCTATGTATAGAAGGAACGAGTTTGATTCCTACCAACATTATTTTTTTAAATTTTGAATTAAATATTTTTAATTAAATATAATTAAAATGTAACTAA
>JAOSBK010000206.1:44117241-44133741 GCA_027568895.1 Erythroxylum shatona
AGTTGAGGTTTGAGAGTTGAATGAAGTCAAATTGGTAACTGAATGGTTATACTCAGGATTTTCCAAATTTGCACAGTGCAAAATTTCATGTCTTCCTTAGGGGTAAAATTTTGTATTCTAAATTCAGGGCAAAAGATGGTTTAATCTAGGCTAAATTAGACAAATTTGTCTTTTGGAAAGTTGTAGCTTATTTTTCTAGCTTTCCAACGCTATATAGTATGAAATGTTTAGACATAAAAGTTGAAAGTTATGGTCTTTATGAGTGGAGATGCTCAGGAGTGTATTTTGCTTCGTTTTAAGTGACCCTACTTCATCTTAAGAGTTACTTCATCTTAAGTTGATTTTACTTCGTTTTAAGTTACTCTGCTTTGTCTTAAGAGTCACTTCGTCTTAAGTTGACTTTGCTTCGCTTTAAGTTGACTCTGCTTCGTCTTAAGAGTCACTTCTTCTTAAGTTGACTTTGCTTCGTCTTAAGTTGACTCTACTTCGTCTTAAGAGTCACTTTGTCTTAAGTTGACTTTGTTTTATCTTAAGTTGACTCTGCTTCCTCTCAAGAGTTACTTTGTCTTAAGTTGACTTTTCTTTGTCTTAAGAGTTATTTCATCTTAAGTTGACTTTGCTTCATCTTAAGTTGACTCCGCTTCGTTGTAAGAGTCACTTCGTCTTAAGTTGACTTTGCTTCGTCTTAAGTTGACTCTGCTTCATCTCAAGAGTCACTTCATTTTAAGTTGACTTTGATTCGTCTTAAGTTGACTCTGCTTCATCTTAAGAGTCACTTCGTCTTAAGTTGACTTTGTTTCGTCTTAAGTTGACCCCTTGCTTCTTCTTAGGTTGACTTTCTGCTTCATCTTATATTGACTAAAACTTATTCTAATCCAATTTTGACCCCTTATATCATAGAATTTTTCTTCTAGATCTTCATAAAAGTTGTAGATCTTGAAGTCCTTTTAAAAATCATCTAAAGAGCACCTTGATCTGATACCTATAGCAAAAGTTATGCTAGTTGGCCCAAAATAGGTTCAATATGACTAAGGACCAAACCTTGCTTGATTCTTTCAGCCATAATTTTGTCATCCAACCTCCAAATGTAGTGATTCTTAGACCAATAGATTCCTAACACATTTTTCTTTCCCTACATAAAATTTTGTAGTATTTTGAATTGAATTGAGATAGATTGTTCAAATCGAAGTATGGAATCTATTGGAATAGTGAAATAGGATTTTCTTTCTGAATACCCTTCAGTATTTTGATTATATTTGGAACTATAGGATTCCAAATGAGATGATTTTTGATTTGGAGTAAAATAGAGATATAGGCCTACAAATTTTCTCAAGAAGTTAAATTGTAATCCAGTCTCTAAAATGTTTAATTTCTGGAAGGAAGTTGTGTATAATATACTATTTTGGGTAAGAGCAGTCCGAAAATGTTTGAGGCATATCTTCCAAATTACTTAAACAAATTGGGTAATTTTGGTGTCAATGGAAAGATAAGACATAGAGGAACACTTTTATATAAGAGAGTATGACCATATTACATTAGTTTTTCTTTCTGATTGAATGTGAACAGTAGACCCGAAAATGTGACTTTGAAAAATCTGAAGTGAGTCAATAAGAAAGGAATAGAGATTTTAATGGTTTTACTGATGCATAAACCTAAGTATAAATTATACTTAGATGGGTTTTGATACGAGAATGATTTTGTGATTAAATTGATAGGAAGATACCTGGGATTGTCATGAACATGAATTGTACATAGTTCATATACACACGTACGCATAAATGAATGCTTATAATTATGCAAAGTTACTAATGTGTGTGCAACGTGCATATTGCATAATTGTGATGTGCAGGATAAATGTTCGCATTAAGATGTTTCCAGAATTTGGACACGAATGCTAAATTTGGAGTGTACTGTTAGTAGACCAAGATAGACTCATTTTATTGTTTGTTCTGTTTTGAATTTTGTATTAATTGACCATTAAAGTGCTACTTGTATGTGAATGAGATGAAATAAGTGTGTATAATATGATTGTTAAATGCCAGACCACGGTTTGATGACAAATGTGTTTGAATGTGCATTTGTATGTAAATGAAAAGTGATACTCAACTCTAATTTTGAATGCTGGACTACGGTCTGATGATATGTGAATGTGAGTGAATATAGATTATGTAAATATGACTGATGCATTTCATTTCATGAATATATGAAACATAATAATTGTTGTGATCAGAGTAATCACCGATCAGAGCTTAAAGCTCAACGAGTGAAAATGAACCTCGAGTTCAAAAGTGATTCAGAGCCTCTGGCTCAACGTTTAATGAGCCCTGTAATTCTCAAGTGGATAAGGGACAGTTATTAATGAGCCCTATATGGAACAGTTTAGGCACTCGGTCACAACAAAATAAATAAAAAGTGAGTCTCGTGTGCATTGCATATGCATAATATGAATGATTATATCTATTGAATGGGTGGTGTGAAGCATTGTGAATGTGATTATGTGTTATGTGACTGGGTGAGCTATCGATGATGGTCATTCATTGAGTTCGCAAAACTCACCCAAAATTTGCAATTATTTTTTAGGCTTGAAGAGTACCCCGTTAGACAAACAGAATTATACGTACGATATGCAAGTAAAAGATAGAAGCCGAGATCAGTTGGCGTCTGCATTAGTATTTCTTTTATTTTGTATCAAATTAAGTCCTCCGCAGTTATTGTAACTTGTTTATTCAAATATTTCTGTTTAAAGTAAATTTCCAAATTGGAAATGTTTGTATATAGTTTTTGTAATGTAATGAAATTTTGACAAGTATTTTGTATTCGTAACAGGCCCCAAATGGCTATTGAAATTTTTGATGATTGTGTTACTATGATTGAAAATGTTTATAAAATAAAGTGGGATTTGGTCATCGATTTCTGCACTTTATGTTTGTGGTTTCAAAAAAAGAATTTTTCTGAGTTTAGAATGATTGAGTGCTCTAGTCTGCCACCCTCGCAGGGCACGGACTCAGATATCCTTCAAGATGTCTGGCACGTGTCTCTAGAGAGTGGGGTGCTATATAGAGAACTTAAAAAAGGGGAAAGTAATAAACTCAAGGGAAAAATAAATTCAAACTGCTAGAAATTGTGATATTAAATGTTTTAGATGTTTAGTTACAGAACATATTGCTTCTCAATGTCTAAATAAGAGGATGATGGTGATTAAAGAAGATAGGGGTATCATAAGTGGAAGTGAATCAGATTCGAATGATGAATCTATGCCTTACTTTGAGGATGTAATTGGCATAAAATTTGATGAAAATAGAGAAATGTTTATGACAAGGCATGCTTTGAATGTCTAAGTGAAGGAGGAAGATGTTCAAAAATACAATACTTTTCATGTTAAATGTTGAATTAATGATGAGGAGTTTGATGATTTATTTCTTAAAGAAGTGAAGTGCCTAATAGTTTACCACCAATTAGGGGAATAAAACATCAAATTGAATCCAATTTTAGTTAGTATTCCAATAGACTATCGAATAAGAGCAATCCAAAACAGATAAAGGAGATATAAAGGCAAGTTAAGGAAATGATGGAAAAGGGATAGAAAGCATAAGCCTATGTATGGTTTTGGTATTGCCTGTGCCTAAGAATGATGGGACATAGTATATATGTGCTGATTGTCGCACCATAAACGAAATTACTGTAAAGTATAAACATCTCATTCCTATATTAGAAGATATGCAATATGAATTGTACGGTACTTATATATTTTTTAAAATTGATTTGAGAAGTAGATATCACCAAATTCGCATAAGGAATGTGATAAATGGAAAATAACCTTTAAAATAAAATATAGCTTGTGTGAATAGTTAGTTATACCTTTTGGTTTAACTAATGTACCTAGTACATTTATGACTTATGAACTATGTTTTATGTGCTATAATTTAAAAGAACTTAAAAAGAGCATTTGCTATATGTTGAGATTTATTATAATAAATTTGTTCATATTGCAACTAAAATTTTACCTTTTAAAATTGTGTATAGTTTTAATCCACTAACTCTTTTGGATTTACCTCTTACCTATTGATGAGTATGTAAATTTAGATGGTTAAAAGAAGACAGCAACAAATTCATGAGAAAGCAAGACAAAAGGAGAATAAAGCAATATGTTATTGAAGCTAATAAATGGTAACAACGAGTTAATTTTTAGCTAAGTGATTGGGTTTGTTTTCATATGCACAAGGAGAGATTTTTAATTCAAAGGCAATCTAAGTTGCATCAGAGGGGAGATAGTCCTTTTCAAGTGATTACAAGGATCAACAGTAATGCATATAAGCTAGATCTCCATAGTGAGTATAATGTGCAGCCTTAACATTGCTAATTTATCTCTTTTTTTTATGTAAGTGATGATTTGAGGAGGAATTCTTTTAAAGAGAGAGGAAATGCTGAGAATCTGAAGGTTGTTAGAAGTAAAATATTGAATTCTAATCCATTGAAAATTAATGGAGGACCAATTACAAGGGCAAGAGCAAATAAGATTAAAGAAGCTCTAAATAGGTTGAATGAAGGCATATGGGCTACACGTACAAGTTACTCTGAAGAATTAAGTCAATCCTCAAAATCAAAGCTAGTTATCTTAATTGAAGGTATATGGGCTAAAAATGTAAGGACTAAAATGTTTTGCTTAAAAAATGCAAGATAGGCAAGCTAAATATTTCTAAATCTAAATTATAATTGAATTTAAGTTTGACTTTTAGGGTTTTTATGTCTTTTTCTATATAAAGGCATGTTTTATGCTTGTATAAAACATAAATATCATCAATAATATTTTAAAGAGCATTCTCTTTCTTGGTTCTTTACTAAACTCTTTAAACCTACCAAGATTTAAATTTTTGGTATTTATAATTCAGACTTATCACTCACCTTCTCTTATTTATTCTTGAGAGTGGTGTCTATAACTTTTCTTATTTCTTAAGTTCTTATTTGATCATACAAACATTGGGTATAAGTTATTTTCATAAATCTAGTCTCTTAGACAATTCTATTGCAAATTTATCAATTCCTGTTATTGGATCTTACTTCTCTTAGTAAGGTTCATATCACCAATAGGACCATTTCACAATGCCTCAAGTCAAAGATTAATAAAACTAAAGGCATTTGGGTAAATGAGTTGTAAAGTACCCTCTAAGTTATTAGATGATTTAAGAACTGTAACAAAAGAAGAAAAAAAATCTTATTTTGGCATATGGAAACGAATCCCTAATACTTGTGGAGTTAAACATTCCTTATGTTCACATAAAACCACATGCATGAGGTCAACAAAGACTATTTTATGTAAAACTAGACCTGAATAAATAATGGAGACAACAAACGGACTTGAAAAATCCAGTATACTAAAGACATCTCAAAATTTTCAACTAAAAAAGAGTTGGACAATACATTATATAAAAGACTCAAACCTTCTTGCAAAGAACCAATATAATTGTGGGCTAGAAGCTAGAGAAGAGTTATTCCAAACTAGATAAGTCCATATAAAGTAAAGGATGTCTTCAAACCTAGCACATACTGGCTCAAGAGATTGAGTGCTTTAAAAATTCCTAGGACCTTGAATGGCCAACACCTCATAACCTAAAATAAATGATGATCAGTCAATTTAATTGGTTTAAAATTCTTAACGTTGGAATAAAGCAGAGAAATAAATGAAGTGCTTACATAATAAGATTACTTTTAACAAAGGTAGGCACACCTCAGGACGTTCATATGGGATAAAGTCACTTGAACGCCATAACCCCATTCATTTAGCTACCTTAAGTTTTCCACCTCATCTCAGAATTTTAAGTTCATCACATACCTAATTCACCGTTCAAGCTACACCACAGTTTTGAAAAATATTTGTGTGAGTGAGCTATGTTGGAGTTATCAAGTGATAAAGTGAGAAACTTTGAATTGTAATATTTAGTTTAGGGAATATATTATTTTTAGAGTTGGCAATTAGGTACGGGCCTGATCCGTCCCGTCCTAACCCAAAATCAATAGGACAAGCTTGATTTGACAAAGCCTCAGGCCTAATTTTTTGAAAGTCAGGCCTTAGGCTAAGTTCGGGATTAGGGTGTCTAGGCCCAGCTGAGTTCATGACTCAATAGCAATAAGAAAAATGATATTATTGTTCATTTTAAATTAAAAAATAAAAATTAATTTGGGCTAGGTTAAGTTAGGCTTCAGACTATTTGGGCCTGGTAGAGTTTAGGCTCAGGCTTTGTTGCCTTGGCCTCATCACGCCTAAAACTAGGCCTAGTCTAGGTCAAAAGTTGTCAGGTCTAAGCCAACGAAACCCATTGCTACCCTTAATTATTGTATTTGAAATCTAAATAAGATTGAAGTTCCTCTTCACCTTGGAGAAGATCGTAAGAAGGGTTTTTTTAACCGAGAAAGATTGTATAAAGATTATTCTTTGTCTTGAAAGAAGAATTATAGCAGAATTCCAAGAAAAGTCTTGACAGTGAATGTAGACAAGGGTTGTTTGTCAAATCATTATAAATTGGTTTCTCTGTTCCTTATCCTCTTTAAATTATTGTTCAATTGTCTAACTAATTTAGATTAAATAATTTTCTTATCCTTATTTACATTGATTTTTATTAATTGAGTTCACTGGTTAGAAAAGTTGTCAAATTTTAAACACTTAATTTACCTTCCTCTTGGGTGTTATTAGGGACTAGTGAGTGGTATAAGAGCAAGTCAATTAGGCTAGTATTTCTAATGAAATCATGTAGCAAAGATCATAAAAAAATATTTAGGAGCATTATCATCTTCATCATTCAACTAAAAGGGACAAAGCATTACTAAACCATATTTCTTTGATGACAGTGAATATCTTTATTAAAAACTAGGATAAGATTCTTCTTAATGGTCAAAAGTGTATATCTATAGGAAATAGTTTCAAATGGTCCTTTTATTACTATAAAAATTAAAGATAATAAAATGTTCCCAAATTAAAAGAAGAATAAGAATCTTGAGATAAAAGATTAGTTTTCTTAAATAGCAGGGCAATACACATTCTATTTTATGCATTAGGAAGAAATAAATTCCATAGGGTCCTTTTTATACGAAACATCTCGTGAATTTTGATATATTTTAGAATTTGCATATAAGGGAATTAATCAAATATATGAGAGCAAAGTAAACATGTTAATATATCAATATGAATTGTTTCAAATAAAGTATCATGAAAGCATATCTAGCATGTATAGTAGATTTATTGATATTATTAATGCTCTTAAAGGTCTTGAAAGACATATATTGATGTTGAAATACTACGTAAGTTACTTAGATCACTTTTAAATATATGGGAAGTTAAAGTGAAAACTATATAAAAAACCAAGGATTTAACAATAATACCATTGAAGGAACTTATTGAATCTCTTATCACATACAAAATGAGGCTCTAAGAGATACAAGAAAAAATCACGCTTTCATAGAAAAAGAATTAGCATTTAAAGCCTCAAAGGAAGAATCAAGCAAAGAGGAAGACATATCAACTAGTGAATGCGAAAAAGAAAACATTAACTTATTAGAAAATTCAAAAAATTCTTGAAGTAAAAATTATCCAAAAGAAAGGAATTTATTAAAGTTAAAAGTGATTTAGAACATAAATCCTTTAACATTACTTGCTTTAAATGTAGAAAACCTAGTCATATAAAGTCACAATGTTCTATACTTAAAGATATTGAGAGTTATAAGATGAACTAGAAGAAGAAGAAGAAGAAGGACAAAAAGAAAGCACTTAAAGCATCAACTTAGAATGATGCAATTGAATATGAAAGTAAGCATTCAAAAGAAGAGATAGCTCATATGTGTTTTACTAATAATATGGACAATAATAAGGTAACATCAACCTTAATTCTTATGATAATGACAATGATGTTGATTTGACATATGATGAATTAGTTCAAAGTTCAAAAAATACGAGTAAGAAAAATAAGAAATTATCTTTAAAACTCGAAGAAGTTCAAAAATTGTTGGATGCATGCATAAATGAGAATGAAAAAATAACAAGTGAATCGCATAACATTAAAACATCAAAAAATGTGATTATAAATGACAATCATGACTTAGATACATTAATTCGTGAGAATGAAACATTTAAAAAGGAGGTAGATTCCCCAAGGAATCTTGCCCAAGTTCAATAAAGGGAGTAAAATATTAGAAAACGTGTTAGGAGTTTAAAAGAAATTCAATAATAGGCATAAAATATGATATAACTATGGAAGTGAACTCTTTAAATACCCAATTCACCTTGATATTGGGTATCATTAGGGATTAATAGATTATTCCTACAACTTATAAATGGATGCTTATGTCTAAACTAACCTAAATAATAGTTAGACATACAAAATAGTTGTTACAATGACTAGTTCTCACACTTGGTCATCAACTTGTCAAGCCTTTTACCAAAAAAATTTCTCCTCTCCTTCAACTTTTTTAAATCAACATCAATTAGTTGGTCATAATCTTTCGATTAGTCAATGGTCTAACCGATTATAAATCACCCATTATTTTTCTTTTTAAACAAAGGTTAACCTAGACGAATTAGATCATTAAACTAGCTAAACTCTTGTAGAAATGAACTTTCAAAAGCAATATGAAATATTAAAATTTAATATTATATGTTTTTAAAATATTAAAACATACGATTTTGATAAATACTTAATTGAAAACTATCAAAAAATTTTGTTGTTAAAGATGTAGATTTTTTTAGTTTAAATTTTTTATGAGAGAATTTATATAATGCAAGTACATGTAAGTGATTATATAATGACCGGCTAAAACAAAGTTACAATAAAAAATTACATTGATTATTGCACATATAATAACTTCATTTTTTATTTTTAGCCTATATTAAATTATATTTAATACTCTAATTTCTTCATTTTAATCTTTGGATCACTTTGTCCTTCTATTAAACTTGATATTTGAAAATTTTCTTAAATATTGACAAATTAACTTATTAGTATTAAACGTGAACAATCTTATAAGCCTTTGGTACTTTTTTTTTTCTTGAAAGAAGCAATGTAATTATTATTGTTTTTAAATAAAAAATTAAGCTTTGATTGTTGTCCATGCTGTCCTTTCGCAAAGAAATCAAGGGTATGATGATCAAGTCAAGCTTTTATAAAGTGTACAGGTGATTAGAAATTCGGATGATATTTGAGCGGCAGCCACTAACCACTGCCAACCATCACTTGAAACAACTGAAAAAAGCCAAGCTAATCTCGGTGTTCCAGGTAACGGAGGTTTTTTTTTTTTTTTTTGTGCGGATAAATCAAGATATCCATCGACAGATCCGGTGATTAATTTCTTCGTTGAGTTGTAGGCACCTTTAAGGGTGGGACAGCTGGTTCAAAGATTTAAGGTTGTTTCATACCTAAAGCCAAGGATCGAACCCTTGACCTTTGATTAAGGATGGATGAGTCCCTTCCACTCGACTACACCCCTTAAGTTGAGAACGGAGGTTATTTAACATAAGATGTTTTTTAGCTCATTAAGTACGAGTTAATTTTTTAATCATCTTACAATAATATTAATATATTTGATGAATGATTTATTTGTTAGCTTATTTAATTCTAATAAACTAGTTTTTAAAAATTTTATAAGAAGAGTTTTTGGGATTAGTTATTTGCCTAATGACAATATAGCCCTCTACTTTACTCTCTATTTTTATTCTGTATATTTTCAAAGTTGTTTGTTTTGAACATATAATTATGTTGTAAGGTTTAGAAGAATATAATAAAGGGGTAAATTAAACTTTTTAATCTTTATTTAATTTCATAATATTAGTTTACATTTAAAAATATCATAATATTAAAATTTTGAAGATAAAGAGTCACATTAAATTAATATTTTTAATATATAACTACTATATATTGTATCTTTGTCATATTATAATTATAGATATTTTTAATTTATTAAATAAAAAAATTCATATATATTATATAAAAATACTAATATAATGTAGTTCGCTGCATCATTTATATTAATAGAGAATTTAACGTTAGACAATTATTATTATTATTATGTTTTTATTAAAATTATAAACTTCATTTTTGTAAAATTAAATATCTAAAATTTAAATTTTTATAAAAATATTCAACTAAATAATAAGAAATATAATATTCATATCTTTATAATTTTTTAAAAATCATACTTATGAATCATTTTATACATTAATAGTTGATACTAAATCGTTAATTTTATTAAATATTTTTAATAAATAGTTAATATTATCTATTAGCCAAATTTAATAATATAATGAGCTATCGTCGATAAAATCAAGCAAGCAATTATTATTTACCAAACAGGTCTATCTATCTTTTCCGTTTGTGTCAGATTAAGCAAATTTCTTAAAAACTTTTTCCACTTGAAATTATGTTTATTGCTAAGATCAAAACGTGTCGTGATTAACCAAAAAGATTCAAACACCACAAACGTAACTTGAGAACGTGTATAATGGCAATTGGCTTCTCGCCCATTTCACGGTCTCTTGCACTGGGCTATAAATATAATGGTCCTAAGTTACTTAAAACCACCACTTCACTGCTTTTTTAACTTGTTAATCTTTCCGCGTCTATAGCGAGAAAACGAGCAAAGGCTAAAATGTATTACAGGAGAAGAGACTCCATTTTCGATGCTTTCACACTGAGTCCTCTGCCATATCCAGTTCTTCTGATCTTGGCTGTTTTATCCATCTTTCTTTGCATTTCATGGTTCTTCAACTTTGAAGACATGGTGGAGACAGCTGAAGTCCAACTGAACTGGGTGCTTTTTGTCACACCTGTACTGTTGCTTCTTCTAGCTCGTTGGTTCTCTTGTTTTGAAACTCCTGATATGTTCTACGCTTTGTCACCTTGGGAAAGACGCCGCCAGACCCACCACTGGCCGTCGGAGGGAAGCTCTCCATGGGTGGTCGCTGCTTTTATTGTGTTGCTACTTGTGTTGGTGCAGTACCAGTCAACTTTACTAGATAGTTGGAAAATACTATTGATAGCATATAATGGTTTCTATTGATGTTGTTAGAAAGTGGAAGCAGAAATTAGTTCTCAATTTACATAAAACAACGCAGGCTGCCTGCGTTTTTGACGCAGATGAACGTCTGCGTTGTTGTTAACGCAGATGTTCATCTGTGTTGTTGACGCAGACGTTCATGCAGACGAACGTCTGTGTCCACAACGTAGACGACGTCTGCGTTGTTCACGCAGAACGCAGACGTTCGACGCCTGCGTCTGAAACATTAAATTTTAGGACAAAAAAAATACATAGAAGAAGAACCAACCTGAGAATATGAGAGGAATAGGTGAGCAGAAGAAGCAAAACAGAGAGTCGGTTAATGTATTTGTTTACGGAAGGCCCAAGAGGAAGAGGAGAACAGACGATATTTATTTACGTAAGTGACGGAAACTAATATAAAAAACAACTTCCCAAAAAAGCTATAATTTGGACTTTTTTGAAAAGTTTCAAATTTTAGTTTTTGAAAAAGCTGTATTTTGACTTTTTCAAAAGCTATTTCTACTTGAAAAGTGCTTTTGAAATTTGCAGTCAAACACTCTTTTTTTTTTCTGAAAATAACTTTTACAGTAGAAAAAAATACTTTTTGAATCTACAAAAACTAAACCTAACGGGGGCTTAAGGTCTTTTAGGTCAGTGTGTACAGTCTACGCTTAAAATTACAACAAATTGACCCTGGGCATGGAACAAAATGAAGAAATAAGACGAAACAAAGAAGTCTCAAATTCCAAATAGCAATAACGCAAAAAATTAGAGGGTAATCTCGTGAATCCAAAAACCAAAAATCTGAAATCCGTACACTTGAAGCCAGATATAGATAACAAGTCTTGCTCACTTGCATCTGTCTATTATTGTTACGCCAACAGCTGTCCTCTCAAACTAGAACTCCCACCCTCTTCAACTAAATACTCCTCCCCTTCACATTTGCCTCTTTACCTTTTTAACCCCCACTCTTTCTCCTAATTTCACTAACAACCGCCCTTCCTCTTTGTCCCTGCAGTTTGATCTCTCACCGTCTCACCCTCCATATTTCTCTCTCTATGTTTCTGCGCTTTCTATACCTAGAACGCTAACTCTCTCTATATTTCATCTCACCGTCGACAAGTTTTTTGTTTCTCTTTCGAGAGAATGAGGAGGCGCTCTTCGTAGCTTGAAGGGACTTTCCCTCTCTAGGATTTGACCTGACAACGGCGACTCCATAGAGCTGTGAACTCTCTCCGTCGTTATCACTGAGTTTCATAATATTAACTGTATTGCAGACGAAATGCAACCATTTCTACTTTCGGATCTTGTACAGGATGCTTTTAGGAATTTGACACGGTTGGTGGCGGTGGTTTAAGTGCTTAAATGGCAAGCGAACCGAAGTTTTAGGTTTTAGCTCGTTCGTGGATCTGAGATTTGTGGTTTGAATTAGAGAAATGAATCGTAGTTTTAGGGCTCAGGATTGGCAAATGCAAATGCAGGCAGCGGTGGTTAAGCAGAGGCAACAATTAAGGGCTTCAATGGCGAAGGACAAAGAAGAAGAGCCCGCGTTGTTTCTAGAAATGAAGAACCGAGAGAAGGAGCAGAGCAGTCTCCTCCTTAATAACAGCGAAGAGCTCGATGGCCCTTTGGGTAATCTTATCTTCCTCCACCAGCTAAGTTTACTTAGTTGGAATTAGATTATTGATGAATTTGAAGTTGCAGGGTCGAAACATGGTACGTCTCCTATATTTAATGTTGCTTCGTCCGTGCCGGCAAGAAAGACAATGGCTGACGATTTTCTGAATTCTGACAATGATAAGAATGACTATGACTGGTAACTTGAAGCATATTTGTTCTTGGACTTGAATGCTTCAGTGTCTTTAAGCTGAGTCTAAGTTTGATATTGTTCTGGTCAGGCTTCTTACACCACCTGGTACGCCTCTTTTTCCTTCTTTGGAGATTGAATCACAAAAGACAGTTATGAGTCAGATTGGAACTCCAAACGCTCGCGAAACTGCCATAAAATCTCGGGTAAATTAAACTGGGCAGCAGCTTTTGTTTGTGACACTCTTGATTATTTGAAGTGTGAAATTTACATGATTGATGAAATTTTTTGGTGGGAGCAATCCAAAACTTGTTGTCGTCCTGATTTTAGGACAACACACGGAAATTCTACCTGTCAGATTTTGAACCTGAGAAAAAAAGTAGACATAGAACTCATGGTGCCCGAAAACTGCTTAAATATGTAGGACAACACCACTCCGAGTTTTAATGTTACTTTTGGAAAGATGATGAAGTGGTCGATGTTTCCTTTACTAGAATCTGCGTGTCCTTAAGAAAATTTGGTACTTACTCTAGATTTTCAAAACTAAGTTGGCCTAGTATGAGATACTAGAAGCTACAAAATAAATCCAAAGCAAACACAATCTAGGAAGGGTAACCCTTGGTACCACTGAATGAATTATGCTGTGGATTGGTGCTTCTTCTCACATGTTGACACCACCAACTATATGAAAACTTTGGAGCCAGTTCCCTGTAGAATTTCCATACCTCCTGGAAAAGGAGATAATCCGTCTTCTCTTGTTGGTTTTTGGTGTTTGATATATGGAGAGCCAGTTGATGTTAATCTACTTTTTAGGATTTCTGATTTTTAGGTTGCTGTTATTCGTGCAATATACTATGATGTTAATTCATGGACCAATGATGTTGTTAAACTTGTTCATGGCTGTTACAGCTGTCAAATCCCCAGCCAGAGCCTACTTCAAAGGGTAACCTGCTGTCCAAACAATCAGCTTCCTCCCCTGGGTTAACTTATTCAGCCACAGGGACGCGTAGGCCCTCATCTTCTGGTGGTACAGGATCAAGATCTGCAACACCAACTGGACGTCCCTCGCTGACCTCAACATCTAAACCTTTGAGATCTTCAACTCCTACTCGATCAACCATGCAATCATCTAAACCCACAGTTTCTGGAAGCAAACCAACTGCTTCCTCAGTTAGGTCCACTGCCTTGACAAGTAAGCCCACTGTTCCCACGAGATCTTCAACTCCAACTTCAAGG
Source organism: Erythroxylum shatona (assembly GCA_027568895.1). Lineage (NCBI taxonomy): Eukaryota > Viridiplantae > Streptophyta > Magnoliopsida > Malpighiales > Erythroxylaceae > Erythroxylum > Erythroxylum shatona. The sequence goes on from JAOSBK010000206.1 coordinate 44,131,304, forward strand.
CCCTCAATACCTTCATCCAAGCCCCCATCAAGATCAGCAACTCCACCTCGACGACCATCCGCTTTATCAAGTGCACCAAGGGTGTCTGTTCCTCCTACTAAATCTTCTCCTTCAGTTACTAAGATAGCCCCCTCAACAGCGAGAAACCCAGTGCCATTTCGTGCTGCTTCTCCTACTGTGAAATCCAGGCCGTGGAAACCTTCAGAAATGCCAGGTTTTGCACTTGATGCTCCCCCAAACTTAAAAACATCAGCACCTGAGAGGCCACTGTCAACTACAAGGGGTAGGCCTGGAGTGCCCAGCTGTAGGTCTTCCTCAGTTGAGCCTGCATTAAATGGAAGGCCAAGACGGCAGTCGTGTTCCCCAGCAAGAAGACGACCATCCAATGGACTTGTGCACCTTAGTGGGAGCTCTGTTCCTGCAACCAATCGCACATATTCTAAAGTTAATGACAATGTTAGCCCTGTTGTAAGAGGAACCAAATTGGTTGAGAGAGTAATAAATATGCGAAAATTGGCACCTCCCAAGCAAGATGACATTCATTCTCCTCATGGCAACCTTTCTGGGAAGTCTTCCTCACCAGACGGCTTTGGAAGAACACTCTCAAAGAAGTCTTTGGACATGGCCATAAGGCATATGGTATGTTGCTTTGCTTGTATTGAGATATCCTATTCGTGCATTAGCCATAGTTTTCTGTGGCTGAATAAGTATCTATAGAAGTTACGGACAGTGTACCATATGAAGTTCTGTTCAAATGTCTGATTAGGTTTTAGATGGCTATCTTTGAGTTAAATTCCCTTCTAGTTAGGACAAAATGCATCACTGTTTCCATTCTCTCAGTTCAGTGCAGCAAAATTCATTAGAAGTAATTGAGGAAGTAAATTGAAACAAGTGTGCTTATTGATTCTAATTTCCAATCATTTATTGAATGCTGAACAGGGCATAAGACAAAGCATTCATGGTAATTTGCGGCCTCTGGTGACTAATATTCCAGCATCTTCTATGTATAGCGTGAGATCAGGGCCTATACGAAGCAAAACTGTTAGTGCTACCGACTCCCCTCTTGCAACAAGCAGCAATGCAAGTTCAGAAGTTAGTGTCAACAATAATGGCCGTTGTCTAGATGGTGAGTTGGAGGATGGAATTGGAAATGATAGAGGCCGATCACCTTTGCGAGGCAGGTGATGGTTGGGTCCAGAATCTGCGTTATGAATCATGCTCTGATCATCTTTTCCTTTATTATGGGTCTTAGCCTGCTGGACAATTGAAAGGAAAACCACTTCTGGAAAAGAAGAGGACTGATCGGAGTATTACTGTCATGTTTGCTGTTTGTTAGGTTGATTGGCAACCTGATGTTCTGTATCCACGGTCTCAGGATTATTAGGAAAAATCAGTTAAGCGGTAGAAAAGAGTCTCAAAGGTCATTGCTCATTTTACACCCGGTGAGGTCTTCTGTACAAGAATTAGAAATTAAATTCTTCTACTATCAAAAACTGGAAATAGATTTATGACTCACCAATTATTTCTCTTGTGCATTTTACAATTTTAACCTATTTCGACATTGGGTTAGTTTATAGTGACATGCCTTCTGTCAAGAAAAAGCAAGGAGGACGGAGATTAATGTTGATGATCAAAAGTGATCACTATTTACGGTGTTAATGTTTGCTAGTTATAACTACGTGTTGAGCCCTTCTTCGATCCATTATCGATGTCAAATTGGACCTTCTTTTTTTTTTTTTTTTCGGATTACATTAGGTATTTCAGCTTTGTTGGACTAATCTTAAGCTCTTAAGACCTCACCCTAAGGACTTAGAGGAGGTAAATTCTAGAATCTCAAGATTTATCAGATTTTTACGTAGTCAGTACACTTTTGCGTACAAGAAGTTTTCACATATTTGATTGTTCAGCTGATGATTAATCACTAGCTCAACGGCTACGTAAAAACTTGAGGGATCTTGAGATTGTTCAGTTGATGGATAATCACTAGCCCTACTCAGCATCAAGTTTCCATCAGCCTCCAGATTTTTTAATAGCTTCAACTTTCATATTGCTGTTAGAAACGAGATGTTCATAATTTGATCCGATCAAAGAGCTTTGCCAAGGGCGCTAGCGGATCATCAATAGGAACAATTTTTATTTTTCCTCTTTTGACATGACTCGAACTTAAGACTTCCTAAAAAAAAGAGCCTTAAGTGAGGAGTTGAAACCATTTAGGCCACTCCTACTTGTCAAATTGGACCCTGTTTTTATATCCATTTCTCGCACCGTATACTTATGTTACGTTAAATGAAGTTGCATGAGCTCGCGAGGAAGAAGATGGAGACATCGTCGTAAGCAAGGAGCCGAATAAATGAAACGCAGCGTTGAATTAAAGTAAGCATGTCGGAAGCACGTGACACTATCTAGAACATTCTTAGCTCAGCAGATTATATAGAGGC